>VDFB02075321.1:224052770-224539534 GCA_007258455.2 Sequoia sempervirens | reverse complement strand
ATAAACAATTATTGTTATATGATTCATTGTATATTTCAACCATCTTGGGTTGTATAATGTGACACTTTCATCTTCTTCATTAGGCTTTAAGTTCACTGTGTGATGTTGTACAAGGTATGAGAACTTACTTTAAGGATGTTATAAATATTGTTGACATAAATAAATGTCACACAACTTTTCCATATATCTCACATAGTATTCTATAAAATAAAATAATACTTTATAATCATGATAGTTGACAAATTTGTTTGAAATTCTAGGTATGGGTCATCTGAAGAGGAACTTTGAATCTAGAGAACAAAAGATAGAATATCAAAGACAATACCAAAGAGAATATTGAAAATGATAAAGGGAGCAAATGAAAGATGCACAAAGGGAAGAGCAAAGAAGAAAAAGAAATGAATCAGATAGAGCAAGATATGTAAGACAAAGACTAGAAACATCAACTATATAATTATATTTGCAAATAAGACGGTAAGAAAATACACGCACATTAAATCCAAATGGCTTACTTGACATAGATTTCAAAAGAGTCCAATTGATATTTCATAACCACTTAGACTCCTACAAATCACCACCAATTTGTTATGTTTGTGAAGAAAAATATATTGGAATCAACATTGTGACTACTACAGAAGGTACTCTATGCAGAAGATGTAAACAATAAAGTGGAATAAACAGATTCTCAATGCAAAATAATATGAATCCAAGATCTCAACCAACAGAACTAACAAACCTCACATAGGTAGAGGAAATGGTGATTGTAGGTGTAGCCCAATTTTACAAGTTACACATGCAAGGGTTGGTCAATATAAATATCGAGGACATGCGATAAGCTTCCCACAACATATTGAACAAATATCAAATACGTTGCCACATGCTATTGCAGATTTTTTATCATTATAATCTAAAATAAAGACCAACGTGGCACAACTTACCACTTCACAGTCAATAAAGATCATGTTTATAAAGCATTACAGTACAAAATCACCTAAGAATTTTTTTTTCAAATGTCACTATAGATGGAAATGCTCTTGACACTTTAGCTAGAAATCATGATCAAAATATTTTTAACCAGCTAAGGAGTGTGCATATAGAATCTCAAGCGGATACAAATGATATACTACATGTTGAAGTAGCAATCAAGAATAATGAAAAAAATATTATTCAACACATGACATCAATGGTTTCTCAACCACCTAATTCACAAAAAGAGATGGACCTGATCCATGCATGGATAAAAAACCCAAATGTAGATCCAATGACATTATTTTACTAGCCAACAATTGGTGAATCTCCAATAAATGAATATATCACACCAGGATTGCTTGATATAACATTCCCAACATTATTTCAAAATGGTATAGTTATTGGTTAGAAACACATCAAGAAATTAAACCTACATGAATATGTCAAGCACCTATGTCGTTATAAAGATGATTGATTCGATAAACATCTAAGATTTTGATATTATATGTCAAACATGATAATGATACATCGTGCCCAAACACCAGCTACCATTTTTATGAAAAGAAATTTCCACGACATACTTATCACAATCAACGAGCTACGCGAACATATTAACAATACACCATAATCACAACTTGCAAATAGATTAATGTGATTCAAAACTTCTCTAAGAGGTACAAGGTCATATTGGACAAAATGTCATTCATAATTGACAAACATGCTGCATCAGATTGGTGCGCCCGCAATTTTGTTTACATTAAGTGCAATTGACTTATACTGGACAAACTTACAAGCACTATGCTAGGTACATTGCTAACCACACCAATAGAAGCACATCTTTGGTGAAAACAAAAACTTCCCTCATACAGTTTCACAATACATGCACTTATAACACTCAATTCAAACAAGAAATCCTCCAAAAAGGGATGAATGTTGAAGACTATTGGTGCAGATACGAGTGGCAACACAGAGGATCACCACATGTACATGGATATTTATGGATCAAAGGAGCACCAAATATGGATACTATTGACTAGTAAAAGAAGGAGAACTTGTTGCTAAAAGATATTTCAACTTGATTGTTCATGCATGGAACCAAAGACAACATACCCAAGAACAAAATGAACAGGTAATAAAAACACTTGCCATTTCATGACCACAATTATCTATCTTATAGTATTTGAACTAATATATCAAATTAATTATTTTAAATTTTACATTACAACCTTACCAAAATTCTACTATCAATCCATGTCTTAAAGACACAAGAGAAGTTGAAGAAATAGACTTCAATAAGGATTACAATGAGATAGTAAAGATAGTACAAAGACATACAATGTGTAGAGAAGGTGCATGTCTATGGAAACGAAGAGGACAAATGCTTTGCAGTAATCATCTTTACTAACATGACAAAATTAACTTCTCACAAAATATACTTCTCTAATCCATTACTCACATTAAATTCTTAGTAATTATATAAATTATAGGTACAGTACTCCTTGGCCATTAAATTTGTAATGAGCTAAATTATATGAAGATCCAAAAATTGGTGAAAAGCAATTTAACCCTGCTAGAAATGATGATTGACTCAATTCACACAATCAATACATTTTACAGCTATGGAGATAAAATATAGACTGGAAACCTGTTCTATCAAAACATGTTGTAATTAAATATACTACAAGTATACAGCAAAATTAGAAAAAAGGTTTGAAACATACCAACAAATACTAATACATCTAACAAACATAGAAAAATCTAGATGATTTAGCTACAAAAACTTATAGAAAACTACTTATAGAAACACTAATAGAAAGAGATATTGGAGCTTAAGAAATAAGTCATATGTTATTAGAAATCCCACTGGTTGAAAGCAGTAGAAAATTTATCAAACTAAATGTCTTAACTAAGGTTTTCAAACATGTTGTGATGCATGTTGAAAATATCAATGAAGAACAAAAAATATTTTTCATTGATGCATACAAAAATAGGCCTTCTCCAATGGAATCTATCTCGTTTATCAATGCGGAAAAATCTTGGATATATAATTCCAAATGAAGGACAGAGAACAAATGGAATGCAAGAAAAAAAACAATGATAGTCAAAGTATTTCCAAGATTCCAATCAATCCCTCCACGTGACAAAAAAATGGTGATAATTTTGTTTCAATGTTATCATTTCGTGATATTGAAAAAGAGATTGGTCAAAACAATGATGCAATAATTCAAAACTAGTTAAAATTGAACTATAATAAATGGCATGTGGAACAAATAATACAAACTGGAATTATTGAAGCCAATATTGAATTTGAAAGTGATAACATCGATACACCCACATATCCAAGAACATAAAATGAATGGGTCTAATGATTTCAAAGGTGAATAGTACACAAATGAAGCATTCAATTTCATTACTAGCATGAAAACCAATGGTTCTTTAATTCAAGATGGTATACAACAATCAGTCACATATGACAACCTCAGCACAAAACAAGAAAAAGTAGTTAACATGATCATTTCACACTATAAAAAAAATAAAAATGAATCTCCACTTTACATGATAATTCAAGGCACAATAGGAACAAGATAGTTTTATGTAATAGGTGCCATATCCAAGGCACTTTAGAATGCTTCAACATCCAACCAAACCCCCCTACTTCTACTTGCACCAACTGGAGTTGCAGCATTCAATATAGGCGCATCAACTATTCATTAAAAATTAAAAATTCAAATCAAAGACTTCAAGGAGCTACAAGGGACTAGATTAACAAGTCTACAAGAAGAATTACCCCATATCAAATACATATTGATTAACGAAATGAGCTTTCTTGGTGAAAGAATAATTGAAAACATAGATTCTTGACTTTAACAGGCATTCCCTCATAATGCAAATCAACCCTATGGAGGTATGACTATCATACAAATATGAATTATCAAATATGATTTAATTAACCAAATTTCATTGATATCTAATGTACATCCTTATAAATAGAGTATACATTGAAATATAGCATTTATCTATTACTTACAGGAATAGCAATGATCTTGGTTGGAGATCTCAGACAATACAGACCACCATATACAAGCAACAGATGAGCTAAGATCCTATGAGAAGAATTCAAAATTATAATTACTTTAGATTAGATATTCAGACAACATGGATCAAACAATGAACATTTTTTTTTTGTCAACTTCTAGCAAATATTTGAGATGCAAACCTGATAATACAAGATTGGACTTTACTAATGACCAGATCCCATGGAAGGTTAAAAACACTAAAAAATGAATACTTTGACAATAATGTTCATTTTTTTTCCATAAATAAAAAATTTCATAGCCACAATCAACAAAAACTATACTCCTTGAAAAATCCAATTGCAAGAAGCATCGCAACAAAAGGATATATAGATGATGAAACTGATGTTGAATTATTATTAAGCATAAATGCACAAGTTATGTTAGCATCCAACCTATGGATAGAAGTAGAACTAGTCAATGGAGCTTTGGGTTTGGTGAAAAAATTATATATCAACCCATAACAACACCCCCCCAACAACCAACCAATGTACTGGTGCAATTTGACAGTTACTCGAGCATTCCATTTAATGATCAACAACCTTCTTTTATTCCAATCACACCAATCCAAAGGAATAACCCCCTAAAAATACCATTAATATTGGCATGGGCTCTCATAATACACAAATCACAAGGTCTGACTTTACAAAAAGCCATAGTTGATATCGACCCAATAGAAAGAACAAGATTAACATTTGTGGAAATGTCATGTGTTAGCTCTTTAAAAGGCCTATGAATTAAGCTGCCATTCACATATGACAAATATGAAAAAATAAAGAAAGGAAAGCAAATTGCAAGCAAAAAAGCAGAAGAACATAGGCTACAAGCCTTAGAATACAACTAATGTAAATTGTATACTTTTACAATCAATACAATGTCCTCCTATTTAGACAATATTCATTCCACTTAGTTAAATTCAATATCATACACTGGTGCTAGCATTGTACATTTCTACAAGATAATCCAATGATATTATATTATGATGAAACTAAAGAATCTATTACAACAAACACACAACAATAAAATTGCTAAAATGGATTCCAAAAACTTGATGTATCTCGGTGTTTCCTATATATATTATGTAATAAGATAGATAAGCTAGTATAACATTTTCACTTATATTGAACATTTAATATATATTAATATTATATTAATATTTTTTATTTTTTGTTTTTTTAATTTAGAAGACATTTTCATAAGATATAATGATAATGTTTATATGATACAATGATAACATTTGTCAAGTTTACCCTTTTTAACACAAGCCATATCCCTTATCTTAAAATTATTTATACATAATTTAATTATTTATATTGTAATTAAAATATATTATAACTTGGTTGATACATTGAAGATTAAATTTTGAAAATAAAGAGCAACAAAGAGAACACCAAAGAGAATGTGCTCTAAATTATATTAGATAATGAATGAACAAATATTTGATGCATTTGGAATGGAAGACTATTTAGATGAAATTGAAAATCATAATAATTCTCAAGCTGATGATGTTTTAACCAATGATCATAATACAATTGAATAGGAGTTGAAGATGATCAAATTCTTAATGATATAATATCAAATATATCATATGGAACCTTAGGTGCATAGAAAATTTGATATTATTAGGATAAATTTGAAATATTATATACAAACCTAGAAGTGCCCACTAGATCCACCAACATATGTTATGGTCAAATTTTCCAATTATTTTGGAATTCTATTTGAAGATGTATTTTTAAATGTAATTTAATTTTACCAATCCAAAGGGGACACACACATTAATTACCGTTATGATTATCTTGGCCACTAACAATTCACAAGTCACAATTAATGTTAAGCCTATTGTTTCTCTTCGTCCTAACATTTTACATGTTGCACTGTGGATGTTATTAGCATAGATATCCTAAATACATCTATCTAAAATATTTCAAGAGATATCAATCTCGAGGCGCCTATCTATTCTCAATGACAATTTAAATAAAAGCATCTTCAGATTGATATCTCTAAGTGTCTTTTAAATAGATGTGTTTAAGATATTCATGCTAGTTTTATAATTTAAGTATAGTAAAGGTAAAAAAAAATGTATTTTAGATTTATTAAGATTAACTTGTTTATAGTAGTGGTTAATGTAAAAGTAGCATGTCTCTATTTATAAGTTGACAATTATCTTGAATCTAGTTTGTGTTAAAAAAAAGGTGTCTCAACCTTCCAATTACAAAAGGTTACTATTTATAGTAAGTTTACATTTGAGCACGGATGGGTAGAAAATTTTCTTCAAATCTATAGAATTGTCAAATAAACATGTTAATAAATTTTTGACCCAAGATCATGTATAAATTCTAAGATATTAAAATTTTCATTTTAAAAAGTTTTAAAGTCAAAATTGAGACACTTAGAGGCTTTTTTAGGCTCGAAATTGGTTGTAACTAATGAAACAATTATAGCTTGATAGAGAACTTCATGAGCTTTCAATAGTTCAAACGATTCATCAATTGGACTCTCGAATCAAAAGTTATGGCCTCCAAAAGTTGGGTCTCCCAAATTGGAAAATGTGCAAATGTGTTGGACACAAAAGAAATTTGTAAGGGGCAGTTACATGTGTTTGTGTGTGTTTAAAGAAACATCATAAGACATATTCAATTGGAGATAGATTCCACTTTTTTGTGTGGTTTTCTTGCAAAAAAAATACTAGATTATAAAATAGAGAAGTAAATCCTACCACAAACAATTGCAAGAGGGTTGTGGAGCTCCTATCCAACAAGTAATCTACAAGAAGTAGGTTAGAATGTAAGGGACATGTCCCATTATGAAAGTATATGTATAAGATAAAACATTATATAACATAAAGGAGAGAGAAAGAGAGATAGAAACACATAGAGAACATAGGAGAATTGTATATAAGATATTATGTATATAAGAAAATGGAAATATAATAGATATGGAGTTGATTAATATATGTTATATCATGCATGTTCTTTAAATTATGTTTATATTATATTAATCTATTTGTTTTGCATTATGCACTAATCCACGATCCCTCTTTATTACTAATTCTGGGGTATAAATATAACTCAAGATAATACTTAGTGCACATAAGTCTATGATCCCTCACTTTTCTTGCTAATATTGGTTCTATTTGTTGGGACCCTAGTTAGGTAGTACAAAGGATATTAAGAAATTAATTTTCAAACAAGGTTACTAAAAATTAAAAAAAATTGATAACTTGTGACACTTTTCCCTTGGTGCCAGTTTCCTAAGAGAGGGTTATGCATCAAGGGGATGGAGAAGGAAAAGGGGGGATATTTGAAAGGAATACCTAAAATAATGTGACCCATCAAAATAAGTTACAATAACTAACATGGAAAGAAATAAAGGAGTAATATAACACAAAATCAAAAACACCCATGGAAAAAGGAGACAACAAGATATCTAGAGAAATTAAATAAAATTTTAAGGTGATAAGAAGAATTAACATGGCAAGTCAAAACAGTGAAGAAAAGAGGGAAAGACATAATGCTAAAAGAGAGAAAAGGTCCACCATAGAAGAATGAAGAATGTGGAAGAGAGAGAGAGAGAGAGCACCAATGTGGGTGCTACTGAAAAAAATAAAAGGGAAGAAATTTGAAAGACTTTAGCGCAAATAACCTACCACTTAAAATATAGGATATTTTTTAACAAACTTAGAAAAGATCATAAAAAATGGGGTATCGAGGAGATCACATTCATAGATGGCTATGGAAGCAATGAGGCTCCATCACTACCACATTTCACTAAAACACCATTAAAAATATTGGATTTATTGAGCATTGTAATTAAGTTAGATGATAGATTTCTTGAATTCCTAAAAACTCCAAAAAATATTATATTTGTTAATGAGGATTATTTAGAAAAATTGGTCAATAGAAGTGTGAGGAAGATAAGATAGGAAGAAATAGAGAAGGATAATAAATCCATGTTTAATTTAGAGAAATAATTGTCAACAATCACTAATGAAATGTCATTTACAAAAAGAAACCTAAATCACCTAAAATAAAAGAGTGCTATGAGGAGGCATGACCCTCAGACCAGGACCCATCGCCTATGTTGTATAAAGAAAGAATGATTTATAGTCAAGAACCGCCACAAGAAGAGGAAAAGAGTCTACAAGAGCAATTTGTGATAAATTGTGAATAAATTTTAGGAAAAGAGTATTCTTAGACTGTAGAATGTAGAAAATTTAGTATTTGGGACAAAAGAGAGAAAAGAGAAAAAGGGTGGGTCGATTTTAGACCAAAGCACTCTACTATCAAGATCATTAGGTAATTTATTATTATTATTATTATTATTGGGGGGGAACTCAATGAGAAGAAGCTTTCTATTTCTTTTTATTTTAAAAAAGTGTTTAAAACAATTTTTGAGAATAAAATTTGGAATAGGATGAACATGAAATTCCAAATGAATGGAGTATTAGTGCATAGTATTCATGAATAGGTTGGGGCTAAAATTAGAATAAAAGAGGTAATTTTTGAGTGTCTTGGATGTGTCCTTTATCCCCCACTTTGTTTGGATTGTACATTGATAAACTTGAATAATGGTTAGACAAAGTTGTTGGAGGGTATCCAACTTGCTAGATATGTGGTGAAGTTACTCTTATATGTCGATGACCTTAACTAATTCCAAAAGAAGCACATGGTTTTACAAAGAATTTGAGGGCCTTAAAAATCTTCTGCCAAAAGTTTGGGATGCAAGAAAACAACAAAAAAACCAAAATCGTGATCTTATTGTTAAAAAGGAAAAGGAAACTTGAGTTTATTTTATTTAATAGAAGTTTGTTGGAAATATTGGAAGAATAAAAGTACCTTGGGATCAATTTTCATGGTAGGATTAATTTGTAAATTTTCAAAGAGAAAAGGATATAGGGATGGTGAAAATATTCTTACTTACTACTTAATAGATGGAGGAAGGAAAAATTAGGGACTAGAAAACAAATAAAACCTTTTTTGTCTTGTTTGTGATGTTGGTTATTCTCTATGGTTGTGAAGTATGGGGGAGTAGTATGTTGAATTAAATATGGGGGTAGATAGAAAGAATATGAAAACATTTAATCATAAGCAACCTCAAAATAAAAACTTTGGTCCCTTATGAGATCCTTTTGGCTGAATCAAGAACTTTCCTATAGGATGAATATGTGATAACTTGGAGATTAACTTATCTAAAAAAGTTCAAGATATAAATAACCACTGTTAGCCTATAATATATTTGGTAGGTTTAATTGTAGAAAGAAGACATGGATGAAGGGTAACAATAAGTAGATGAATAATTGGTAAATTAAATCGAAATAGCAAGAGTGTCCTAACACCAATGAGGAGATTAAAAAATATGAGAGAAAAATTTAAGATTATCATGTGGACAAAGTAAATTGGTCAAAATAAAGTGTATTATGTCAAAGATTCTAACCCCACTTAGGATAACAATGAAAAAAATATTTGGGAGATATAATTAAGGAGAATGCATGAATTTGATAATTGCACACATCATATTATATGCAAGACCAATAGATGGACTATACCTAAAGAATACTAAAAAATGAGAAACATGCTTATTCTAGAACATAGGGGAAGTGGAGATATAATGACACTTTGGCATGGAGTGCATAGCCTACAAAGATGCATGGATTTAATATGAAAACTACATGAAAGTCAAAAAAATATAGCTACTTTATTTGAGGAATCAAGGTTTAGTAAAACTATGAGTTTTTTTATTTATCAAGATCCATAGTAGAAGATCTACATTGAGAAGAATTTGAATATGCCTTAAGGCTATGTCTCTTAGTCACTTAGATTGTTTGGTCTTGTGGATGTCATTAAAATCTTTCATTCATTTATTTTACTAAATTGATGTTGCTACTTCACAAAATTTGTACATTGAACATTATATTTTTCATCCTCCATCTATTGCTATGATAGTTTTGTTTCTTTTACAAGTTGCAAGCTGCAAGGTTATAGTTTTGTGAATGCTACTTATTTGATGTCTTTGGCAAAAAGACAAAATAATAATTTATCAAGTATTAGGATAAATTTTCCCATATGGATGTGTTTAGTGGACCCCAATCTTCCACCCCCACACTTGTGCATTACTTCTCTTAACATATTTATTGGGTTGAAAAAGTGAATGGAAAAATTTAACTGCAATTAATGTGCCTTTTGATTTTTATAATTTCATTTCATTTTTCATCTCGTGACAAAGATTATCTAATCTATTATTTTTAACAAAGCTTTTTTAAATTAAAAAAAAAAGTCTTTAATTATAGGCTTGCCTTCATATTTAATTTAGGTTCATAAGTTGTTCAAATTTTAATACGATACTTTAAGTATATTTATTCTTTAAATATATACATTGAATTATAATATTGTGAGAGTCATTTTAATGAAGGTTAATTACACTTTCAAAGGATTTGAAATTTGATGGATAGAGTAATCAATCAATATTAATACTTATCGAAGTTTACTATCCTCCTTCTACATAATAAGTTAAAATTGATTAAATAATTTATTAATTTTTAAATAAAACTTTTAAAAATCAATTTTTGAAATATAAAATTTAAATATAACTAGTATATATATCTTAAATACATCCAAACTAAAAAATGTCTATTTTTATTTACTTATGATTAATTTTATTTTACTTTAGAATACTTTTTCTACTATATGCTCATGTAAATTTTAATTCTTATTTAAGAATTATTTTATTGTATTGTATTGTTTACTTTATTTTTTATTTAAAGAGCTATCTAACTTTTGTATTTAAATTTAATTTTTAATGTGGAATGATCAAATAGAAGTGAAGTGCTATGTTATGTTTTGTATCTTTTTTTTGTTTGTCACCATTCTTATGTCACTTTGTGCCTTTAGTAGAGAAAATATTTTACCCTTCCACATCTGTTGCAAGGTTTTTGCTAGTCCTTATTATGGCCTCGAACTATTTTAACCCAATATTTTATGCCAGTGTTGATGGTTTGGTAGCTCTGAGCAATGCCACCACTAAACAAATATCCCTAGACATTTATCTTGATGGTTTTCTAAGATGTAAGCACTTCGACCCTCTAATAGATGTGTTTTTACCTATCCCTTAATTTGATAATGCATGTAAATGGTTAGAGAATTTTACTTTGATAGGATTTTTTTTGGGAGAAATATCCTATAAAGCATGCTTCATGAGTGGGTTAGGAAGCATTAGGCTTTGCATGGGGTCCAACTTCATGTTGTTTAGAACCTTACTAAAGGGTTCTTTCTTTTCCACTTTGTTGAGGCCAACCATATCGAGGCCATTCTCAAGCATGGCCCATGGTATGTTTATTTGTCTATGTTAGTCTTTTAGCCATGGGTGTGTGATTTCACCATCTCAAATGAAAATATTCTTCATGTGCCAATTTGGCTTAAGTGCCCTAGTTTACCATCACCCTGTTGAAACTTTTATATCACTATTTTTGCTTCCCTTAGTAAATTCATGTATTAAGCCTATTAGGTTCTATCAATATTGTCCATAGAAACATGTCTATGTTGATATTAACCTTTTCAAATATTTGAAATACTATGTGGAAATTCAGATTGAAAATGTTCACCACACCCACCATGTGTTTTACTTTAATTCTCCCAATACTTATTTTTGGTGTTATTTTACTAAGCATAAAATTAAGGATTTCCATTTGGTTCCTATTGAAATTTCATGCCCCACTTGATGAACCATCATTGATAACCAATTTGAGAGATCCTACATGGACCATCTTGTATGAGTTTTCCTTGAGAAGGTTCCTAAAATTGGCTAATTCCTAAGTTTTCATGCTTTCGGGTTTTCACATACCTCCTTTCTTGCATACTTTCTCCATCACCCCCAATCATCCATCCCTTTCACTTCTTATTTCCTTTATCTTTCCTGATTGTTTCAAGATTCACCCTTCAGCCTTACCCCTTAACCCTTACCGCTCTCTCTCACAAGCCTTAAGCTCGCCTTTCGACCCCTGAAGTTCTGATGAAGCCTTCATGATTTTTCTTAAGTATTCATTCTTCAAACTTTTGGGTGTCAGGATTTGCTCTTACCTTTTATTGCTTTATTTTGATAGCATGTAGCCCTTCCTCCTGACCCTCGACCAGACCCAATTTCACTTTCAGTTTTCAGGGATCAAGCATTTCTTCTTTCTCCTTCCTCCTAAAGTCTAAATCGAGTTTTCCAATAAAATTTAACTAAGTATCAAATTGTAAGACTCCAGGATCGGCCTTCCCTCTTACTGTTTACCTTTATTTGGTAAGAAGTAGTTTGTCCCTCTGACCTCCAATGACTCTCTTTGGACATCAGGCTTCGGTCTTCCCCTTTACCCTTTTTTCATTTGTGATAAGGTGTAAGCCTTCCCCCCGACCTTTGAAGCTTGAAAAGGGTGACCTTTTCAAACTTCACAGTTCACCCCTTCATCTTCCCTCTTTCTTCTTTCCTATAGTATGCGGTAAGTGGTACTCTCGACATCTAATGTCTAATGAAGGCTACTCTTTTTTGGGGTTTCAGACCATTTAATGATGCAATAGTTTCCTTTCAAGCCCAACACCCTAACTATTCCGCAGATTTGATGTGTTTTGCCTAGGTAATGCCATTAATGCTTGAACCACTTCCTTAGTTGCCTATTTCAATTTTTGGGCTTCAAGGACAATATTCAATGTATTCTCTAACTTCTGCAAGTGGATTTTTTGGTATCCATATACTTATTTATTGTTTTTATTTGTCCCTTCTAACGGATTTGTGCCCATATCCCTAATTTTATGGGGGGATTTGGATGCACTTTCAAGCAAAAATTTATGGTAGGGGTATGGCGTGTAGGTCTTGGTTTCTTCAAGCGCTTCTTTTGGCATGTATTTCATGAGTAAATCATTCCTTGATTAGATTTATTCCAACTACTAACCCTAGTTGGGTTAGCGTTTGGTTGTAATCATCCAAGTTATACTTGATCTATAAAAAGCAACACTTGTATTCTTTTTATGGGTTCTTCTTTTGGGCTCCTCTCATAGCTTTCTTTAGCAAACACTTTATTTGTATATTTTACCATTATAAAGTTTGTCTTTATGTCTTGTGTTAATGAAATCTAGTTGTCATCATAGTTACTTCTTGTATGTTTGAGTAAGCTTCTTTACCTTCATGTTTGGATATGTGTATTAGTAGGTTTGTTAGTGTATTGAGCAATATGAAACAAAGAAGAAACAAATTTCTATCTTGGTGTATCTCCTTCATTTCCATTTCATGTTCTCCTTCTATCCCTATTCCTTTATGAAATGTTAGAGTAGAGTAGTGATAGGTTTTCATGTGTTGGGTTAGACCAACACATTTGCACTTAGACTAGAAGAGGAAGTCAACCTTCTCTGGAGACTCGACTTCATTCATGCAAGATCCTACACTTTGAAGTCATTTCCATTGTGTCATTGGAACCCCATGTTCAATAGGGTGCAATTTCATGTGACAACATTTTTTGGCACACTCGATGGGACTAGAAGAAATATCACTTCATCTTGTTGAGAGAGTGGTGTTTCTCTCAACATTTTAGCCTTAAAGAGACACTCAAACAAAGTACTTGGTGACTCTACATTTTAAAGGAGGACTCTACATCAAAGGTTGGGGACTCAATTGCTGCCCAGAATCACATGTCAAAGTAGACCCCCATATTCGTGCCAATAATTCAAACAAGAGTATCTTCTAGAGGTAACTTCTAATGCACTTAGATCCCATATTTTACTTCTAAAAGAAGAAATATACACTCCTTATCACTTGTTAGGAGAAATAGAAGCTCAAATAAATCTCCTAGAGCTCAACCTATGCCACCTTTGGGTAGATTATTTTAAGCTAGAATACTTGTTTCCCATACACACAAGAATTTATTCCATATGAATTTATCTAAAAATCAACCCTTTGTTTCTTTTAGTGGTGGTATCCCTTTAATTTTATCCCAAAAGGATGATATACCAATCATTTCCCTCAAAGTATCCCTCATTTCACTGGCGAGACATCCACAATTCTAGCAGAGCACATCATAGATGTGGAAAATATATGTTATGTGCATGATGTAACAAAATACAATGCGGCTATTAGGTTGCTAGCCACTTCCCTTAAAGGTAAGGCATTGTAGTGGTCTAGAGGCTTGCCACCTAACTCCATTCACAAATGGGATGAGTTAGGTGAAAAATTATGCAACCACTTTAAAGACGAAAGTGGCCATTTGTCCTTGGTAGAACAATTGACAACAATCAAAAGAGCACCTCATGAATTCATGAGTGACTTCAACTATATATTTCAAAATACTTGGGATAGAATCTTTACCTTGGTAAAACCTTCTCTTGAGTATGTCTTCCTTTATTTATTAAAAGTTCTTAATAGTGATATAGTTGTTATGATTCAAAATATGGGAGGTTTTACCTTACCAGGTACATATGATATTGCCATAAGGGTAGAAAATTACTTAATACAAGCTAGGAAGATAGCTCCTAGGTCACCAATACCTTTATTTCTAGAGTTGCCTTCACAACCAATAGTGGATCCTATTCCAATGGTTTCCACAAGCCAACCTTCTACTTCTACTGAATTTCTAGAAGATTGGGGCATCTTGCTCCAAATTATGGACAATGAGTTAGTATCAATGAAGAGACAATAAGATCAAAATTATAGGCTTCATCAGCCTCAAGGTCATGGTTATCAGCATAATAAACAACCTTATCAAGGAAAAAATCAATGGAACCATACTAAGTCCATGAATAACATATATCCTCCTACTACCAACACATTATGGTCCTAGTTCAAGATAATCTAGCCCAAGAGCAGGAGTGGTGTTACCCATGTTAGCAGTCTCACAATCAAAATGCCTGCCAAAATGGAGAGTTTGAACAAACTCTAGTGGTTCAAAGTGAAACCTCCACCTCAAGACAACAATTTAATACAAACCAATTAGCTACTAGTAGTCAAAATAATTCACATGAAGGCTCTTCATTGGTAAATTTGCATCAAGAATATTTTTTTGGTGTAAACAAAGTAGTTGTTGATACAATAGGCTCCCATAATACAAGATCAAAGAAAAGAGCAATGGGGGGTGGTACATCTTACATGGTTGGATAGGCATCAATCTCTCAACAACCTTGATGTAACAGGTTCAAGATGTTGGACTAGTAGGAAGAACAATAGATGTTCTACAATCTAATCAGCCTGCTAGTAGGCCCAAACAAGCAACAAAGAAACCTAAGATCACCCAAGCAACAAGGACATACCTTGTTGTTCCAAAGGTTCCTTCTAAAACCAATCAACTTCCATTCAACATAGTGGATCAAATGAAAAAATCTAATCTAAATGTTACTATGTTAGAGGTTTTATCCATTCCATCAAGGACTGAGGGATTTACTACAACAAGCTTTAAAAGAGCATAAGCATATGGGTGGTGTACAAGAAAATGATCAGACTACTCCATCAAGCAGCATGGTGCAACCCAACGAAGAAGGGAACTCTAACAAAATTAGTAAGCCACCTCCCTTCTATATTTATCTAATTATTGGAAATCATGTAGTGCATTACTATATGATAGATTCAGGGGAAAGTAGTTATGTTATGTCTAAGGTAATTTTTGATCTCCTTGGTATCAAATATGAGTCTGTGACAAAAGGAGTTTTACAGTTGGATGGCACTATTGTCAAAATCGTGGGAATAATGAAGATCCTAAAATTGACCTTGCATGCATGCCCTTGTTGTGATGTGTTGTAAGATATTTTAGTCATAGAGCTCCCTACTCATTTTTCCATTTGTTTGTCTAGAGATCTAGCTGTTAAGATAGGTGGATACCTATCTTCTAATTGGTCTCACATGTTATTTAGAACTAGGTATGGTACTAAGGCAACCATTGGGTCTAAACCCATAATAAAGGATCATCTAGAGCCTTACACTCCTAGCCCTATAACCATGAACTACATATTGCATGATCAAAATGAGGAGTATTTTATTCATGACCCTGCCACTCCTATAAAAGTACCTAATTGTTTGTTGGATGAATGGGGCAATTATTTACAATTTTTTCCACTTACCATTACTGAAGTGGAGGAAACTGGTCTTGGAACCTATTGCATTCATGAAGAAAATTCTAATATCCCTAATCTTATAAAAAATAAAGAGGATCTAGGGGGATTGTGGCGAATGTTTTTTGATGGCTATAGAAATAAAAATGGTGTTTGTGTTGGTGTAATATTGGTATCTCCAAGAAAGGAGAAATATTATTTCTCTTTCAGGATTCAATTTAGTTGCACTAACAATGTGGTTGATTATGAAGCACTCATCCAAGGTCTCCAACTTGCACAAAAAAGGAACATCAAGTTGTTATGGCTATTTGGTGACAGTGAATTAATTGTTCATTAGGATAGAACTCAAATCTCAACCAAGAACAATCTACTCAAATCCTACAAACATAGGGTTTGGGATTTGATAGAGGGCTTTGAGGGTTTCGACATTCAAACACCTTTGATAAATCTAAATAAGCATTTTGATAGACTTGCATCAGTTGGTGCTCAGTTTAACATACTAGCACATATTGCAAGAAAAAGGGAGCAACATATCAGGCTTGGTGTGAGGCCTATTATTCTGGATAATCAAGATCATTGGTAGGTCTTTGATAATGACCAATAGATAGTGAATCAACAAGAAGAGGCAAATTTTTCTAAAAGAAATCATTCAAAGTTGCAAGATTAATATGGTGATCAGGTTGTGTAGTTGAGTAGCAATAAGCTACCAAATGGTCTCATAACCCTTGAAGGTGTCTTCAACTTGGATGACCAACTAAAGTAGAAAAAGGGTGAACTTAGCTGCAAACAAGGGTGACTTCAAGCCAATTGAAATTACAGAGGGAAAGTCTCTAAACTTGGGAAAAGTATGCTCTACTACTGAACATGAAGTTTTCATAGATCTTTGCAATAGATACAATGATGTAGTTGTTTGGACTTGTGATGACCTAAAGGATTTTGACCTAGGATTTTCCCAACATATCACTAAATTGGATCTAGATGCCAAATCTATAAGGCAAAAATAAAGGCCTATAAATCCTAAGATTGAGCCTTTGATGAGAAAAGAGTTAACTAAATTGATTGAGGCTAGAATCATATTTCCTATCAATCATTCTTTATAGGTGGAAAAATTAGTACCTGTCTGAAACAAGAATGGGGAAATCAGGCTTTGTGTAGATTTTAGAGACCAGAATAGAGCCTCCCTAAATGACCATTATCCCCTCCCCTCTATGGAGATATCTTTACGTATAGTTAATGGGACATAAAGGTTTTCTTTCTTGGATGATTACTCAGGCTATAATCAAATTCTGGTCCAAGAACCTTATCAACATTAGATAACATTTACTACAAAGTGGGGCACCTATGCTTATAGTAAAATTCCTTTTGGCCTAACCAATGTAGGTGCCACTTTTTAGAGAGCCATGGATATGGTGTTTCAAGGTGTGTTCAGACAGTTTGTTTTGGTCTACTTGGATGATATCACAATGTTTCCAAAACATGTAAGAGGCCATTTTAGTCACCTTGAGCAAGTATTTTAGAAATATAGGTAATATGGTATTTCCCTAAATCCAAATAAATGTGTCTTTGCCACTGACCAAGACAAACTTCTTGGACACATTTCAAAGGATGGCTTGGTCATTGATCCTGCAAGGGTAAAGTCTATCTTGGCCATTCCACTTCCCAATCACAAGAAGGGACTACAAAGTTTCTTGGGCACAATTAACCTCATGAGGAGGTTCATTCCAAATCTTACTACTTTGGTCAAACCCCTCACCTTTATGCTTAAGAAAAACATGGTCTTAAAATGGACCAAGGAAGGTAAGGATAGCTTTGAGGCTATCAAAAAAGAAACTTCTCAGGCTCCTACCCTTGTCAATCCCAATTATGACAAGTATTCCATTCTTTATACCTTTGGAAATGAAGCAAATATATTAGTTGTTCTAACCCAACTTTAAATAAGGAAAATTTGGAGCATCCCATTGCCTTATTCAGTCAAGGGCTTAAAGATTATGAGGTCAGGTACAACTACATGTTGAAAAGCAATCCCTTGTTGTTAGAGCATTGAAGAAGTTTAGACACATGTTTTCTAACTTGACTTGATACAGTTAATGGTACCCCATGTCATCGTTAAAATATTTATGTTAAGCAAAGATATCAATGAAAAAAGGGCTAGATGGATCACCAAGGTGATGGAGTATGGTATTGACATTAAAATCACCAAGTTAGTGAGAAGCAAAGGGTTGTGTGAATATCTTGTCTCAACACTTGAGACTCCATAGAGGTTTCCCTTGTGTTACAAAAAAACCAAGCATCCAACATTGATGCTCATAGTAGTTGGGTGAATGACATGACCACCTTTTGTAAGAGGGTAAATATCCTCTAGGTCTTGATAGGACCAAAATAAGGCACTTAAAATTACAATCCATTCCCTCTGTCATAGTGGATGGCATAATTTTTAGAAAATATTTCAATGGGGTCCTATTAAGATGCATAGAGGCAGATCAAGTCAACAAAATATTGGAAGAATTCCATGATGGCTCTTTAGGTGGCAATTTTTCTCCAAGGACCACTGCTGCAAAGATCGTAAGGGTTGGTTATTATTGGCCTACCTTGTTCAATGACGCTCATGAATGGGTGAGAAATTGTACAAAGCATGCTTTCTTTTCTATAAAGAAAAGATTGGTTGTCCTCTCACTTCATCCCATTCAAGTTGATCAACCATTTACATAGTGGGTTTTGGATTTTATCGGTTGGATAAATCCACCATCAAGTGCTAGTCAAAAATGGATTTTGATAGCCACAAACTACTTCACCGGGTGGACAAAGGTAGTTGCCTTGAAGGATGCCACAGATGCTTTAGTTTTGGAATTCCTTGATGGAATTGTTATAAGATGTGGCACCCCTTCCACCATCATTTCAGATAATTCCAAGGCTTTTGCTAGTGCTCAAATCTTGGATTGAGAAATTAGGCATGGAATTTAATTAAAGACCTTATGTAATCATTACCCTCAAGGTAATGGCCTAGTTGTTTCTTCAAATAAAAACCTCATCATGATTATCAAGAGAACCATTGAAGAAAATCAAAGAATCTAATATAACAAACTAAAGATAGCCCTTTGGGCTGGTAGAATGACTCTTAAAAGATATTGGTAATTCTCATTTCATACTAGTTTATGGAAGGGAGGCAAGGTTACCATTATCATTGGAAATTCCTTCTCTTTTGTTGGCACAACAGTTGGAGTTAGAAGGAAATGATGCCATGACAGTAAACTTGGTTGAGCTTTTGGATTTGGAGGAGACAAGGAACAATCTATGCAAGTCATAGAGATACATCAAGCATAGGTCAAAAGGATTTTTGACAAAAAATTAGTTCATAGGGTGTTCCAAGATGAATATCTAGTGCTAAAGTGGGATGCAGACATAGCCAAATTTGGGATGCACTCCAAGTTTGACACCATTTGGAGTGATCCACATATCATCACTAACTGCAAGGAGGCCAATGCATTTCATCTCTCTAGGATGGATGGTGAGGTTCTTCCAACCTCAGTCAATGGGATTCGCCTCAAACCTTATTTATGAAGGTTTCAATTTTCATGTACATGATATTTAATCTCTCTGCTTTCCACTAAGTGCTTTTGCACACCCTACATTCTCCTTAAGGGAATGCATGTTCTAGCTTTCATGCTTTTCTCCAAGTGCAGGCCTACACATGTTTTATTTTTTCCCTTGAGAGGCCCAATTTTGTAACTCCCTTTCATGACTCTATGCCCAATAGATTGATAAGGCCCCTAGATTCCGTGATTAATAGGAAATCATCCCACAAAAATTGCCAAAAGGTTAAAATTCCATTTCCCCCTTGATGACCCATCATTGATAACCAATCTGAGAGATACTACATGGGCCATCTTGTATGAGTTTTCCTTGAGAAGGTTACTAAAATTGGCTAAGTCCTAAGTTTTTGGGCTTTTTAGTTTTCACATACCTCCTTTCTTGCATACTTTCTCTATTTCCCCCGATCATCCATCTCTTTCGCTTCTTCTTTTCCTTTTCTTGCCTAAGTGTTTCAAGTTTCAGCCTTTGGCCTTACCCCTTAACCCTTATCGCTCTCTCTTCACAAGCCTTAAGCTCTCCTTTTGACCCTGAAGTTCTGATGAAGCTTTCATGATTTTGCTTAAGTCTTCATTCTTTGAACTTTTGAGTGTCGAGCTTTGCTCTTACCTTTTATCACTTTCTTTCAATAGCGAATAGCCGTTCCTACCGACCCCCAACCGACGATTTTACTTTTGGTCTTTGGAAATTGGGCCTTTCTTATTTCTTCTTCCTCCCGAAGTCTCAATCAAGTTTTCCTTAAAATTTGACTAAGTATCAAATTTTTGGACTTTGGGATTAGCCCTTTCTCTTACCTTTTACCTTTCTTTGGTAAGAGATAGTTTGTCCCTTCAACCCTTGATGACTCTCTTTGAACATCAAGCTTTGGTCTGCACCTTTACCATTTTTGCATTTTCAATAAGGCATAATCCTTCCCCCTAACCTTTGAAGCCTAACAAGGGTGACCTTTTTGAACTTCACGGTTCACCCCTTCATCTTCCCTCTTTCTAATTTCCTTTGGTATGCAGTAAGTGGTACTCCTAATGCTCGATTTCTAATGAAGGCTACTCTTTTTTGGGGTTTTAGAACATTTAATGATGCAAAGGTTACATTTTGGGCTCGATGCCCTGACTATTCCATGAATTTGACATGTTTTTCCTTGGCTATACCATTAATGCTTGAACCACTTCCTCAACTACCTATTTCAACTTTTTGGCTTCAAGGAAAACATTCAATGTATTCTCTAACTTCTACAAGTGGATTTTGTGGCATCCATAATCAGTTATTGCTGCTATTTTTCCCTTATGACATATTTATACCCATATCCTTGATTTTATGGGAGGATTTAGATGCACTTTCAAGCAAACATTTATGGCAGGTGTATGGCGTGTAGGTCTTGGTTTCTCTAGGCTCTACTTTTGGCATGGATTTTATGAGCAAATATTTCCTTGATTAGATTTCTTCTAACAACCAACCCTAGCTAGGTTAGGGTTTGGTTGTAATCATCCAAGTTATGCTTGATCTATAAAAGTAACACTTGTATTCTTTTTATGGGTTTTCTTTTGGGCTCATCTCACAGTTTTCTTTAGAAAACATTGTATTTATACATTTTTCCATTGTAATGTTTTCCTTTATGCCTTATGTTAATGAAATATATCTATCATCATAGTTATTTATTGCATGTTTGAGTAAGCTTCTTTACCTTCATGTCTAGATATGTGTCTTAGTAGGTTTGTTAGTGTATTGAGCATGCTTCTATTTGGCACGTATCACCTTAATTTCCATTTTATGTTCTCCTTCTATCTCTTTTTCTTTTTGAGTTGTTAGAGTATAGTAGTAATAGGTTTTCATGTGTTGGGTTAGACCAACACATTTGCACTTAGATTAGAAGAGGAAGACCATCTCTAGAGACCCGACTTCATTCGCGCAAGGTCCCATACCTTGAAGTCATTTCCATTGTCTCATTGAAATGTTGAACCCATGTTTAGTAGGGTGCAATTTCATGTGACAAAAATTCTTCCCCAAGTCAAATCACCTCCATGACTTGATGAAGTTCATTCCTTATAAACTAAGAAACAATAGTTTAATTACAAACTGCAAAAAATAAGAATGCAAACTCTGGTGATTCTCAAGTAAAAACCCAATCCACTCAAGATCACCTAGTTGCTAAGTTGCAATCAAGAGAAGTTTTAAACCATTTTGAGAAGGAGAAAGAGGTTACCCACCCATTGGTGAACCTTCCTCTAGGCCAAAATTCTCTTGAATGTCATAGTTAGCATCTATTCTATTTTCTCATCTAGAAATTGTTGTTCATTCTCCCCCCTCTCCTAAGTATCTATGATGTTCTCACAACTCACCTAGGCAATTGGAGTAGAGAGATTACATTGCAAAAAAAAAAATGTCAATCCCTAATGTATAGTTGGGTAGTCTTTCACCAAAATATTTTTTGAAAAATTGTTATTCTTCATTTCAAGAGTTAGATAGTGATCAGATGCCTATTGATTTCCATTAATGAACTTTATCTCCTAGAATTTTCATAGTCTTGGTGAACTCCCTAGGAAATATATAGTGATGGATGTTTATTAGAAGCATTCAAATATAGATGTTCTTTGTTTACAGGAAGTCAAGATTTTTAATTTTATACTTTTTGTTTCTTTTCATGTCATTTGGCTAGCCAACTCTATATTTTGCAGCAATCATGATGCTAGTCATAGAGGGGTCATCACCTCTATCTCTCTCTCTCTCTCTCCCTTATGTGGCTTCATCATATTTTCAATCATGGTTTTGACCTCACTAATTGTGTGATCTATGTTCTCTTAAATATGAAGAATCATTCTTTTACCATTATAAATATTTATGCTTCCAATGATGTTGAGAAATCTTTATTGTGGCATTGGATTGCTAATTCATTATATGTCATTATTTGGATCATGTGTGGGGAATTTAATATGGTTGTGATGTTATATGACAAATATGAGACTTTACCTATATGTTATATAGGTGGAAACAAGTCCAGGTGTGGTATTACATGCATAATAAACCAAGTCTTTTTAATCCCAACATGGGCCACCATCATAATCATTCCATTAGTATATATGGAATAATTTTTCAAGTTGGACTTAACAGAGTCGTTAAACATATATATCATGCTATGATTTCTACATAATCCCTTTTTTCCTTTTCTAGCTACTTTTCACTCTCAATAGAGCTATTTTTTGGATGTCATTTGTCAAACCATAATTCCATCAAGTTCAAAATTCAATGGCTTAGATTATAAAATCTCAATTATCTTTTCATATTTCTTTGTTGAGTCATAAAACCTCACTAGTTCAAATTAGATAACTATGGAACCTAGAAGCTCGACCCACTCAACCAACTAGCTAGATTGTGTTGGCACCGCAACTTGGTGTGTCTCATTTTACTTCATTCTACTCCAAAATTTGTGCATTTGACCTTATCTCACCCTCTATTAATAACTGATCAAATAAGTCTTAAATGGGTTGCCTAAATGTGAAAAAATGTGGAAATCCTTAGAAGGCCTAAATCCATGTTGTTTCTGGGGTTTTCATTAATATTTTATATGTTTTTCAAACTTTTAGACTTTTGAGGTTGTGTATACCTACAAACCCTCTTTCCAATCTTGGAAAACCACTCATGCCCTTGTAAGACTCATCTAAATATTATCTTTTAGATTTTTAAAGTTTTATGTCTAGGAGTTCTTATCAAACTTGTCATCCTTGGTATGTGTTTCTTGAAAGTCCATGTTTCCCCTCTTGGTCCCTCTATATATTTTAAAGTATCAAACCTTTCCATACATCAATAAGTATTGGTATGAGGTATAATTTATTCTTAATCCACAAAGTCCAAAAATCTATAAATGTCTTAAGTCCTTTGTATTGAGATCAGACTTTCAGACTTCTTCATCCATCCATCTCTTTTGGTACCGATTTTACTACAACCCCACTCCTAAAAATCTAATCCATTATGTCCCAAAAAAATATCTAAGTATTTTGCATTCAAACTTTCAATCATTCCTTATTCAAGCACCTCTTTTCATTCAAACAATGAGAGTTTTAAAATCCTTTTATTTGCTATATACTACTTACTAGAGTTGGATTTTTGGCCATTCCTTATTTGAGTATCCCTTCCCTTCAAACTCCAAAATCTTGAAACTTTATTGCTCCTTTGTTAAACATCTACCAAAGTTGGAATTTGGCCTCCCCTTAACTTGATACCAAGTTAAGCCCAATCTTGAACCTCGATCATGAAATTATTCCTTTTTCAAAATTCCCTTAACAACACTCCCCCCTTCCTAATCCCATTTGGCATGACTTCCCTATCTATATTGATTCCCTAATTCTTTGATGATTTGATCCTAACATGTGCTATGACTTTCCTCTGACCCATAATAGTCTAAAACTCTTGCCATTTCTCATTGCAAATCCCACCTACACTTATAAATGACCCAAAGCTACATTAATGACCTAATTTGATCCTGCAACCACTAGATTAAATTTGATGATGCTCAGGAATCATTATTTTATGTCGGTTCACACGTATTCAAAGGATAATCCAATACTCAACCCATTCTTTGTTATTTTTGCATATCTTGAAACTCAACAAGCACTAGAATACCAAAATTTTAGGTTAATTCTTACCCAACTATTGACATCCACCCACTCTCTTGCCTCCCATCAACACCATTAATAGATGGGAGATGTATTTCTATATCCCATGGGCATATGAAGACATGGTGGTGTTATATTTAAAGGAAAATAAATGATGTAAACTAATGTGAAGTCATGAATACCACGTGTACAATAACTAAAATCATAATTTTTTTGGGTTTATTTTGTAGATGTACATGTTTCCTACTTTGGGCCAACTTGCATTAGGTATATCAGCCTTCTTTTTCATCTATAAAAGAGAGGGGGAAATCAATTTGTAGAGTGAATAGTAGAAAGAAAGACTTACACAACATAAACCTAGAGTTCATAGTTTATATGTCTAGGTATTATAATTTTGTAAATGTAACGATCTAGATTCATCCCAAATTTGTAATAAGCACTTGTAATATTTTAGATTGAATGATTAATGGTATAATTGACCTTAATTGAGTGTCTCCATGTGTATGGTATACATTTTTTGATATATGTTTTTTAGTTGACCAACCAGACGACTATAAAATCTTTGGAAATATTTTGTGAGGTATCTTTTTAGAACAATAAAGGGAATATAAGGTTATGCTCATAGATTACTAAGTAGACACATTTAATATTTTGAAACTATCAATGGTTTTTTTAATGTACATGTCTAAGCCTAGCTTACTTATGCATTTTGGAAGACCTAGTCTTTTTTGATATCTTGATTATGGTATCACCTTGGTTTTAGTTACTACATGTTTTGTATGAATTCATAATTTTTTCCCATCTAGATAAAGGAATTGGTCTATTATTAGATTCTTTTCCCCATCATCCTCTACACACTCAAAACAAATCAATATAAACATCTTTTTAATTTTATCTTTTCTAGCATGTTCCAATTGCCATGTCTAAATGTACATAGCATCACAAGGGGTTATTATAAAATATACATTGATATTTATGTGGCATATTATCTAATATGATATTGTTCTTAACCTTGAGTTTCACAAACCAACATATAGGCATTAAATGACAATTAAAGTAGGGGTGCACTATGTAGTGGGTGTGGTTTGTGTCAAGGTTAATTTTTATTTGTTGTGGTGATTATTTTTGTAACACTTTAGGTAAAGCCCCCTTATTTCAAAAAATCCAAAAGTGAAGGAAATTTTACCCATATCAATAATTGGTCCTAAATTATCCAACCTAAACATAAGTTTTATGATACTCTCCCAACTTTAACACCCTTTGCACTTGGGAGATTATTTGTCCTTAGGGATTTCTAGGTCCCACAACTGAGATCACCAATATATTGATTGGTGGAATAAATACATTAGGCATACTTATTGTTTCCTCCACATCTATGAATTTCAATTGACCATCTTTTGGCGTCATGCATATGAGGCCAAAACCTTACAGTGTCATGCATATGTGGACATAGCCTTAGAGAGTTTCCAGGCTATTACAACTCTTGAATCTAACCCCTTTTTTCCTACTTCATAGGTTAGAGTGGCTAAGATTTTCCATCACAAGTGACTTATTGATAACCATTCAACTAGAGGCAAACAAATCAAAGCCATACTACATTGGCTTAAGGTTGGAGATAAAGCCTCTATAGAATTCTTCCAAGCTCTTATAGCTTGTTGTACTTCACATGTGGCATCAAACAAAATAAATATGGGTAGAATGTTCTTAAAGAACTTCCTAATATTATTCAATATTTTGTCAAACATTATGATTAAGTTGTCATAGCTCAAAAGAATTCTCTTGAATGTGAACTCACTTTACAAGATTGGCTCAATTTTGTTCCCTATCAAATTTCATCCACTCAACAAGCCTTTGTGATCAATTAATCTCCATTACCAACCTTAAATAATTTTTTCATACCATGAGCAATGACAAATTCTCTTGATCGTGACAACTTCCCTTGTGAATTCTATAAGGCCCTTTTGGATTGTGTTGGTGACAACCTACATAAAGTATATCTTGAATATTTCCATTCAAAATTATTAGGAAATTTTATCAATAAAGGGAATATAAATTTCATACATAAACTTGGAGACTTGAAGGATATTTATAATTTGAGGCCCATCATATATCTCAAAATCCCCTGTAAGATCATTGGCAATGTCTTGGCTCTAAAGTTGTGCCATGTCCTTCCTCATGTTGTGAGGCTTGAGAAAAATAGTTTCATCAAGTCTAGATACATTTTTTAGATAATATAGTTTTTCTGGGAAGGTGTGGAGTAGGAAAAATACTCTCATAAGAAGGCTTTATTCATCAAAATTGATTTTTTTAAGGCCTATGACTGAATTGAGTGGTCTTTTATCCTGGCCATGTTACAAGCTCTAGGATTTGGGCCATGATTCATTCAATTAGTTACCATGTTTTTATGGATGCCTCTACTTGCATTATTATCAATGGTCAATAATCATGTTCGTTTGGGCTTTTCAGGTCCATTCCATAAGGTTGTCCTTTGGCTCTCACTCTATATGTGTTCATCTCTAAACGATTTTCTTACCATCTAGCTCATTTTTTGTCACAAGGACCAGTTAAATGTATTTCTCTACCCAATTCCTCAACTTAGCTTATTAATGGCCATTTTGTAGATGACTCTTTCATTTCTCTCTTAGAAGAGGAGAAAAATATCAATTAGGTATTGTATTTCCTAGATATTTTTTGTAAATCCTCTAGTTCTATCATTTATTGGAATAATATTTAATGTTACAAACAATCCTTCCTCCTCATACCTCCTTGGAACAAATCTTATGGTTGGAAATGGATTGTTCATGGGAAATTTTTTAGATTTTTGGGTATTCCTTTTGCTTTTCAAGCATCCTAGGCATCTTTGTGACAAGCTGTTATTTCAATATAATTAAAAATAAAAAATTGACTTGTATTAGATCACAAAACCTCTATCTCTGGTAGGGAAATTCTTGCAGCCACTCATGTTTTTTAGGAGCTTCATGTCGAGTTCCTTCTAAGGCTTCATGTACATGAAATTGGAAAATATTCTTCACAATTTTCTTTGGGCATCTTCAAAGTACCACAACGTATTTTATTGTGTGGCTTGGGAATTTCACTCCCTCCCCCAAGAGTCTAGAGGATTGGGGTTATTATCCACTTAGCATTAGGGTTTGGATCTTTGCACTAAGTGGATCTTATTCATGCCCTTGAAGGCAATGGATCATGGATAATACTAGTGTGGAGTTGTATCTCTTCTAGTCGTCCTATTAGGTAGATCACTTAGAAGGGGATTGGGTTGAACATACCCTTCTTATCATGAAAAATTCTATTCAAATCCAAGGGAATTTTGTGATAAAAATAATTTGGAGAGCCTAGGAAGCCATCAAATCTTATCTCCTCCAAAATAGTCTTGGATTCCATAATGTTCTTTCCATTAATTGGTAGATCATTTGGTGGTCCCTTGATTTTCAAGGCAACAAATGGCCTTTATTGAGGATACCTTGGGTCATGATTGAATTTTTTTTAAATGAATTAAAACTACTTAGGAATTTTTTCTAGGGCCTCCATGAGTCTCCTTTCATGGAATGAAGCTAAGGCAAAGTTTCACCTTTCTAATCAAGATCATGAAACTTTTGACACTATTATAGGGCCCATTCTAATTGATATGATTCACAAAATTGGTATCAATTCTTGTAAACCTTGATGGAAAGACTAGAAGTGGTGTCTAGATGCCAATTTTTGAGATTACTAACCATGAAAATGATATCACTAGCTCTCTCCTCATTTTTTGTATGGTTCATGCATTGAATCAATGGTGGCATTTTTAGTCACTTTTTTTTGGGCAATGTAAATTTAACACCATATGGTTAGTAATTTTGGAACCAAAATTGGCTTACTTTTTCTGGTGAATTCTTTTCCAAGGCCTTCCCATTGGTTCTAGCTCATCCCATTTTGAAATTCATAAAACTTGATGTCCCTTTTGTAGGCAAGAAGAGTCTTTCAAACACCTTTTTTGGTTTTTTCCTAAAGATCAAAATGTTTGGACTTGGATTCATGAATTTTTCAAGCCTTTCAAACCACAACCTTTTTCATGAAATATGGATCTTTTAAGGGATTGGCCTTGCATCCCTCACAAATTCACCTAGATTTGACATGCTTTCAAGGTGGATATTTTGTTTAACATATATAGAAATTCATCTATTTTTTCTAATGATTTTATGGATCATCATGTCTCACTTTATGCTAAAACTATAATTTGTTCTAATATTTTATTGTAGATCTAGGTGCAAGCTAATAAAGTTGCACTTGAGGTGGCCCACTTTTAGACACTTCTTAACCATTGGGGAAATTCTCCTTATGTTGTTGCTAAAGTTCTTTCATGTGCCTCTTCCTCCATGGGTCACTCACCTTCTCATGGTCATTATCGTGGATGTAGCCTCTCCACTTGAGGAAACTAGGAGAATTGCTCATAGGATTGTCTCCTATTTGTGAGAAGGGATTATGGTCAATGAGGTTGGTCACAACCTTCAATAGTGCCTACAAGAAGAGATTTTGGGTGGCTTGTTGGAGGTGCTTCTATTTGGTTTGATTCCAAAAAATTCCTTTGATTGGCTCTTGCCATTTCACCTATTCATGCTACTTAAGAAGAGTAAAAAGAAAAGGCTAATGATAGGTGGGACCCTCTTGTGGACACTCCATACCTCATTGATGTATGGGGTAAACTAAATGACTATGACCCTCCTACCCGTACTACTACTGCTCTTGATGACTAGTGGCTTTGTTTGTGTTTGTAT
Organism: Sequoia sempervirens; assembly: GCA_007258455.2. Taxonomy (NCBI): domain Eukaryota; kingdom Viridiplantae; phylum Streptophyta; class Pinopsida; order Cupressales; family Cupressaceae; genus Sequoia; species Sequoia sempervirens. Next base: position 224,510,459 of record VDFB02075321.1, on the reverse strand, counting down.
GATCCAAGTCGTTGTCTCAAATGGACATTAGGGTTGTCACTATTTCCACTCACTTTTTTTGGTGAATATGTGTAAATACTATTTTACAAATTATACACATTCATATTTTTTTTAAAATCTACTATACTTTTGCTTATATACTTGGGCTAGAAACAAGGACCACAAAAAAATAGCGTGAATGCTCATATTGTAATAACTAGATAGTTCATTAGATCCATCTTTGCATAAAGGGAGTGTGTCTTACAATTCTTACACCAACCACACTCTTTAAACAATATATGAGGGCTAAGAAATCATCTATGTTTCATCACCTATCAAACTATACATAAACATAACACCAACAATCCATTCATAACTATACTATCTTATATTGCTTTTGAAAATGTCATATCACATCTTCCATTAGCTCAAAAAAACCAAAAAACCCCTCTTTACTATCTATAAGCTAGTTTATCCACACGAAGTTTTAATGAAGGACAAGTAAATTATATGAACCTCCCTTCATAAGCCTATACCATCATATCATTACTTGAAAACACCAAGATGGGGGAGGGAGGAAAATTACATAGGCCCCTCACATTCCTTGACCCACACATCTTTTACAATCTTCATTCAAAATAGGGGTTAGATTTTTGACATGGTCATTGCTAAGATTGTGCCATTGAAATTAGTAGTCGCTAGATTTACTTTTAAACTCCTAGCGAACTCCATAACTACTTAGTGTAGCTTGCATAAACATTTTAAATTTATGTTTATTATTAAATATTAGTTATTTGACTATTAAAAACTGTCAAATTATCGTATTGCCTCTATAGAACACCTTTCAACATAATTATTATATTTTAATTTATAAATATTATACATTTATATTTTAATTAATTATAATATGACAAATTCTTCCTTATTAACAGTCAATATAATTTGAACTATCATTTTATTATTATTATTATTATTTTAAATTAGAAGATTATAATTCAAAACTAATAAATTCTATAGTAGTTCATTACCATTTAAAATATAAAAGTTGGAGATATAAAACCAAAATATGGCTTAACAAGTTTATTCCAAATTTGTAGACAATTTTGTATATTTTTAAATTAATTTCTGAAATATTTAGACAAATAATATTTATTTAATAAAATAAAATATTGGGCGGGGGCCCTAGCTCGGTTGGCTAAGTAATTTCGTTGCGGCTCTGCTGGTCACGAGTTCTAGTCTCCCCCGTCCCGTGGTACCGGAGGGCGTGTCGCGCCAGCGCCGCCGGTCATGTTAAAAAGTTTACCAGGCGCACTGCAGTTTATAGGGGGTCGTGCTACCTGATTCCTGCAGTCTAAAAAAAATAAAATCAAATCAAATATTATATATTTGAATTTTTTTAAAAACAAATTCAATTAAGAATGAAATTTTGATCACGTTTCTCAATTAAAATTGACTAAAAGAGCTATCTTGGACTGTATGCACACTATCTCGTACACCAGTTATTTGAGTCTAAGGCATTCAAATGTTAGGCCATTTCTTTTAGTCATTTATTTAGGTAATGGTGAAATAGTTCTGTGCACAACAAAACTTGTTTGATAGATTGATTTCTGTCTCACATTACTGTTTTCTACAAAGATCTTCCTCTGGTAAAATGGCAATGGTGACTACAAATGCTCTCCACTTTTCATCTATAAATAAGAAATGCATCTATCATCCAGTGACTTCTTGTTCAAAGCTATTTTCTCTGCACAAAAGCCCCCAAAAATCTTTGCATTACTTTTCAAAAAATGCATTTACATCACTTCTATCTTCTTCCCAAAACCTAAGAAAATTTGTGCACCTCGCATTATCAAATCCCCCAAGGGCAATAGGAGCATCTCAATTCTCTGATGCTCTAGAGAAAATGGTTTTTCATGGAGAATGTTTTGTAGTATACGACAACATAGACACTGACCAAATCATCCCAGCAGAATATTTAACCCTAGTCCCCTCCAAGCTAGAGTATGAAAAATTGGGTAGTTATGCCTTGATCAGGCTTCCTGATGATAAATATAAGAAATTCATTGAGAAGGGCCAGTCTAAGAAAAAATATCCTATTCTTGATAAGTAGGAGGTATCATATTCTTATTGTTGGTGACAATTTTGGATGCGGGTCTTCTAGGGAACATGGCCCTGTAGCACTTGGGGCAATACGAGTGAAGGTTGTCTTGGTAGAGTCTTATGCTAGAATATTCTTCAAGAATTGTGTGGCTACTGGTGAGGTGTACCTAGTGGAGACTGAATGTAGGATTTATGAAGAATGTGAGACTGGTCACATTGTCACTGTGGAGATTGATGGAAATAAGCTTATCAATCATACTACCAGAAAGGAGTATGCTTTAAAGCCTATTGGTGATGTTGGGCCTATGATTGATGCTAGTGTGATTTTTTCATATGCAAGGAAGATTGGGATTATTGCTAGTGCTCCATCAGCTTGAACTGGGTCTGGCTAGTAAGGAGTGGAAGTTATTGAAAGCAATTTGAAATTGTTTGTGCTTTAGATTGTTTTAGAACTGTTGGTTCAAGTCTTTTGCTTTTGATTTTTCTTTCTAGGAAATTTTAACTCAAATGACAAGCTAATAAATACTTAAACAGATATGAGAGTATCATAATATCCTAAATCTTTCAATGGTTTAGATTTACAAGTAAATGACATAATCTATTAAAACTATTTGAGCAGTATGATTCCACTATTTATATTATGAATATTAATAAAGGTAACCTTTTGCGTTGGAAAAGAATAATTTCATATGATGTTGCTAATCACTATTAGATTTTTTTCTACAACTTGGAAAAGGTTTCTTTATCTGACAATTTTGAAGATCACACATTGTTAGGAATAGTTGTAATTTTTTGGAGCCCACAAAAGGTTCTCTTTGTCTAACAATTTTGCAAGCTTTAGACCATGTGTATTCCTTAAAGATAAGTTTTCAAAGTTTATGGTTGCACAGAAATCACACATGGAGTTGCTACTCTATTTTCCCAATGACAAAGGAATTCAAATGCAGAATGAACAAAATGCAAGGAGATAAATCTTGGCATGCAATATTTGAATTTTCTATTAAATATGTTGGAAATGGAAATATAGGAAAGATTAATCTTAAACTACTGAAAGCTAAACTCAAACTATTAACTGCTATTTTCTGGGAGCCTCATGAGCTGCTCAACCAGACACTCAACAAACTTCAGAAGCTGTTAGGAGCTCAACTGACAAGAGCTACAAAGAGCTCTTCAGGAGAAATCTTTGCTCACACACAAAACTAATAGTTGTTGTTTAGGAGCTTTCAGAAGCTCACACAGAAAACATTCTCTTTCTACAGACTGCTACTGCATAGAAAATTCTTCTTCCAACTGACTCTTCTCAACTGACTCTTCTCAGGTGACAGAATAATCCGCCTTCATTTTTTTTTTCTTGCAACTCATTCCCTCTCAATTTTGAATTCACCTACTAGCATTGAATTGGAATTCAAAAATTCCTAACTTCATTTACTTCTTCTGCAGTCTTCAGGTGCACGTTAGGAGCAAGTGGGAAAGACAATCCCCAAAACAATCTTCCAGTTGCAAGCATCGAATGCTCCTGACAGGTAGGTGGATGGGAAGAGGCTCAAGAGCATTTAATTTTCCAACACTCCCCCTTGATCCTAAGCTGAAAAAATAGGATCAAATTTGATCTAAATCAACAACGCCCAAACTACTTCTCAAGCTTTCGAAACTGTCCTTGCTTAAAGGCTTGGTGAATATGTTTGCTAGCTGCTACTCAAACCTGCAAAATGCCATTTTAATTTCACCATTCTCAACCAACTCTCTAATAAAATGATACCTGATTTCAATGTGCTTGCTTCTTCCATGAAACACTGGATTTTTTGTCAATGCTATTGATGAAACATTGTCACAATAAATTACTGTTCCATCCTCTTGTTCTTTCATCAAATCTACCAAGATTCTTCTCATCCAAATAGCTTGACATACTTCTGCATTTGTTGCTATATACTCAGCCTCTGCTATAGATAGGGAAACAATGGGTTGTTTCTTGGAAGCCCATGAGATGACTCCCGAACCCAAGTGAAACACATAGCTTGATGTGCTCTTCCTATCATCCAAACTTCCTGCCCAATCACTATCTATGTATCCAATCAGCTCAAATTCATTTGTTGTTGTGTACAAAATGCCATATCCTTTGGTTCCTTTCACATACCTCAGGATTATTTTACCCTCTTGCCAATGGGTGTCCCTTGGAGTCTCCATAAACCTGGAAATAAGACTCACATTGTGCATTCTATCAGGCCTAGTTGTTGTTAAATACATTAAACTTCCAACCAAACTCTTAAATAGGTTCAGATCTACATTGTTGTTGCAATCTTCCTTACTTAACTTCAAACCTATGGTTTTTCATGTTGGGGCAGGCTTGCTTTCAAGCATCCTAAATCTCTTCAAGATCTCATTTGCATATTTTTCTTGAGAGATGAATATACCATCATGCATTTGTTTTACTTTTATGCCTAGAAAATATCTCAAGAGACCTAAGTCTGTCATTTCAAACTCTCATTTCATGGCCTATTTAAAATCAACAATGAGGAAATCATCATCCCCAGTGAAAATTAAATCATCAACATATAAGACAACAATCAAAACCTTACCATTTGTCGCCTTGATATAAAGAGTGGGCTCACTATCGCTTTTGCTAAAACCGTTGCTCATCAAATATGATTCAATCTTGTTGTACCATGCTCATGGAGCTTGCTTCAGCCCATAAAAATCTTTCTTCAGCCTATACACCTTGTGTTCTTGACCTGAAACTTCATATCCGAATGGCCGCTCCACATAAACCTCTTCTTTCAACACTCCATTAAGGAAGGCAAACTTCACATCCATTTGAAATACCTTCAAGATGTGTTGGGATGCAATTGCTATGACTACCCACATGGTCTCCATCCTTGCAATAGGGGAAATTGTCTCATTGTAATCTCTCCCAAACTATTGTTTGTACCCCTTGACAACTAATCGTGCTTTGTGTCGCTCTATCCTTCCTTCGGCATTGCACTTGGTCTTGTAGACCCATTTCACCCCAATAACTTGCTTGTTGGGAGGAAAATCTGTTAACTCCCATGTGTTGTTCCTCTCTATTGCATCTATCTCTTCATCCATGGCCTCACACCATTTCTCCTCTTTAACAGCTTCTTCAAAATAAACTGGATCACCATGAGAAAATAATGCAAAATTCACAGTCTCATCAAATTCTTCATTATACCTTTCATTTTGGTAGATCTCCCTTAGACTCTTGGTCTTCTTTAGCATTAGGGAGGTGAGAGGTGGTTCTGAACTATCACTGCTACTGCTATTGTGCTGTGCAGGCAAGTTCAGGAGCTGTCGGGAGCTTTCAAGAGCTCTACTGACAATTTTAGGAGCTCTTATGGAGCTTTCAGGAGCTCTTAGGAGCTCTTCAAGAGTAGATTTTCTGGAGATTTTAGGAGCCAATCTTCTAGCTCTTTGGTTGCTTTCCTTTCTATCTACTCACTTTAGGAGCTTTCAAGGTTCTTTCAGGAGCTCGACTGGTACCTTAAGGAGCCAATCCTCTGACTGACTGTGATAGTCTACTTGACTATCTTCCGTCTTCAGGAGCCATCAAGAGCTTTTAGGAGCTCGTCTGATGCTTTTAGGAGCCTCTGTTGACTCATCTTCCTGAACTTCATGCTCATTTTCTACTTCTTTAGGAGCTATCAGGAGCAATTCTGAAATATAATAATCTACCACTCCATCCCATGACTTGTCTTCTAGGAACTCCATGTCCCTACTAATGACTATCTTTTTGGTGACAGGATTGTATAGCCAATAGGCTTTGGATTCTTCACTATAGCCCGTGAAAATGCATTTTTCACCCTTGTCATCCAATTTTTGCCTCTTTTCTTGAGGCACGTGTGCATATGCTAGACACCCGAACACTCCCAAGTGCTCAACCGCCCACTTGCGTCTCATCCATGCCTCTTGAGGGATCTTGTCACAAACTACCTTTTTTGGACTTCTATTAATCAAATAAATAGTTGTTGCTACAACCTCTCCCCAATATTCAGTCGAGAGTCCTTTTTCTTTCATCATGCTTCTTACCATCTCCACAATGGTCCTATTCTTTCTCTCAGCCACTACATTTTGCTGTGGAGTATAACTGGTTGTTAGCTCCTTCTTGATGCCATTTTTCTTGCAAAAATTCACAAACAAATTAGAGGTATACTTCCTCCATGATCTAACCTTAGGACCTTGATAAAATGTCTACTCTCCTTTTCAGCCTAGGCCTTAAACAACAAAAACTTATCAAAAGCTTCAGATTTATGTTGTGAAAAATAGACCCATGTCTTATGGCTGTAATCATCAATGAAGATCATAAAAAATCTGCTTTTACCAACAAAAATGATTTGCATAGGGCCTACCAAATTCGTATGCACCAGCTCCAATGGTGCTCTTTCCCTTGTAGAGTTGCCCGATTGAAAGGGCATCCTATGTTGCTTTCCCAAAATGCAAGCCTCACATCTAACATTAGACTCTACTATCCTTAGCAAACCATCAATCATTTTATTCTTGGAAAAAAGACTCAAACCAGCATAGTCTAAATGTCCATACCTGAGATGCCATAGCTTGGAGGGGTCTTGAATGGTGCTCTTAAGCGCTACTTGATGTACTGTTCTACATTCTACATTCTTGAGAGGTGCACCAATGGACTGAGATGAGAAACACGTCTCAATCTTCAATGGAAACATCTGGTTCTTTGTCATTTGGACTGCTGCAAACACCTTTGTCCTCTCATTCTTGTCATAAATGACACATTGACCCTTCTCCATCAACACTTTGTATCCATTTTGGATCAGCTGACCAACACTCATGTGGTTATTCTTTAACCCAGGAGCAAGAAATACATTTTGTATCTCCTTCTTCTCACCTTGCTTGTTGTGGATCATAATATATCCTCTTCCAACAACAAGAACTACTCCATTGTTCCCCATTCTTATTTCAAACTTCACATTTTTCTTAATGAAATAAAAAAGACTTTCATTACCACTCATGTGGTTTTTTTAACTGTTGTCCAAATACCAGACTTCAAGGCTGCCTTCTTTACCAATATTGCACAAGATGAAGGTTGTGGACTGGTTTCTTTCAGCCACATTCAAATCAACCACATTTGCACTTCGTTTTGACTTATCATGCTGCTTTGTCCAGCATTCACTTCCATAATGGACGAACTTATGATAGTAGTAGCATTCAACATTTCTCTTGTCAATATTCAAAGTTGAACTGATGTTCTTCTTGCCTCTTCGAGAGCTCGTCTAAGAGCTGCTAGCTCCCTCTTGGCTGTTTGCTCGTGCCGAACTTTCTTCTCTAGCATTACCACATCCTGATCTCCCTCTGCCACATTTGGAGTTGTTTCTACCTCTCCCCCTTCCTCTTGCATTTGAATGAGCATTAAAAGCTTGCTCTTGGGAGGAACTTGCAGACCTATTTAGGCATTGCTAATGGGTTTGCAGAGAACCCATCAACTCATCAACAAACAACATTGTGAGATCCTTTGCCTCTTCAATGGAAATCACCACTGCATCAAATTTTGTGGGTAAGCTCCTAAGAACTTTCTCCACAATCCTCTGATCATCAATGATCTCAACATTCACTCTCAACTGGTTTATCAAACTGAAAATTCTTGTGTGGAAAATTGAGATGGACTCACTGTCCTTCATTTCAAGAGTTTCAAACTCTCTTCAAAGCATTTGGAGCTTCACCAATCTGACCTTGTCAGTCACTTTGTAACAAGTTTGGAGGATTTCCCAAGCTTCCTAGGCATAGTTAGTTGCTGCTATTATGGGAAAAATGGCCTCTGTCAAGGCTGCTTCAATCAAACTCAATGCCTTAGCATCTTTCCTCCTTAACTCCTTCAACTAGTTCTTCTGGTTGTTTGTGAGCACAAAAAATGTTGCTGGGTCAGTGACATCATTGAACCCACTGACCACAAACTCCCACAAATCATTGGCGACCATAATGGTCTTCATCTTTTTCACCCAAACATCATAGTTTTGTCCATTAAAGGACGGTGGTTGTTGCCAGCTCTTTCCTTCATCTCTAGCCATGTCTCCTACACAAAAAAACTTAATACCCAAAAAAAAAATTCCCTAACTCACTAGGAAGTGGGGCCTATGGCTCTAATACCATGTCAAAGTTTCTGATTGCACAAAAATCACACACTGAGCTACTGCTTTGTTTTCCCAAAGATAGAGGAATTCAAATGCAGAATGAACAAAATGCAAGAAGATAAATTTGGGCATGCAATATTTGTCTTTTATATTAAATATGCTGGAAATGGAAATATAGGAAAGATTAAACTTAAACTACTCAAAGCTAAACTCAAACTATTAACTGCTCATGAGCTACTCAACTAGACACTCAACAAACTTCAGGAGCTGCTAGGAACTCAACTGACAGGAGCTACAGAGAGCTCTTCAGGAGAAATCTTTGCTCACACACAAAACTAACAGTTGTTGTTGTTTAGGAGCTTTTAGAATCTCACACAAAAAACATTCTCTCTACATACTGCTGCTGCACATAAAATTTTTCTTCCAACCGACTCTTCTCAAGTACAAAATAATCTTCCTTCATTCTTTTTGTCTTGCAACTCATTCCCTCTCAATTTCGAATTCACCTACCATTATTGAATTGGAATTCAAAAATTCCTAACTTCATTTACTTCTTCTGTAGTCTTCAGGTGCACGTCAGGAGCAAGTGGGAAAGGCAATCCCCAAAACAATCTTCCAACTATAGGCATCGAATGCTCTTGACAAGTAGGTGGACGAGAAGAGGCTCAGGAGCATTTAATTTTCCAACAAAGGGAAGACATAGTAGCCAGGAAAAGTGGAAAGTGAATTTTGGATCCAATTAATAGCCGTGGCATGAAGAGAATATTTGTTTTTTATTGATGGATCTATGGTTGTTTTCATTGGGTCCCTGACTTTGCTAGACAATACTAAAAGGAAGCATAACCCAATGCCATGAATGTAATTACAAGAATTCTAATGAACACAACCCATCTAGAAGAAAACCCTAACCATTCTATTGCTTGAGCATACAAGCAATTGAATACAACACATTGCTTTCCCTGGAGAATAGTTAAACTTTCAATAGAATTGGCCAACTAACCCAGATGAATACACCACAAATAGAAGTATCAACAAACTAGCATTGGATCTGGTGCTAATTTCATTTGTTTAGAAATGGGCCAACTATAAAATACATGTTGGGTTTTATTTTCATGATTGGTATTGAATTCCAAGCAATTTCTCTAATTTCCTTCTAGGTATTTGGGTCAAAATGATATTTCTCATTCACTTCTTCAATAAGGTTCAAAATGCACTATTTTCTTCCCTCTAGAATATTGAAAAAAATAACTAATATTCAAAAGTAGGATTATATCATATCCCACCTTTTCCATTGATTCTATAATATACAAATGTGATCTTCTTCATCAAGATATTCCTTCCTTCTATTAGGAAAAATTCAAGATGAACCTCTCTTCCATCCCTTCATAACAAAAAATTATTATGAGACTAGTTCAAAGTTATTGTGCATGCTACTAGAACAGTGTTCTTAGAAGCACTTAAAATCTTCAAATATAACATCTATGTGGTTAGCATGATAAGTTATAAATGGATCACAACTCTTAAAATATGATAGGTGAAGTCTCTTAGGCTAAGGGAGTTGAGATCTGCGTCTGTTATATTATCCTCCTAATTCTAATGAGCTAGCTCTACTTGAAACATTAGGCTTGGCAAAACCTCTAGTTCTTTTGGATCCATATCTTGAATAAAATTAACATATAAAGATAAATATGTGCTCTTTTCCATCATAGTAATGTGGAATAGTTTTACAACTATAAATTTTATAATCATATCATTTTAGTAATCCCTATTTGATTTTTAGAAATCTTAAAATTAATTTGAGAAAATCATGCCGCTTTAAACTTACATGAAATGGAATAGTTAAAATTTACTCCTAACATATAGAAAAGAGATTAAAATACTTGATAATGAAAATTAAATATTAGAAGCAAATTAAAATTAAGTTCCATCAACTGTCTATGCTTGACAGTTGACATACATGTAAATAAGCATCTTTAGAAAAGTTATGCATAGTAAGTAGTGTGCTACACCTCCTTTAAGTGTCTCTCTCTATGTAATTGTTATCACCTAAGTATGCACCCTACTAAGTTGTAGAAACTTAGCTTACTGGTGAAGCATTGGATCTCTTCTAGGTTTGTGGGTTACCTATGACGGAAGAGAACCTCTAGAGAGGGTTGGTTCCCTTGGAACTATCACCTAAACTAACTGTTTTAATGCTTCTTTGAGAAAAAGAGAGAAGGATAACATAATGGAACCTAAACTCTAATGTGGTGATGCACCAAAAGGTTTTCAAACCTATTATGTTGTTTTAACACACAACTTCCCAAATACCCAGCTAAAATTCAAACAACCCAATTGTTTAACATGCTCACACATAAATATTTCATAAGAAAGTTGATATTTTTACAACTTTAGAAGGAAGACAAGATATATCTTTCACATATAAAGAGTGTAAACATCAGTGACACAACTTATGACCTGTATAAGACGTGATTTCTGCTTAAATGTATTGAAATGAGACAACAAACTTGAGGATTAAAACACAAAATCTTAGAAATAAGTATCAATCATTCATACACACACAATGAAACAGCAATTGAGAAGGAAAAACCACTGAATTTTATTGATAAAAGAGATGCTTACATAGTTGTACAAGTCTAAAAGTGAGCTACATCTACTGCTCTAGCATGAAAGAACTCAGAAAAGTTACAATACAATGCTCTAAGAGAGAAGCGAACTAGTGAAAAAGTGTCTAAGGCTTGCCTTTATGTTGTTCAACAACTTACAAAATAATAAGAACATGTGTTGAGAAGGAAAAGTTAGGTCTCCACTTCATCTTGCTGAGTCAAACCTCCCTTGGTCGTCCAAAACAAAAACCCCTACTTTGCAGCCCCTTAACAAGCTCCAAAAAGTTGTTTGAGTGCTGAAAAATTCCTTCCTTGACCTCCTCTACCACCAAGGCTTCACAAACAGCTCCTAAAAGCTTAGGAAAGCTTGAAACTTGGTCAAAATTTCCCCCCTATATCTTTTCAATTTGTTGCACAACTCATCAAACTTCCCTATATGCCTGGAGATGAGTTACAACTACTCATCACTTCATCAAACTGCCACTTCTGTGACTATGGGACATGTGGGAAAAGGTTTGGTTTAGTCAAAAGCCTCTTAGAGGAGTAGAAGATTCTTCTTAGGACTAAAAAATGACACATGGAACATGTCTGAAAACTTCTTTATGCTAATCTCTGTCACTCCTTTGTGTTCTTGCCACTATCATTCCTAGAATTTGCATCCTTCATTGTGATCTTTCCCTAAGTATTCATAAGGACTCTCTGATAGATCTATCAAAAGGTTTTACAAACAACTGATTGCTATGGTGTAATGTCCCCACCTTCGGTATAACATCATGGTGGCATGATTCTATCCCATCCAGCATTCCTATGGGTTAGAAGGCATAATAAGGGGCTGTTAAGGAATAAGATTGTCTAGAAAAGTTAGAAGATGTTTCTAGAAGAACTAGAATCTTCTAGAAAGGTTAGAAGATGTTTCCAAAAGAACTAGAATCTTCTAGAAAAGTTAGAAGATGTTTCTAGAAGAACTAGAATCTTCTAGAAAGGTTACAAGATGTTTCTAGAAGAACTAGAATCTTCTAGAAAGGTTACAAGATGTTTCTAGAAGAACTAGAATCTTCTAGAAGGGCCATAACCTTCTAGAAACTAGACCCTAGGGCGGCCTTTCCTTAAGGTATTATTTAAAGGAGGCTAGGGTAAATGGGAAGACATGTTATTGGTGATTCTAACTTGTTTGATGAGAGAGATCTCTTGACTGAAAATAGTTTCAGTCGATTCAAGGTGCTGCTCCCTTGAATTATGTGGCATGGTGATATCCCCATCCCACCAAGTGAGTTGAATTTAGACAAAGTTCAACACAAAGCTTAAACATATTGCTTTAATTGCAGATTATGACCCCATTTTGAAACACCTTCATCTCTACTTGCTAATAGAAGGGTTTTAAGAGGTTCATGTGGCATAGAAGGATATTTCTAGTGATTTCAAACTTCTAGCAAAATAATATTATTGTTGCAGCAGTGATCAAATTAATTTCAACATCATATTTGAGGAGTTTTTGGATGTTTGCAACCTCCAGTGGTGCTGCTACAATTGATTTATAGTCATCTCCAGTTGGGCATATCACCCTACTTCACTTAGCTTCATCTAGCATTCATCAAGCTAGGGTTTGGTCTGGTGCTTTGGCACAACTGAATGTAATTGAGGGTCTGAAACTCAAAACAAACCTAACTGATTGTACTTACCAGCCCCTCTATTTCCAAATAGAATAAAGAAGATAAGCTTAAGTTGCTGGGTATGATCATTTTGTTTATGTTTATCTTGTTGTTTGCATAAAATTTATATTCAAGTTCATTTTTTGTCATTTATTCTTTCAATCTACTTGATGTAATAAGTCTTTGTTAAAGGAATAAGTTAAAGACAAGTCTGAAACTTTTAGACCAACAAATAGAAAGACAAAAATTTAGTTAGAACCTGCAAGGGTTCATCTTAGTGGTATCAGAGCCACAATCTTGCCAGCTTTAGGGTATAAAAAATCGGTTGCTTAAACTTCAATTGAGTCAATGGCTAGAATTAAAGATGGGAGATTGTTACCTACCTTCCTACCTACTTCATCAAAGAAGGAAAAGGCACCTAGCTTGGAAAAGATAATGAAGGACCCTGCTCAAACACAACGAAAGTTAGCTCATAATTTGCAACATTATGAAGATTCTCTTTCAAGACAATCCAGGTGCTCTAATGACTCATCCACATCTACAAGTAAAGATTCAACATAGCTAGATAGAAGGGAAGAAATACTTAGCATTTTAAAAGAATATGATACTCTCCCTCAATCTGTTAAGAAAGATTTACCTTTCAATGATTTTATGGACTTGCATCTCAGGTTACATTACAAGACTGCTTTGGCAAAGAAACAATACCATAGGATAGCTCTTGATCTATTTGCACAAAAAGAGGATAGGAAAACTACTAGTGAGGTTTGCAAAAATCTTCATGAGGAGTTTGAGAAACATGCTAATTTGGTACATGAGGATAAAATGATAGAATCTTGTAATGATTCTAATGTGGCCTCATTATCCTTACAAGAAGAAACACATGAAGCATCTTGTACAAGTGAAGTATACACAAATTTCTACATTGGTGATGTAGAGATTGTTCTTGATCATTCGCATGAAGGTATGGATTCTTTAGATGATCCATTATTTGAGCAAAGCATTATCTCACCAACTCTACATAGTAATTGCAAGGAATCAAATTGTGAGTTGGGTAACCTTGAAGATGGTATTGTTAATGCACATGAAGACACCACAGATAGGTTTGATGATAATTCTGATTTGTTGATTACAAACAACAGTCCATTATCGTCACATAATCATGAGGGTATAGATCAATCATATGAAGATGATAATGTTATAGATTCTTCCCATGTTAGCACTGAATTTTTGTGTGTTAAACATGAGAAATGTATTGTGGATTCAAGCCACAAGTTTCTAATTTTATACATCATACCATGGAAGATGTCAAAAGAACTCAAGTCTTGTGTGACAGTTGGTTACAAAGAGCTAAGAAGGAAAATATTTTGGCTGCCCAAGCAAGACAATGCCTTCAAGAAATCAAGGAACAAGTCAATCACATAGATCAAGCAAGACAACGAAGAGAAGCCTATCTTCGATCATTATTTCTTCCAAGGGAAGAAGACATGGAGATGGAACATACAAGGATGGACCTTTTAAGATGAGGAAGCAAGAAGAATGTGCAGATGTGCATGAAGAGAAGAGGAAGACTTGGAGGTTTCTTACCAAGAAGATCCTACAATTTGATAATGTTTGGTTTGTCATGGATACCATGCCATGGAGTTGGATGGAAGCAAAAATCATATCAGCTAAGGAGGCGAGGGTATGGATCAGTTTTGTGACAACCATGGCACCAAGAAGAACACATAAATTCTAGTATGGAACACACCTTGGGAAAGGTAAGGCACATCTTATAGAGGAGTTTTCTGATTTGGAAAATTCTACAACAGAAATTAGTGAAGTTGAGCCTTGCTTTGATGAAGTTAGTGAGCATGGAGTGTTGGACTTTGCGAGTCCTTCATTCGATGAAGACCTTGAAGATGCCACTGCTTTTGAGGATGATTTGAAGATGATTGATAGATTGCTAGAAGGTGAAAAAAAATTCCAATCAATTGATGATTCTTTTCCTATGATGGAAGTTGAGTTAACACATGATAATTCACTCCTCATGTTGAATGATGAGGACCAACTTGATGTTAGAAACATGGAGGAAGATAGTAACAGGGTTTGGGATCTAGGTCTTGATTGGTTGGATGCGACATTTCACTTGGATTCCATCATACTACTTCATGAATTATGGTATATTGACATTCCAATCAAAGTGGAGCAACGGATTGTATGGCAATTGCTTGAGGGCAAGCAATCTTGAGAAGGGAGGACTGTAATGTTCCCACCTTCGATATAACATCATGGTGGCACGATTCTAGCCCATCCAATATTCTCATGGGTTAGAAGGCATAATAAGGGGATGTTAAGGAATAAGATTGTCTAGAAAAGTTAGAAGATATTTCTAGAAGAACTAGAATCTTCTAGAAAGGTTAGAAGATGTTTCTAGAAGAACTAGAATCTTCTCGAAAAGTTAGAAAATGTTTCTAGAAGAACTAGAATTTTCTAGAAAGGTTACAAGATGTTTCTAGAAGAACTAGAATCTTCTAGAAGGGCCAAAACCTTCTAGAAACTAGACCCTAGGGTAGCCTTGCCTTAAGGTATTATTTAAAGGAGGTTGGGGTAAATGGGAAGACATGTTATTGGTGATTATAACTTGTTTGATGAGAGAGATATCTTGACTGAAAATAGTTTCAGTCAATTCAAGGCATTGCTCCCTTGAATTTTGTGGCATGGTGATGTCCCCATCCCACCAAGTGAGTTGAATTCAGACAAAGTTCAACACAAAGCTTAAACAAATTGCTTTGGCAAGATCCAGTTGCAGATTATGACCCTGTTTTGAGACACTTTCATCTCTACTTACTGATAGAAGGGTTTTAAGAGGTTCATGTGGCATATAAGGATATTTCTAGCAATTTCCATCTAGCAAAATAAGATTATTGTTGCAACAGTCATCAAATTAATTTCAACATCAGATCTGAGGAGTTTTTGGATGTTTGCAACCTCCAATGGTGCAGCTACAACCGATTTCTAGTCATCTCCAACTGGGCATATCGCCCTACTTCACTTAGCTTCATCTAGCATTCATCAAGCTAGGGTTTGGTCTGGTGCTTTGGCACAACTAAATGTAATTGAAGGTCTAAAACTCAAAACAAACCTAACTATTGTACTTACCAACCTCTCTGTTTCCAAATTGAATATAGAAGATAAGCTTAAGTTGTTGGGTATGATCATTTTGTTTATGTCCATCTTGTTGTTTGCATAAAATCTATATTCAAGTTCATTTTCTGTCATTTATGCTTTCAATCTACTTGATGTAATAAGTCTTTGTTAAAGGCATAAGTTAAAGACAAGTCTGAAACTTTCAAACCAGCAAATAGAAAGAAAAAAATTAGTTAGAACCTGCAGTTGGCATGGTTTCACGCTTTATGCAGGAACCACATGAGCTTCATTGGAAAGCAGCCAAATGCATCTTGCATTACATACAGGGTACACATCATCATGGGATTCACTATGCAATAGGTACAGGACTTACCTTGGGTGGGATATATAGATTCTGATTGGGCTGGAGATCTTGATGATTGTAAGTCCACTTCTGGCTACAAATTTCATCTTGGTTTTGGCCCCATTTTTTGGAAAAGTAAGAAGCAACATGCTATTGTTCTTTCTTCGACTGAGGCTAAGTATCGAGGGGCTATTAATGCCGCTACTGAGGCTATTTGGCTTTAGAATATTCTCATTGAGTTTGGCTTCACTATTCCACATCCTTCAGTCATTCATTATGACAATCAAAGTGCCATCTAGATCGTGAAGAATCCGGTTCACCATCAAAGGACCAAACACATCGAGATTCATGTGCACTACGTTCAGGAGCTGATACAGGAGTAGGTCATTGATTTGTAGTATTATCCTACAACACAATAGGTTGCATATATCTTCACCAAACCCTTCATTAACAGTATATATCATCATTTGCGAGCTCTCTTGGGGGTGTGGGATGTTTCATCTGAGGATGTCTCTTGACTTCTTCATTCTCTCTTATGGGGGGAATTTTTCCTCTTCTAGGGGTTTTGTCCTTCTCATACATTTGAGAACTTTTTTTTGTTTTTTATCTCTCTTTTGGGGGGGGAGTTTTTTCCCACGTGGTTTTCTCCTTTTCTCTACTTTATGAGAGATTTCATTGCATTTGTACATCGGTACCTAACATGGCCTAGTTGTCGAGACCCATCTTGCATTGTTTACTTTTGTGTAGATTCTCCCTAAGTTGCACTTAAGGGGGGTGTTGGTGTAATTAAAAGTGTTGTACCTTGTCCTAGGTCATGATTACACCTTAGTTAAGTTTACTTAGGGACCACATAGGAGGTAGTTGGAGCATTTCCACTTTTGGTGGACTTATCATGTTATTACTTTATCACATCCACCTTTTGTGGACATATCATGTGATTAACTCTCCACCTTTTGTGGGCAATCCACCATTTGTGGTGATTATCACATTATCACTTTTCCACTTTAGGTGGAGTGATAGCTTTTCACAGTTGTCTCATGTCATAAGATTACGACACTTGTCATAATCTTATGCCCTTCTATGTACTCACCTTAGCTATATAACCAAGGGGTCTCCTATGTACTTTTGTTCATTCTATTTTGCATCATTGGCAGAATACAGTTTATTCTTGTCATATTGTTTCCATCTCCTTATGCTTGTGCTTTCTATTAGGCCTCTAGATCTTGGGTGGCTATCTTCATAGCCAATTCTTACATCAGCCACTTTTTTCAAGGTAATGTAAATTTAACGCCATTTGGTTGGTAATTTTGGAACCAAATTTGGCTTACTTTGTTTGGTGTATTCTTTTCCAAGTCCTTCCCATTGGTTCTAGGTTATCCCATTTTGAGATCCATGACACTTGATGTCCCTTTTGTGGGCAACAAGAATCTCTTAAACACCTTTTTTGGTTTTTTCTTAAAGCTCAAAATGTTTGGACTTGGATTCATGAATTTTTCAAGCCTTTCAAACCACAACCTTTTTCATGAAATATGGTTCTTTTTAGGGATTGGCCTTGCATCCCTCACAAATTCACCTATATTTGGTATGATTTTAGGGTGGAGATTTTGTTCAACATATATAAAAATTCATCTATTTTTTCTAATTGTTCTATGGATCATCATGTTTCAATTTATACTTAAACTATGATTTGTTCTAATGTTTTACTATAGATCTAGGTGTGAGCTAATAAAGTTGCACTTGAGGTGTCCCACTTATAAACACTTCTTGACCATTGGGGAAATTCTCTTTATGTTGTTGCTAAAGTTCTTTCATCTGCCTCTTCCTCTAGGGCCACTCACCTTATGTTGTTGCCAAAGTTCTTTCATGTGCCTCTTCCTCCAAGGGCCACTCACTTTCTCATGGTCATTATTGTGGATGTAGCCTCTCCACTTGAGGCAACTAGGATAGCTACTTTTAGGATTCTCTCCTAGTTATGAGAAGGGATTATGGTCAATGAGGCTAGTCGCAACCTTTGATAGTGCCTACAAGAAGAGCTTTTGGGTGTCTTGTTGGAGGTGCTTCTAGTTGGTTTGATTCAAATGAATTCCCTCGATTGCCTCTTTCCATTTCACATATTCATGCTACTTAAGAATAACAAAAAGAAAAGGATAGTGGTAGGTGGGAACACTCCATACCTCATTGATGTATGGGGTAAAATAAATGACTAGGATCTTCCTCCCCCTACTACTACTACTCTTGCTACCTAGTGGCTTTGTTTGCATTTGTATGATCCAAGTTGTTGTCTTGTATGGAATTTAGGGGTTTGACTATTTCCACCACTTTTTTGGTGAATATGTGTAAATACAATTTTACAAATTATACACTTATTTATATATATTTTTAAATCTACTATGTTTTTGCTTATATACTTGGGCTAGACACAAGGACCGCAAAAAAAGAGCGCGAATTCTCACATTGTAATAACTAGATAGTTCATTAGATCCATATTTGCATAAAGGGGGTGTTTCTTACAATTCTTACACCAATCACACTCTTTGAACAATATATAAGGGCTAAGAAACCATCCATGTTTCATCACCTATCAAATTGTACATAAAAATAACACCAACAATCCATTCATAACTATACTATCTTATATTGCTTTTGAAAATGCCATATCACCATCTTCCATTAGCTCAAAAAAATCAAAAAACCCCTCTTTACTATCTAGAAACTAGTTTATCCACATGAAGTTTTAATGAAGGACAAGCAATTTACACAACCCTCCCTTCATAAGCCTATACCATCATATCATTATTAGACAACACCAAGATGGAGGAGGGAGGAAAATTACATACGCTGCTCACATTCCTTGACCCACATATCTTTTACAATCTTCATTCAAAATAGGGGTCAGATTTTTGACATGGTCATTGTTAGGATTGTGCCATTGAAATTATTAGTAAATAAATTTACTTTTAAACTCTTGGAAAACTCTATAACTACTTAGTGTAGTTTGCATAAGTTACATTTTAAATTTATGTTTATTATTAAATATTAATTATTTGACTATTAAAAACTGTCGAATTATCTTATTACCTCTGTAGAACACCTTTCACCATAATTATTATATTTTAATTTATAAAATTATAAATTTATATTTTAATTAATTATAATATAACAAATTCTTCCTTGTTAATAGTGAATATAATTTGAACTATCATTTTATTATTAATTTTTTTTTTTAAAAAAAATTAGAAGATTCTAATTCAAAACTAATAAATTCTATAGTACTTCATTACCATTTAAAATATAAAAGTTGGAGATATAAAACCAAAATATGGCTTAACAAGTTTATTCCAAATTTGTAGAGAATTTTGTATATTTTTAATTTAATTTCTGAAATATTTAGACAAATAATCTTATTTAATAAAATCAAATATTATATATTTAAAAAAATTTAAAAACAAATTTAATTAACAATGAAATTCTGATCACGTTTCTCAATTAAAATCGACTGAAAGAGCTATCTTATTACTGTTGATTTAATCGACAAGCTTGGACTGTAGTCAAAGGCGTTCAAATATGCGGTCAAATGTTAGGCCATTTCTTTTAGTCATTTATTTGGGTAATGGTGAAGTAGTTCCGTGCACAACAAAACTTGTTTGATAGATCGAGTTCTGTCTCACATTACTGTATTCTGCGAAGATCTTCCTCCGGTAAAATGGCAATGGTGACTGCAAATGCTCTCCACTTTTCATCTGTAAGTAAGAAATGCATCTATCGTCCTGTGACTTCTTGTTCGAAGCTATTTTCTCTGCACAAAAGCCCCCAAAAATCTTTGCATTACTTTTCAAAAAATGCACTTACATCACTTTTATCTTCTTCCCAAGACCTGAGAAAATCTGTGCACCCCGCATTATCAAATCCCCCAAGGGCAATAGGAGCATCTCAATTCTCTGATGCTCCAGAGAAAAGGGTTTTTCATGGAGAATGTTTTGTAGTATACGACAACATAGACACTGACCAAATCATCCCAGCAGAATATTTAACCCTCGTCCCCTCCAAGCGAGAGGAGTATGAAAAACTGGGCAGTTATGCCTTGATCGGGCTTCCTGATGATAAATATAAGAAGAAATTCATTGAGAAGGGCCAGTCTAAGACAAAATATACTATTCTTATTGCTGGTGACAATTTTGGATGCGGGTCTTCTAGGGAACATGCCCCTGTGGCACTTGGGGCAGCAGGAGTGAAGGCTGTCTTGGCAGAGTCCTATGCTAGAATATTTTTCAGGAATTGTGTGGCTACTGGTGAGGTGTACCCAGTGGAGACTGAATGCAGAATTTGTGAAGAATGTGAGACTGGTCACATTGACACTGTGGAGATTGACGGAAATAAGCTTATCAATCATACTACCGGAAAGGAGTATGCTTTGAAGCCTATTGGTGATGCTGGGCCTGTGATTGATGCTGGTGGGATTTTCGCATATGCAAGGAAGACTGGGATGATTGCTAGTGCTCCATCAGCTTGAACTGGGTGTGGCTGGTAAGGAGTGGAAGTTCTTGAAAGCAATTTTAGAACTGTTTGTGCTTAGATGGTTTTAGAACTGTGGTTCAAGTCTTTTGCTTTTGATTTTTCTGTGGTAAATTTTAACTCAAATGACAAGCTAATAAATACTTAACAGATATGAGAGTGTCATAATATCCTGAATCTTTCAGTGGTTTAGATTTACAAGTAAAATGACATAATCTGTTAAAACTGTTTGAGCAGTATGATTCCACTATTTATATTATGAATATTAATAAAGGTAACCTTTTGCGTTGGAAAAGAATAATTTCGTACCGTGATGCTAATCGCTATTAGATTTTTTTCTACAACATGGTAAAGGTTTCTTTATCTGACAATTTTGAAGATCACACATTATTAGTAACAGTCGTAATTTTTTGGAGCCCGCAAAAGATTCTCTTTGTCCGACAATTTTGCAAGCTTTAGATCACGGGTATTCCTTTAAATATAAGAAGGGAAGCCATAGTTGCCAGGAAAAGTGGAAAGTGAATTTTGGATCCAATTAATAGCAGTGGTACAGAGAGAATATTTGTTTTTTCTTGATGGATCTATGACAGTTTACATTGAGTCCCCGACTCTGCTAGACAATACTAAAAGGAAGCATAACCCAATGCCAGGAATGTAATTACAGGAATTCTGATGAACACAACCCATCTAGAAGAAAACCCTAACCATTCTATTGCTTGAGCATACAATCAATTGAATACAACACATTGCTTTCCCTGGAGAATAGTTAAACTTCCAACGGAATTGGCCAACTAACCCAGATGAATACAACACAAATAGAAGTATCAACAAACCAGCATTGGATCTGGTGCTGATTAAGTATGAATGGGTTAGAAAATCTGGGTTAAGGACATAAACTCCTTCAGAAGCTATCACTGCCATGAATTTGACACTCACAAATATAAATTATGTGGATGTGTGTGAAACTGTCACTGCTATGAAGATGAAGAAAACTGGAATATGAGCGAAACCAGAGCGTGAGGCTCGATTGCCTGCAATATGTAGAAAATAAATAAATAATGATAGAAATCTGATAGAAACAGATTGAGCAGGTAGCTTTCCTGTCAGCAATGTGATTTGTCCCATTTGAACTTTCCAGGGGGCATGTTTGACAACCCAAATGCAATTTCAGTTTGCTATTTTCTATCTATGGAGGCAAGGGATTAATTCCTTTTTCCCCTCCTCAATACCACTCAAAGAATTGAGGCCACCCTTGTTTTAGCCATGCATTGCAAATTCTATGATCCTTTGCATTGCAAATTTGATCATCCTTTCCATTCGGCCAAGGTGGGCGATTCATCTCAACAAGCAATTTGTGTACCATCTGTGTGCTGCCATATTTTGCATATGTCTATTAGGGCAGCCACAACTACTGACAAACAAATATATTTCCAATTATCTGATTTCTGGGACATTACAGCTGCAGCAGACAATATCTGCTTGCAATAATTGGAATGCTAGGGTGCTTCTGGTTCATTTAGATGTTTATCTGGGAAGTCATAATGACTCCACCTGACAGAAGTCTGCTTTCAACTATTTTTAATGGATCTCCCTACCCTTTTCCAAAACTCCCATTTTGACAGACTGTAAGATTAAGCTGTCAAAGTTTGCTGAATTTTTCTCTATACTTGCCAGATGCATTTGCTCAACAGATCTCAAATCACTTCAGCAAAGCTCATTTTTTGCATTTCCAGCAATGATTGTAGGTACTTCCAGTCAATCGATTCATGTGCCTTCTCTATACCTATATACTTTGCATAAATCATAAATGTTGAACTGGTAAGACTGAAAGTGTACTGCTACCATCAGGGGTGAAGCTTATGTTTGCTGCTAAAGAAAGTTCCTCCTCACACCTTAGAGCTGTTGCAACCTGCAACCTGCTATCAACCATGTGGACTGTCAGTGATCTCTTCCACAATGAGCTGTTGCTACTTGCATCATCTTCATTGAACTATGATTGATTGCCCATTTGCTTTGTGACATTTGCCACAGATGGCTTGCATGTATTGGGCCCCTAAAGAATTACTCAAGCTGAATCCATGAGCACTTTCTTCTCAACCACTTATAAATTCTATCCAGCCACAACCATGACTGTATGGCATAAATGATCTCAGAAGCAATGATGTGTAATGAGCACATGAAGTATGTAAGAAAAATGAGGTCCTACATGTAACTGAGATTATAAAATGTGAAACATTTCTTTGCAGAACAGTCTTACACAACATTGAAGGAACTCTTTCCATGCATGCTTATCATTGTCATTTTAGCTCGCACATGCTGAAATCAACAGGGTAATAACTGGGTTACAAGTATGTGGAAGGGTCTAAGCTTTCTTATTGTCTTGAAAATGCAGAAGGAAGCATTGCCTTTGTGGTGTATTTTGGCATGTATAGTGCTTACTGGTGCTTCTCTATAAATCTGATGACTTGCTACACTGGCTGAAAGTCAGGGATCTTTTATTCTGTATCTTGAGCCTGCTTGTAGTAGGGCTGTTTTCTTTGCCTGTCTTTCTCTTAGTATTCCTTTTATTTTCATCATTTTCTTGTATGAACTCCCTGAATTGTTTCCTGATAGGGTCATACAGGACTTTTTTTGGAGGTTGGACACAATACTGTTGGAATTCAGCATTCTTCTTCAAAATTTCAATTTCTTAGAAATATGATTCAAATCCTTTCTAAAGCTGCGCTGATGTTTTCTTTGTGCAAAATCTAAACCCACCATTGGAGTCTTTTGTACCAGCTTTGTGAGGGCATATGTTCTTTAATTAAATCCAGATCCACTTTTCTTTTCTTAAAGGGATATTACTGTATAAAATTGTCTCATCAAAATCTGATTTTGGGATTGAACTAAATATCCGTGTGTCAAGCAGTTCTAACATGGCTATTTTACTGTTTCCACTTGGTGGGATATAATTTTTTTTATTTCCCAGTGGATGTTGAATTATTAAGAGAAGTAAAAACAACATATATACCCAAAGGAAAATGGTGGGATGTTTATGAGGCATACTTGAATAGGTCATATTGGATGATTTTGCAGGTTGTATTACCTTTGAGTGTGCTTTGTTCCCCAGACCCTCAGAAGTTTTTTTTTTTATAAAGATCCCAATCTGCAGATTTCTTATAAAAAAAACATCTCAATTCCTTCTGTTTGACTTTATTTTGAAAAAAACAGGGCTTGTTGGGTACATCCAAACCTTTACTATTCCATGATAGAATCTGCATTAAAGAAGTGTAGTAGTGGGATCCTCCTTACTTTAAAATTGCAATTATATACCTGCTAAGTTTCCTTTTTGATTGCTTCCACTTCATCTTGAGCAAAGATGAACAATGTTTACCTTGTAGTATTGTACTGCTTCTCATTGGTATTCTTTTATTCTTCTTACTGTTGGCTAGTGCCTTAGGTTCCCAAATTTGTTGTTTTTTGGGAATCAGATCCAGTATGGACTGATTGTTATCCTTTATGTTCCAATATTATCCTTGAAGTTAGACAAGCCTGCTTTAGCTGAAAAGGATAGACGATTCTGAGACATATTTTGAGTGTTCTGTATGAGTTCTATCTCTTCCATTTCCGTTCCAGTGAGAACAGTGAAAGAGATTGTGTTTGGGATTTATCTGATTTGTGTGGGGACTTGTATCCTTTTCTTACATAATCCTGCTGAAATTTGTTTGCACCTTTTCTTGAGGTTTCTGTGGGAGATGATCTTTTTGGTTGCTGGATTGAGATGTGCTCACTCTATTGTTCTGTGTGGAATTTGGTGCTGTCTCTTGTTCTCAAGCCTCTTGGATAGGAAATGGTCAAGTCAAATGATTGTGCTCATGACAGGCTCTACATCTGAAAAGGAATGTTATTGTAGCCAATGGGTTGTTCCCAAACAAGTCCTCCCATATTAAAGATAACACAAGAAGCTGTAGTTTACCCAGTTCAAGATTGATATAGGTGCTTGTGTTGATGAGCCATGGTAGCAATACATTAACTCTGTATTGACTTGGCAAATGAAAGGTATATTGGGACTCAATAATTTGAGATTAAATTAGGAAAATTTGGAAAAATATCAGCAAACTAGAAGAACCGGAAAAAATGACTTCAAACTGAAAAAGGAAGCAAAGTATATATAATTTAATAACAGCAAAAAACTAGCCATATGGCAAGTAAATCATGTTTTAATTTGCAGACAGTGGTTTATTGCTATTCATGCCCAGTTTTGCAAAAAAATTGCTGATCCAATTCAGATCAAGTCGGCCTATCATCTGGTTGGCATTTAATTGAAAATAATTCCTGATTTATGCTACTATGAGTTGAGCACTTGTAGGTTCCCTGTGGAGTAGGAAGCTGCTATGTATTTCCCAATAGTATTTCTATTCTTATAGAGAATTTTTTCTTGCCAGTATTTACTAGGAAGCACTGGAAGTCTTACCCAAATCGGGACTGCCACAGAGAGATCTTTTGCTTTGAAAGCTGGAGCTCAATGTTTCATGAAGAGCCCAAATTTCCTCCTAAACCGAGGGCCTCCTTGGAATATTTGATCTGTTTCTAGTTTAGAAAAGAAGATTGCCATAAAATAACCTTTGGACATCATCAAAATTTCCACTGATCTAACTGGTCCCCAATTTTCTTGGACCTAAGCTCTCTTTGAGTTTTTGGACCTGGGAAAGAATCCACGAATCTGCAGATTAAAGCCCTTCATGGATCAGAGGTGTTGCTCCATTTCCTCCATTACGAAGGAGACTTTTGGAGGCATTTCTAGCTTAAGATAGGAGCCATTTTTCTTTATGGTTGGGAAATATGGCCCGTTATTGTATTTTTAGCATGGTATTTACTATTGTAAGATATTTTGCAGCTTGTCTTTTCAAAGGTGACTTGTTTCTTTTGAAACGGCTGTTCTGAAATTTTGAGTTGGACTGGAGGCTGATAGGGATGAGGAGGTTATGGCCTCCCCTTGAGGGATTTGAAGATCTGACCAGCCCCCGAAAATTGACATATCTGATTGGATGGATTTAAGGGCCGAGGAAGGCTAGTTGGGGTGTTTAGGTCTGCAAGGGATATTATGTTGGAGTGCAATCATCCGCAACCAACTGATTTGTGTTCTTTATCACTCTGAGATGTGATGAAAATAAAATGTTCTCTTTAGATTTTTGAGTATCTTAAATGCATGTGGCAGTAGTAAGTCTTAAAATCAACAAGTCGGTAATTGTTAGAATGCCATCCTTTTCTTTTTGTACTGACTTGTGCAGTATCTGTGGCCAATCAAGTGTTTACCATTTTCCTCAAATACATAATCTGGAAAAACATTCATAGAGATATCACTAATCACTCCTGTGACAAAGGAAAACAGCTATCCAAGCATCTAACCAGCTAATTTATTATTCATAAAGTTTCATTTAAGTCAGGTAACCAAAATGGGCTGTGACATTGGATCCTACTGGCATGAACTCAGCATTATATTCTCCTTGATATTTCATAATGAGTTGTTCCAACTTCTCTCACTCAACATGTAGATTCTATCATCTATCCATTTGGAGATTCCATTGTTGCTATTTGTGGTCTGCATGCACTTGGAACCTATGAGGTGATTTTGATCATCCATTGAAATTGTGGATAATTTCCCCCTGCTCCCCAAGCAGGGAGGAAATTATGAGACAGTTGCATGGGCTATTGTATTTTGTTAAATATAGTTACATGGGCTAAGTGTATTTTTGTAAGATAGAGTGGCATGGGTTAGTGTACTTCATTAATGTTTTACACTCACATGGGCTTATCGTACATTCTTAAATGTCATATCTCTATGTACATCTGTACTCTTTTTCTTCCTCTACATTTTCTTTAATCTATACATACATAATACAAATGGGTGTACAGCATGCACAATTGCTGCAATCTCATGTTCTCTTGTTGCTTCAATTTTGCTTATGTCAATAAATCAAATCCTCAAATGCTTTCCTGGTAGATCTGCTATATATTTTTTGACGTAATGGTAGAGTGCTGTTTTTATTTTGATGGCAAATATTTCAGGTTGTTTCTAATTCAGACAACAAGTGCAGTGCGATTAGATTTTTGATTGCCCCTGTATTTTTCTCTTATTTCCCAATATATAAAATTTTCTCTCTTATTTGCATTCTGCTTTACAACAGACAGCAGGTGTTGGGCACATGCATGCCTTTAATATATCAGCAGTTAAATTCAAGTGATTAGAGAGCCCTGGGAACCTTTGCCTGGAGGGTACTATTGATCCAAAGTTATTGGCCAGGGAGTCTAGGTCTCTGGCCTGAGAATCACTGTCCTGGTGGCAAAGGGCACTGTCACTTTTGTTGCAGTGGATCATTCAGGTGTGAATTCCTTGGAGACAAATTTTTATTCTCTCGACACTTTTTCCTCAACTCTTTCTAATCTCCACACTCAAATCTCATTGATAGTGTCCTATAGCTGAGCTAACATGTCTCTGCCTTCTGCATATCATTTGGGGTTCTCCAGTTCAAAGGCCGTTTTTCTTTTTGGGTCACTTTTTTAATATGTTAGGTACCTGTGTTGCAAAGATTCTATGCCTAATTGCTATGGCATTAGGGGATTTTTTTCTTTCTCATTCTTTTGTTCTGTTCAAAGGCATATTTCCATTTGTGGCACTATGTAGTAGGCGAAAAGAAATTTTGTTGGGATAACTTAGGTTTTTAATCACAATATAATGGAGAAACATTTGGAACCCAAGCTAGGGAGTTTTTGTGTTAAGTGTACTCTATGGATGGGCTTCCACATGTAATGTGAAAGCCCCACCACTGGAAGAAATGAAACTATCTTGTTTTGATGGAGCAGCATGGGCAATATAATGAATCCCATTAGAGACGAATCTGAATAAGAATGCAAAAGATATGGCCATTGAAGACCTGTTACTTTTTACAGCATTAGTGGCCTGGATATATAAGTGGCTTCTGTGAAGGTATAATTGGATCTTGCCTGCAGTCATTGATTTTGTTGATGGTGTATTTGTTTGGGAGTAAATGCAGTATATGTATAAGGACAATACTGGTACATAAGTCCTGCCTGCTACATAATGTCTCCTGTTTATCAAACCTTGCTTGCAATGAACAAAATATTTCTTCGACTGTGTTTGCCCATCTCTTTTCTCCTTGCATAGTAGGTTTCTCTAGATTGTTGATCCTTTATTACAAAAGACTATTTTTCCTTAAAATTCTTGTGTGATTTTTTCTGATACTTTTAATGTTATTTTATTTTTGAGTAGATTTTGTTCTGGCCAATTTCCCTGATGATTGAGCCAAAAGTTTTATGTGCAGGTTCCTGAAGGTACTGGTAAAGATTTTTTGATCTTCTATACCATGAAAACTGTTGAAGGATTGATGCATAGTTCCAGTTCACTATTTTCAGCTCATTGCTTTGAGCAACCTTCTCTGCACTCAGATGGAATTTTAATCAATTTTGTGCATAGAGGCACATTAGGGTTATTATGGTTAATTAATAATTAGAAATTTCAAGAATTGCAGCTGAAACACCATA
Organism: Sequoia sempervirens; assembly: GCA_007258455.2. Classification (NCBI taxonomy): domain Eukaryota; kingdom Viridiplantae; phylum Streptophyta; class Pinopsida; order Cupressales; family Cupressaceae; genus Sequoia; species Sequoia sempervirens. Next base: position 224,482,495 of record VDFB02075321.1, on the reverse strand, counting down.
CCTTTGGTATCTGCCAAATGGTTTTGTATGGATTTTATTAAGTAGTTCTGTAGCTGCGTATCATTATAGTGGGGGAAACTAGGATTATCTTTACCGTATTTTGTCCATGATTAGCCTGTGAGGCAAAGAAAATTCTATTCTATTTTGTCTTTAATTTTCTTTGCCCCTGTCTTCTATTTAATTCCTGGGGATTTTGTATGCTTTATAGTGAAAAGTATCATGCTTTTATATAAGAACTCTGTTGGTATATTGGATAATGTTATATTTCCCCATATGAACTCTGTTTCCCTTTCATGCATACCTGTTTGCTACTAACTATTGTTTTCTTTCTCTGAAACAATCATTCTCTGTTACAAATTTTGGCCCAAGTCTGCCTTAAAATGAGAAATGATAACTCCATTTCTATTTTTACAAAATTTATCATGCAATATACTTTTTGATTTTCTGCACCAATTACAAAACGTGATGTTTCATGAAACATGATTTATTTGTATTTGTAAGGCTTATGCTGAACCATCAATTTAATCTTTCATAGATTTTCCTGCATGTTGAAAGCTTTAGCTATAGCACACAGTGTAAACTCTTTTATTGGTTTCTTTAAGGGTTTCAAAAATTAGATCATGATTTTATCTTTTTTTGAGGAAAACATTTGCTGTCTTGATCATCATACATTTAGGAGGTATTGTAAATTTATTGATTTAACTCATGCAAACTATTTGCAGAAGGTCTATAGTGAGTTATATTTTTGCCTTAATATGAAAGAGTTTCCCTGCAATCAATTCTTTCTGAAAATCTTTGCTTAGAATGCTTGTTTTTTTGGAATTGTTGTTTGCTTGTGTGATGTTCATGCACCATTGTCTGATTGATTGAACTAACATCTCGTTGTAAGATCCTAGAGGACCTATGCAAATGTATACATTATTCTTTGGTTTTATTTAGAATCTTTGCATTCCTAAAGTCAGTCGTTTGGATGTGCAGAACTCCATTGTCTTCTAATCTTTGAGGGGGCTTGATGGTTAAAGAGCTTGTTCTGTAGGACAGTAGGTCACAAGTTCAAATCCTGAGTGGGATAAAGTACACATGTTTTGTATGATAGTAGCACAGATTGGTGCCGCCTTGCCTGGGGATGGTATGTTCATTGGGAGTATGGTGTGCTCTCCCTTGTGTTTGTGGGCTTTGAAGGTTAAACTCTACTACAAATTATTAATTTACTTCCCCTATGCAACGCCACACCCTTCCAGCCCACCTTAACCTACCCTCCAAATTGCTGGAGTTGAAGTTTTTATTCACATCTCATAGGCTATGTTGTGCCAATTTCACTACGACCCTCTATTTTTGTCTTGATCTTTGGCAACATTGCATATACAAATGAGACGAAAGTTCCTTTGTTTGTCAAAGGTTTTCTAATGTTGAACAGTTTCTGGGCTACATGGGACATTATATAAATTAAGTGTCAATTAAATGTAAGTTGATTGTTTCCACAATGTTAATGCTTTTTACTCGTCCAGCTGGCATGACTAAGTGGTAAGGTAGAGCACGGTCACCATGTTGAACCTGGGTTCAAATGCTGCCGAGAAACCACTTAGCTGGCTCCTCAGAATAATGTGGCCGAGACAAATGGGCATTCTTTAGCATGCGTTCACTCCCAAAGGCTGGGAGCCATGTTTGTCTCTGAAGGTTGAGTGATGCACTGAAAAGGCCTCATTGACCAAAAAATAAAGTAAGAAATATTAATGCTTTCTACTCGCGAAATTAAACTCAACAAGACTTGACTATAAACTACTTAAATATTTATTTATGGTTGGAGTTCAAGTATTGGCTTCCTTTTACTTTGTGACTGATGTCATTCATAGTTGATGTATAACGTCATATGCTTTGAACCTGCATTGGTGTATTGCAATCACACCTTTCGTAGTTCAGTGACAAGATTCAACGCTTAATTTCTCTGAAGGGTTCATTTGCTCCATTTACGACATACGTAAGCATTACTTTTAAATAGTTGAGAGCAATCTACCCTGGTTGGACCATACAAACAACATTTCCATACTCATGGATGTTGATTTTATTGCTGGCTTATCAGCTTTTATCACAGGCAGGATAGTGGTGAACCTTAAGTTACCTAAATGTTCTAGTTTTGATATCAATCGAAATAACACTGACCTAAAGCTGCTTACACATATATCTAATCATACATAGTGAAACTGTTTAGGTCGTTGGCCTCAAAATGGCTAGGTAACAGGTTGAATCTTTTTACATAGCTGACATGGCAACGTGCAGGCTGTTTGCGTGACTGTGGATAACTAGAGCATTAAGTTTTAATGAAAGTGATTTATCTCTGTACATTTTGTTCAATAGTTATGATTTTTTTGAGATAGGTTGAACAACACTTTTTACAATCACGAACTTAATCATTTTTCAAAACAATTTAAGAAATAAACCATATGTTTTGATTGGCCAAAAAATTGAGGTCTTATCGCTTGATGACCCGAATTCTAAGAAGGGAACAACAGTGCCATTAATATGCATTTAACTACATCCAATCTACATTCATTAGTTCATGCCGTCTTTTACAGAGATTTTTGCAAACAGCAGAGGAGGTGATAAAAATGCTCATACTTGATAATGGAAGGATGTTGGATGGAAAGCACTCATTGTGTTACACAATATTAGTACTGTAAAGCAGATTTACGGTCATATAGACATGATGCGGAACAAAAACTTTTGCAATCGATGAGTTAGATTGCAGGCCCATGAACAGTATTACGCGCAAATGGTATATGGAAATACATGAGGAGGAATCAGTGAATAGAAATATATGATGGATCAGTGAATAACGAGTCTCAACCACAATGAAGATGACGAGCAATTTTTGATTGCTCTAAATATATTTGAGTAGCTAGATTGATTTTTTTTATTGTTTAATTAATTAGAAATAAAAAATGTACCGGGGGTTGGCATGCAGAATAAAATTCAAAACCTGTAGTTTCCTTCATTTTATGGCTTCACAGGCTATCAATAAATTACCCGTTTAGTTTTAAAGTCTAGTCCATCTAATGTTCCATCACAACCAAGAGATAAAAGCACCTACCCTCCACTTTTATCACTTATTTTTTAACTTCTTTGAACACTTGTAGATACATTCTCATAGTTTTCAATTTGATTTGTTTAATATATAAATTGATTTCATTGTTGAGCCTATCGGTCTATTCTTCTAGTTAAGACTAGTTTGGTACTTTAGCTCTCTTGCCACTCTGAACTAAGCTGCACTGTATGACGGTTTTGGATTGTTCTCCTAAATTGACCTTTTCAAAAATTCGATTGTTATTTTGATAGCTTACATTCCAAATTCTTGGAGTTGAGTAACAAGGATTATATATATAAACAGTTAGCAAAGCGTTATATAGTCATGGAGACGCAGAAATTAAAGCACACAAAGTGCTTGAGAGCATTCAACAAATCCTTAGGCTTTGTGATGCATGTTTTTTTTTAACTCCTAATTTTGTTTGTTTGCAAGGAAGTCAAGACAAACCTTTTCCTAGTGATAGGTCTAGAAGATAGGAGTACATCATTATAGTTTGCATAATAACATTACATATTGCAACATTTTGAATAGAATTGTGTGACCCAATCTAGTCTCCTGTGTGGTCCAATCTAGTCTCTCAAACTAGACCACATGGCATGATTGAAGCCCATTCAAAACAATATCAGATATAGGCTCATTACAGGCTCTAGATCTTAGATCCAAATGTAGATTCTAATTTTTGACTATTAATTGTACTAGACCAATGAATAAACATAAAAAACTCAATTTTGACAAATTAAGTTGAAAAAGCTAACACACTCTATCCTTTTTCAAAAATTTCAGCCTCAACTCCTTTAATATAGTTTTAGTTACTTGTATTGCTTTATCTTAAGTAGATTTGTATCTTATATTTCTACAAAGCTTTTGTTTCTCTATATTTTGGCATCTTTCGATTTTTAGTGAATTAAATCATAGATTGGCATTACAAAATAACTCCCAAGGTATCTAATTTCCATTATGTGTAGCCCTAGATTGAATCTATTCATAGCCCTTGACTCCTTGGATGGTCTTATATGGAGAATTTGATCAGTTTTGTGCATCTCTATAATGAGGAAGTCTTTGATCATGATGCAAAAGTTGACCTAGTTAATATTGAAAAGAAAACTGAAATGACCAATAGGCTACAATTGCTAAAACATGACATAACCAAATTGGATGATTCAAAATCTTTGTTATAACTAATGAGTTTTAGTATTTACTTTTGGTTATATTTTATGGGTTGGATATGCTAAAACAAAATAGCCAATTTTTTGGGGACACTAGTACCCCTCATGATGTTACCCTTCTTTCACATTCTAATGTTTTGTCCATCATTCTTCCTTCTCACCCCAAATCTTCCACTTTGCTCCTTAATCATCCCAATTCTTCCATTCCTTTCCGTATAGTGTTTGCACACCTTAACTACCTTCATTCATCTCACACTACCTCCATTGTACCTTCATCATTACACCTACTCCTATAATCTACAACACCCCTACTAATTATTAAAATGCCAACTTTCAAACCCCAAAACTCATATCCTCCTCCACTATTTGAACACAATCCACATATACACATACCATTACAACCCAAATCTCCATTTCAAACCCTCCCTACGAAGCATCACAAGAGAACTCCGTGAAGCCAAGAATTAACGAAACAATTTCTCATCCAACTCAAAGAAGGATTTATCAAATGAATTAACACATAATCCATTAGCATATGATATCCTTAATTGCCTTTTTACCATGGGTTATGTGGTACCTTATTTTGAATTGTGCAATGGTAAAGATGATCCCATGATCCATATTTGTGCTTTCAATGCCCACATATTTGGATTTTTATACAATTGTTTATGGGTTGAAAATTTTCATTGCACATTAAAAGAGTATGCATGAGAATGCTTCTTCTCATTCCTCATGGTTCAATCCATTCTTATGTTGAGTTAGTTAACACATCTATCAAAACTTTTTGAAGTTAACATTGGTCTTCAAGTACCATTCTCCAAACTAGTACAATGTAAACAAGGAAGCAATGAGTGCATTAACAATTATGTTTTAAGATCTAAAACATTGCTTAATGAAAAGAACTATCAATTACCAAATAATGAATTATAAGATTTGTTCATTGACCATCAAAGACAAAATTGGTCTTCAATAATTATGCATCATTTTAAGATCTTTGTGCTAGTGTACACAACTATTAACTTATGCACTTAGATGCCAATCTTTTGAAATATAGCACATCTAATACATTGAGTCCATCTTCTCATTCTTCTAAATTCCAATTGAAAAACACCTTTGAAGGGAAATGGAAGTGAGTTTAAAAAACAAGAGACAAAATTCAATTTTAACCGTATCAATCAAACCTAAGAGTCTTCAAATATCACTATAAAAACACAAATGCAAAGCCATTTCACAATACTAATTATCCTCTTGATGTATTGTAAAAGATTTTATGTTGAACATGATACATTTGCCACCAATTAGACCATTAGATACATCTCAATATGTTCATAAGGGCTTTGATGTGTGTAGTAGGGCTCCAAATCCAAAATCAATAATAATTTCACTTAAACACATTTATTGAAGGGCCAACTTAAGTGAAGATCTAGGGCTTTCCCATGTATACACACATATGGTGAATCTAGAGGGATTGACCTTGGGATTTGAAATAAGATGATCAACTAGGAGATGATGACTTTACTCACTTTTCAGAATGATCTTCTATACTTACTATTGCTCATCAAATGCTATGAAATCTAAAATTCTTTTTTTTTCTTTCCATTAGCCTTTTACTTTTTGACTTTAATTGCTTCACATGTTTATTGGAACTATGGGTGATGCAAAACCACCTTTCAAGGTCCATGCTAACACAAGTGGGCATGCACATTTATTTTTGTTTTAGTGCCCCTTTCCTTTTGTCACACCTTGTTTTTAACCATTTAAAACTTCCCCCTATTGGTTTGGGATAATGTGAACCAATGCAAATGCTTGCAAGACACTTTATTCATGTTAACCAAAGACATCATTGCCTTTGTTTTTAGTTGATTAACCTTTTTAATCTCAATGTATTTGTTGTGCTTTTCCTTTCATTCTAGAAACTTTAAAATTCACTACTTTTGACATGGCTCTTGCCATCAACACTTATTTCTTCTTACATTTTTATGACCCTTGCATTTATACTTTTTTTTTTTTACAATTTGCTTTCTTTCACTAATGACACTTTCCATTGACCCCTGCCACATTGCTTAGATTTTATCATACAAGTACTTTCTCATCTCCCCTTAGAGAAGAAAAACACATCCCTACATTTCACATCTTGTTATTAATATTTGACATGACATTACCATATTCCACTCTCTTGATGATATCATACAACAAATTTCTTATGTCATTCTCATACAAACATATCTTACATGACGTTCTTCATTTTTCTAAACGATCATTTATTACGCAATGCTCTTACAAAGCTCTTACATGATGACTATTGTTAATCATAGTGGAATAGTGGATCAACATCAGAAGCTCAATATCAACACATCAAGTTAAAAAATATAAAAAAAAAATCAGTTTCCATTCTCTATTGTACCCTCCCTTTAGTATGTCATTTTTATTAGCTTGGTCAATACAAAAATGATTTTTGTTTAAAGATGAATGATTGAAATTAAATGTGATGATTTATTTCATGCAAACCTTTCAAAATCTCTTGAAATATTTGTTTACTTGGTGAATTTAATCCAATTGTAATTCAATAAGGTATCTATATAATTATAGGTAGAAGCAAACTTTAGGTAATTATTTTAGTTAATTGAAAATCACTAATTTCCTACATTCATTATGATTTAGATTCAAATAGCAACGAAATGTTTTATTGTTTGGAGTTGTAGCAAGAGGCTATAAATATTCACATAGAAAGAATTCAGTAACATTATTGTGGTAGGTAGCTTTGTCACACTTGGGGTTTCTCAAACAAATGAAAGATGGTATGTAAAACTTTGTGTAAGTTGTTTGAAATACATTATTGTCCTTATGTGATATTCATTTATGTTGGCTTGAACTCAATGCATCTAGGGTTTGCCTAACATACTTATATATTACACAAATTTGTTAAATTTTGTTGAATGCCATACCATATGGACCATAAATATGTGCTTGAGGAAAATGGGCAAATTAATATTTTCCATTACAATGCTCCTTGGTAGTTACATAGTGAATCTAGATTTGTCATTAATGAAGATGGCCATTAAATATGTACTTGCAAGAAACGATGATACAATGATACCATAAATGTTTAAAGCAACATAGAATGTCAATTATTACTACATTGTAATGGAATTCTAAAGCACATTGCAAAATATACCTCCAAAGCATAAAAGAGCTAAAAGAGTTCTAGTGACATGTCAAATAGGGTGCATGACACATGAAACTCAACTAATCTTTTATTATGTCCTTATAGCAAGTTCTTGACTGAGAAGATATGACACAAGACCACAATAAGCATACCATATGTTACTCAAACTCTCAATTTTTGAACACATATCATTATTTTTCTTAAATCTTGGCTGGAAGGTGTTTTGTTGGATACAAGTGAACCATGATGTTGATGTATTTGGCACAAGATTTTTGCATGCATATACCAAACACCCCATGTTGTTAGATCATTTATGAACTTTAGAAATTGGAAGATCCTAGTTGCATTCCCCTTGCCATAAATGTAATGAATGGGAATAATAAAATGTGCCTATAATTATGTTTTACTTATATCGTATTAAATTATGGATAGTGAATCACATGCGTATGAGTTTTTTTTGGTGTGAGTTGTTCTTGCATAAACTAATTTGTAACATTAATGTTGATATTGTAATTGAATGAAAAGTACTTGTTTGAACAAGGAGAGTACGATAAATATGTATCATGCACGGCATGTGGATTATATATTTCCTTGTTCAAAGACAATTGGTGATGATGATGACCTTCAAAATCATGCTAATGATGCAATGTAAAAATAGAGGAGACTTTAACATCGAGTATGGCTAGAACCAATATGCATTACTATATGTTTTTGGGAAACAACGTATAGAACAACAAATTAGGAAACCATGTTTTTGAGTGAGTTCCAACATCCACAAACTCATGCAATTAAATTTTGTGAGAAATTCATTGTATTTGGTACAATAATAGGACATTGAGGATTGCATTGTAATGGAAATCCTTTTAAAATGACCATCCAAGGAATCATTAGAAAAGGGAAATATTACCTTATTAATTTTATTAATGCAATGGGTATTATTTTAATTGATGGTAAAATTGTTTTGTTGCTTCTTGAACTAACAAAAATGCTACTTTTGTTTCATTATAATTCACAAATCCTTGTAAATAAATATTAAGAATATTTTACATTTGAAAGGTTGATTGTTGGCTACACTACAAGAAACTTTGAACCATATTTGATATATTCTCATTGATGAAATGGGTTTCATATGACCCATGTTTGTTGATATCAACAACCAAAAAAATATGTCCATTACAAGGCACACAAAAATTTGGTGGAGTTCGATTATCTTTATTCGTGATCTCACCTAGTCATCTTCAATGAGAGGTATACCACTATATGTAGGTATTCCCTATTTATTGTTGCACTTCATATGTAAGTGTCAGAGTAGTGCATGGCATTAAATATTGTGTGATGTAACCATATAAATTTCAATAAGTAATTATTAATGTTTGTGTACAATGCTTATGGGAGAGCATTGGGGATTACATTTCAAATAGTTGTAACCTTGGAGATAAATTTTTGTCAACAAATACATGATCTAAAACAAGTTAAATTTAGAGAAATGGAAAAAAATAGGAATATATTTGCTTCATACAAGGATTGATAGATCCCTATGGGATGAACAAACATCTTGGTGATTGTTTATGAGCATGCAATATTTGATGAATGTGTGCATTTATATGAAATATGTAATATCATAGGATCCAAATAAGATAATATTTAAAGTTATGACCACACTGTAGCATCGAAAATTGTCACCCTTGAAAATTTCACACTAGGTTTAGCTCCCTCATATATGCTTGGACCTAATTATACATTGATTACCCATTTTATAAGCATCTTCAAAAAATAAAACATGGGAAATCAAATTATGCATTTAATATTTTTCCCTCGACACTTTTAGACCCCCAAAAAGGTGGATCTAGTCTAGGGCACACTATGCCCTAGACCACCTCTTTTGGCCCCAAATTTGAGTATTTCGGTGTTGATAATATATAATTTTAATTTACAATTTCAATTGTTGGCTATCGACATTTAATTTTTAAGAAATTAGAATAATTGCATATAAATACTAGGCATTTTATCATTAATCCTAATGAGACCTAGAAGCACACTTATCAATTTTGGAGAGTAAATCAAAGATCTTAAAATTAGTCAAAGGAAAAATTAGTAACATTATTACAATATTTTCATCAATCAAGTTCAAGTTTGCAAGACATCAAGATGAAGGAATCAATTATGTGCAAGGAGCTATTATGATCAATCATGCCAAACCACGAAGATGTATTATCTTGTACATACTAGTTGCAACAATCCATTTTGTTTTATGAGCTAACCTTTTGCAGGTCTATCAAGCAAAAGAAGACATCCATCAATCAACTTGTGTATGACATCTCTTCATCAAGGGTTTTCACATCAAGGTAACATTGTCATTTATCATTCATCATTTCAGTTAATTGTTGTTGTTTTGGCCTTTGCCTGACCTAGGGTATGCCCTCTTGATAATCATCAATCGTTGTACATGGAGGTAGGAATATCAACACAAGGTTTAACTTAGGCAAGCCACTATACAACACAACCTTTCCCCCTGTTTTCATGTTTGTAGGTCAGATCTAGAGGTTTTAGTAGGTGACAGTCTGAGAAAAAATAGTGCAGACTGTAACCTATAATCCAAAATTTACAAATCTAAAAAATAAGCAATCCAATCTAGGACACATTGCACCTTTGTCCTTGCAAATTAGGCCCACATTTTAGTCACAAATTCCTCACTGTTGTCATTTACCAGATCCAGGTCATTTCTATAACTTTTCATTTTTGTCTATCTGATAAATTACATTTTCAAATCTAGGTTTATATGTCAAATAGGCTTTTCAAATCAAACATCAAATTTATCATCCTCACAACACAAAACAAACATAAATCCTATGAGGTTGGCTCTTCCTTGTGACAAAAAGCTAATCATTATTTATGTTTAATGTTGAGTCAAGTGAAAAGGAGTTAATCTTAGTTATTCTAATTGGATCTAGGATCACTTTTCCTACTCAACACACACCAATTACGTGAGTGTTTGGATATATGAGGATACTAAACCACATAATGTTGATAACGATGATCTAGATATTGAGGTGCTAGTATGTGTTTGCCAATGTGTAATGATGTACAATTTGTAGGTGGATGTTGGATTATTTGATGGGGCACTTGGTACTATAAAAAATCTAGATATTGAGGTGCTAGTAGTTAATGGTCAACATATTGGGTCAATTGAATTTCCATTGTGTGTAATCTCAAATTTTGATAATAATGTGAGTAGACATTGGGAAATAAATAACATAATGTTTTGTGTTCTCCCTATTACAAGGGTGTATCATACACAATTCACCATCAAAATATTATGGAACGTAACCTTACAAAATTTACAAGGTTTGACATTTGAAAGGGCCCCTATTGACATTGGTAATGTATAGAGGGTATGTTTGAGGTTCACTACTACCTCCAAAATTAAATTCATTAACTAATTAGGAGTATGAATTGCATTATTTTTTGAATGGTATTCTAAGATTAAAAACATAAGTTATGTGAAGAATAGGTAAAATAAATACCTTACATATGGTCCTTGTCTCTAAATTGAACATTGAAATAAAGATCATGAATATGGTCGTTGTCTCTAAGTTGAACATTGAGGGCAATTTTCAATAGTCATATATTTATGTGCAATTTTATTTGATGACTCAACATGGTGCTATTGAAGTAAAGGTGTGTTCATAATAATTACAATGGAATTTTTGTTTGAGTCATGTGAATTTAATATTGATGACATACACAAATTTCTCAAGATGATACTTTCAATATACCAATTATAATACAATGTGTTGGTATGGCCTCTTATAACATGTGATCATAATATATATGTATTACACTTCTGTTTTGCAAGTATTGCTTAATATTTTTATAGCTTATGTTTGTATCAAACATAATAAATTGGAATCATATATAAATTATGGATTGTGACGATAAATGAGTGTTAAAATATTGTGTGCTAGTCATGATGTTCAATATTAGGACAATGCATGTGTCTAGTGTGTGATGGATAGTGTTGGTGTGTATTCATGTATAATATGTACATTTAGAAAAGGTCGCATTGCTATATGAGGATTGTGTGGGTTATTTTAAGTATTTCATATATTTCTTGTGCCTCGTTATAGATCAAATTGGTATTATCTTTTAGGTGAATGTTAGACTCTACTATTGCATGAATGGTTCTATGTAAATGATATTTTTGCACTTTATTGTATTGAGACAATACTAATAATTTACAATAAATAAATGGTAAATAGTTAAAAAAGTTAAATTATATTAACAAATAATCAATATAACAAAGAATTTAGACATAAAACCACATATACATTGGGAAATACTTTTTGAAAAACCCAACAAGAGAATGAATGACACTCACTATATTAACACAAGATGTAATTACAAATCCGTCAAGATCTACATGTCCTAAATATGTATAATGTATTGATTTTGGTGTAATTTCCACAACAATTCCTTATCACAAAAATCAACTTCTCACCTCACAAAATATCCCTTTCATGGAAGACTCAAATCATCACCCCAAACACTCTATATATAGGTGCGAGAGAAAAAATAAAAATTACTATGATTTTCTAAATCAATGAGCATAAATGCCATTTCCCAAGGTGGACAATAAGTTTGAATCTACACCCAAGATTTAACCAAACTTCTAAGGCAAACCTAAATTCTCTCCCAATTTAATCCAAAAACTTAATGTAAATACAAATTCTCTCCCAATTTAATCCAAGAACTCAAAATGGATTTGATTCATATGACCCCAACATTTAATACATTCCCATATGACCCCAAAATTAATTGATTTCTAATATTTTATATGATAATTATCTTGGCGAATGTTTCTCTACATTAAGTATAATATTTCATTTTGGATTGATCATAACTTAAAAAAAAATATTTTACAAAAGTTGTACAATGCCTTTTTTAAAATTCTCCCACTTGTATATATTGCATAAGGGCCAAATAAAAAATAAAAACTAATTTTCATCTACAACAACTAGAAGATCCATTCAAACATCACTTGAGTGATAGCTTGTGTCCTTTTCATCGACAACACCCTTAAGATCTATTAAGGTATCACTAAGGGGATAAATTGTCTTATTTCCTCAAGGAATCACATAAGAGATAGCTTGAACCTTCTTGCCTCAAGGTATCACCTTGGAGATATTTTTTCTCCTCTTGCCTTAAGTTATCACCTAAGAGATAACTTGTCTCCTTTTACATTGAGGTGTCACCTAGGATATAGCTTATCTCCTCTTGTCTCAAGGAATTGTCTAGGAGATAAATTATCTTCTCTTATCCTCTACAGTATCACCTATGAGATATCAAGTTTCTACTTGTCTTAGAGGTATCACCTAGGCGATGATTAATACTTGTCATGTGAATGGGTCATCTAGGAGGTAATTTGTCTCATGAAACATTCTTCATTAGATTCTTCTTGGAATAAACCTCTTCCATTAATAATTTTTCTACAACCATGCCTCTTCTCACAACTCCCACTACACAATGGTTCATGTGATCAAGACCACAATGATCCTCAATTTTTTCATTCATTTGAGATAACAATGTACACCCAAAAGGTTTTCTTGTAGTGGGTAACTTATTATCATCCATAGGAAAAATGGAGCTAACATAACTCCCATTGATAATAATAGAATAAAATTTGTACAAACACTTGTGGTTGTGGTAAATTCCCTTTCCCAATACCATATCCCCTTTGACCATTTTTTTATTATCTTTACCAAAGGAAACCTACATTACTCATCTTGCTTATAGAAATAATATTTCTTGCTAAGCTGAGAACATGTAGAGCTTTAAGAAGTAAATTCCCCCTCCCATTTTAACACATCATTTGAAAATCCCCAAAAAAATATTATGCATTGAGTTATCACCTAAGGATACACCATCTTCATTAGACTTTTCATACTAAAAACCACTCTTTATGATGAGTCATATGAAAATAGTCTTGTGAATCTATCAACCATGTATCATCGCATGCATGAATACCTAAAGATACCCTAAATAAATATCTATATTGATCTTATTATTCAATAGAGGACTTTGAATTTGAAGAACCATCCTCTAATGCCTTACCTTTGTCAGTCTTCTTAAATTTACATTCCTTTTTAAAATGTCTAGGTTTTCTATAGCTCCAACACTATATCTTTTCCTTTTGAGGAGGCTTATATCTTCCGTTGGAACAAGATCTCATCTCCTCTATTATTTTTCTTTTCTATTAAAATTCCTTTGATAACTAAATTTTTTTTGTATACTCCATGGTTTCTATATTATTTCTTTCTAAGGCGACAAAGCTCAATCACCTTCTGAGATTTCATCTTAGAAATGGTGCTATTTATTGCCATCACAAGGTTATCCCATGAATTTGACAACAAACAAGATAGAGCAATGCACTAATCTTCCTCATTCATTTGGCTACCAATGAATATCAATTAATTAATGATTATGTTAAAATAATTCATCTTCTTATTCATCATCTCCATCAACTATTTTGATATAATAATTTCTTTTCTATAAGATATTTTTATTCACAATGGACTTAGTTTGATACAAGGACCTAATTTTATCTCACATTTTTTTTGTATTCTCTCTAGAAACATCTAAGAGTACTAAATCTAAAAGACAAAAAAAATAAAATAGATATAGCCTTTCTATCAAGTTTAGTATAGTCATCAAGATCTATACCTAGAGGTAAATAGAAAATCAGAACTAACCTTTGATATCTATTAGCCGAAGTATCCCCATCTTGAGCTTCCACATCTAAAAATTATTTATAATGAATTTCTCAATTTTAGTTCTAGCGTTGCTTTCTAGTTTCTCTAAAAATATTAAAGAACCACACAAAGATGCCACTAAAATAATAGATCATAATAGGACAAAGGAATCCTCCTTTCCATAGATTATACAACCAACCAACCAAGATCTAATATGAAATGTTAGGAAATATTGACAATATTATAGAGAAGTAATACTAAATGGTTGTGAAATCATAACTAACTCAACAAAAAATAATCAACATGATAAATAATGTGCATATAACACCATATATAGTTTAGGAAAAACCTAAAAGGAGAACCGACACCACTTTCTATATTAATACAAGATGTGATTATAAATACAAGATTTACTTGCACTAAATGTATTATGAATTTCTTTTAGAGGGATTCCAACAATATTTTCTTATCACCAAAATCATCTCATAATCTCCACAATCAAATCCACATCTCATGAATATTCCTTTAAATGAAATATTCAAATCATCACACCAAAAATTCTATATACATAAACTTTAACAAGAAGAATATTTACTATAGTTTTCTAAATAAATGCACCCAAGTGACATTTCCTAGGGTGGGTGCCCAAGTTTGACTCTACAACCAAGAGTTATTCAAAATTCTAAGGAAAACCTAAATAATTTCCAGATTTATTCCAAGCATTAAAAATGAATTAGTTTCATGTTAAATGCATTTTCATGTGACTCATAAATTAACAACTTTCTAATGTTATATTTAAAATAATCACCCAGGAAAATGTTGCTCTACCTAAGAGTGGTGTCCCACTCTAGACAAACCACAATTTATAAAATTAAATGAAAGGTGTAGAATACATTTTCCAACATTCTAAGAGGGTTTATATACCTTTTAATGCTAGGTCTATTCAATAATGTGATCCATGATGGGTGTTGTTGCACATCATAATTGTGTAATATATTTGTATAACCAATACTTCACTATTACTACACATGTTCAATTGTGGTTATGTTGATGTGTTCAATGAATTTATTTATTTGATAGAAAATCATTTCTTTTTAATGAACAGTGAATATATTATTAATGAAAAGATAATGCTACACATATTCACAAAAAGAAAGGTGGGTGAAAAATCACACATCGAAAGTCTAACTTTGTTTATTTGAATATAGAAACTCTTTAGGTGTTTGAAATAATATTGAATAGTTTTTCTTGCATCATAATATTGTGTAATAATAATTTTAAAAATAAAATATATTTCATGTATAGTGGGATGCTTATAACATATTATAACTTATTGGGTGGATGAAGTTGCTATATCTTCACTAAAAAGTATGATAACGTTGGTTGTTGAAAACTATTTGAAATGTCCCTAAAAATTCAATCATCTAAATGGTGAGTGAACTTAACAAAAATATTCAAAACTATGGAAAACGTAATTTTGAATGTACAATTTTTTAGGTGGTGACACTTGAAATTATGGTTTTGTGGTAATTGTGTTGAATGTATTAATCTTTTAAAAAATATTATAGAAATGTTTAATATGTATTCATAACACTTTATTTGTGAATAAATTGATGATCATTGAAACAAATTGGATGAAATAGGTTTATTACAAATGACATACATGCCATTTATAGAGCAATAGAATGACTACAGTATAATAAATTTATCATAAAAATAAGAAAAAAGACATAATAATTATGTACAAAGATAATTTATATCTATTAAAGAATTAAATATAAAGCCTAATATCCACATGGAAAATATAATGACCTTTCTATAATGGTGTGCAAATGAAAAGACATACCTTAATTTTTAATCATGAGAGAACTAGGAAGCTAGATTTGCTTGATATTACTTGAATATTTATGATGGATACAATATGAGAATGCTTATGTGCCAAAAAAGTTATTAAATATATTTTATAGTTTTCTAGAAGTAGTTTGTATCAATTTACACAAGTTTGGATTTGTAGTTAGTCTGGCCTTTAGTTACATGGTGTATGATGATTAGTGTTGGTGTGCAAATATGTGCATGATGCATACATTAAGAGACACTCACATACTATGTGAGTGAAGTGTGGAAGTTCTTTTCCTATATTTGGATGATTATTTATGCTTCATAAGCTATCAAATTGGTATTAATTTTTAGATTACTTTTAGACTACATTATTGTGTGAATGATGTATTATGAATGATGCACACATTTTGTTGAAAGGTTGGTTAATATTAAATACCAAGTATTTTCAATTATTGAATAATGGATATGCTTGCAAAGTAGAAATAATACATTTGTATAAGTAATACTTTGTCAACTATACATGTTTAATAATTGACGAGTTATTAAAGGAAATTGTAGATAATGTATAACTAGCATATACATATATTTAATAATATGTATAAAATACGTTGAGAGATATCCTAGTTCTCTCGACATATTTTATATGTATTATTAAATATATATATGCTAGTAGCATTCGTGGCGCAACATGTAAAATATTAAATGAATTAGGGTTAGGGTTAGGGTTATACATATGGTTAAAGATAGAATTAGGGTTTGGGTAGGGTTAGCTTTAGGATTATGATAAGGGTCGCAATTAGGGATAGGGTTAGGGTTATTATTAGAGATTTAATTAGGGTTAGGGTTAGGGTTCTAATTACAAATAGGGTTAGGGTTAGGGTTAGGATTATGGTTGGATTTCAAATTAAGGTTTGGGTTACAATTAGAGATAGAGTTAGGGTTAGGGTTAGGGTTATAGTTAGGGTTATGTTTAGGGTTAAGGCTAACATTATAGTTAGATGTATAATTATAATTAGGTTAAGGTATAGGATTATGGTTAGGGTTAAGGTTAGGGTAAGGTTTAGAGTTATGTTTAGGGTTAGGTTAGGATTATGGTTAGAGATATAATTAGGGTTAGGGTTAGGTTTAGATTTAGTATTAAGGTTATGGTTAAGGTTAAGGTTAGGGTTACAATTAGGGATAAAATTATGGTTAGGTTTATAGTTATGATTACAATTAGGGTTAAGGTTATGGTTATAGTTAGGGTTAGGTTAGGGTTAAGTCTAGAGTGTTATAGATAGATATAGAATTATGATTAGGCACATATTACAATTTTATGTGAGAAATTGATTAAAAAATGTGTGTTGAGAAGGATATCTCTCAACCTATTTTATATGCATTTATTATATATGTTAGTAGCATCCATAGTTGCAACATGTAAGACATTATATAAATTATCATTATAACTATAATGGAATAAAAATAATGAACCCTAAACCTAACCCTAATTGAACCCTAATCATAATTACAACCATAACTATAATGCTAACTATAATTTAATCTTAACCATGAATATAATATAACCCTAACCGTAACCATAATCATAGCCATAATTGAGCCCTAAACATACCCTAAACCTAACCCTAATTGAGCCCTCACCATAATCCTAATTGAAACTTAACCCTAACCCTAACCCTAACTCTAATTGAACCCTAATCCTAATCCTAGCTCTAACCCTGATTGAACTCTAATCCTAATCATTAACTCTAATTGATGCCTAGCCCTATTTTAACACTAATGTACCCTAATCCTAATTAAATTCTAACCCTAATTATATGCTAACCCTGATTGAACCTTGATTAAATCTTAACCTTTATTGAACCCTAATCATAAAATTGACCCTTATTAAAACCTAAACCAAATTGAACCCTAACCCTAATTAAATCCTAACCATAACTCTAATTGAACCTTATTAAACCTTAATTACATACTAATCCTAAGGTAAACCCTAATTGCATTCTAATCCCAATACTAACCCTAATTGAACCCTAAACCTAACTTTGATCATAATCATATTTGAACCCCAATTGTAACCCTAATTTGAAGCATTTTTTATAAAAATTTAACCCTAATCACAACCCTAAGTCAACACTAACCCTAACTAGACCTTAATCTTAACCCTAATTCAATCCTAATCTTAATTCAACCCTAATCCTAACCCTAACCCTAACCCTAACCCTAACCCTAACCCAAATTATACCTTAACCATAACCCTAATAATAACTCTAATTGAGCCTTATACTTGACCTTATTTAAACCCTAATTATAATTTTAATTGAACTCTAAACACAATTGAATCATAATCATAATTAAATTATAACCCTAGTTAGACCATAAACCTAACCCTTAACCTTAACTGAATTATAAATGTGTAATTGAACCCTAAACCTAATCCTAACACAAAACCTTATCCTAATTGATCCCTAACCCTAATTAAAACCTAATCCTAACTGTAACCCTAATTACATCCTAACCCTAACCAAACCCTAATTCAACCTTAACCCTAATTAAATTTTAACCCTAACCCTAACCCTAATTACACCTTAACCCTAACTGAATCCTAATTTAAACCTAACCCTAACACTAAATGAATCCTAAGCGAACCCCAATTGAATCATAACCCTAACCCTAGAGTTGAACCCTAACCCTGATTGAACCTAACCCTAATTGAATTTTGACCCTAATTGAAATGTAATTGTAACCCTAATTTAATTGTAAACCTAACACTAATCCTAGTAGTAACCCTAACCCCAAGCTTTATTCTAGAACTATAACCCTAACTCTAAGCATAATTGAACCCTAACCTTAACACTAATACTAACCTTAACCCTATTTAAACACTAACCCTAACCATAAATAAACCCTAACCCTAATTGAATTCTAACCCTAACCCTGATTAAATCCTAGTTTAATAATAACCCTATTTGAATCCTAACCCTATCCCTAATTGAACCTTGAACCTAATTGAATATTTACTATAACCCTAATTAAATGTTAATTAAACCTTAATTGTACCCTAACCTTAATTAAATCCTAATTTAACCCTAACCATAAGTAAACCTTAACTCTAACCTTAACCTTAACCATAATCCTATTTTCATCCTAACCCTAACTTAACCATAATTTAACCCAAACCATAATTAAAGCATAATTGTAACCCTAACCTTAACCCTAACCCTAATTGCACATTAACCCTAACCAAATGCTAATTTAACCCTAACCCTAATTAAACTATAACCCTAATTAAAACTTAACCCTAAATAAATCCTAAGTGAACCCTTTAATTGAACTGTAAACCTAACTGCAGTTGAATCCTAACCGTAATTGAACCCTAACCCTCTAATTGAACCATAACGCTAACCCTAATTGAATCCTAACCCAAACCCAAACATAATTGAATAATAATCCTATTTGAACCCTAACCCTAACCTTAATTAAAACCTAACTGTAACCTTAATTAAACCTTAACCATAATTAAACCCTATTGTTAGGGTTAAATTAGGGTTCAATCAAGGTTAGGTTTAGGGCTCAATTAGGGTTTTACAATAAATTGTAGTGTTAGGGTTATTAATATCTTAATATTAGTTTATAAATTTGGCATTAATGATAAATATTTTAAAGAAAAACCCTAAACCCTAGCTTAACCCCAAGCAGGTTGACATAGAAACATAACCCTAATCCTAATTAAATACTAAACCTAACTTTAACCCTCATTAAACCCTAATTGAACAATAATCGTAACCCTGACCCTAGCACTAATTGAATAGTAATCATAACCCTAATTGAATCCTAATTGAAATCCATTTGAACCTTAACCTAATTAACATTAACCCTAACTGAACCATAACTATAACTCTAATTGAACCCTAATTGTAACCTTAACCAAAATAAGCCTAATTGAACCCTAATTGTAACCATAACTTGACCCTAATCATAACACTAATTGAATGCTTACCCTAACCCTAACTAAACCCTAATTCTAAACATAATCCTAATTACAACATAACCCTAATTGAACCCTATCCCTAATTGAACCCAATTGTTAGAGTTAAATTAGGGTTCTAAGATAAAGATTGGGGTTAGGGTTAGGGTTATTAAAGTCTTATTATTAGTTTATAAATTTTACCCTAACCATAATTGTAATTGAATCGTAATTCCCTAACCCTAACCCTAATTGAACCCTAATTCTAACCCTAACCCTAACCCTAACCCTAATTAAACCCTATTGTTAGGGTTAAATTAAGATTAATAGGGTTAAATTAGGGTAAAGTTTAGGGTTGAATCTGTGTTCTAGGATAAAGGTTTGGATTAGTCTTAATATTAGTTTATAAATTTGACATTATTTAAGTTAAATTAAAACAATTAAATTATTCTAATTATCTAATACAAATAAATTAAATAGAACTAAATATTCATTTTAAAATAATTTAACAATTACTAATTATAATTTTAGAATACATTAAGAACTTATGTGTGTGTAATCAACCTTTCTATTTTTTTATTTGAGCCCAAATTATTTCATTTTCTAAAATTATACTAATTTCTAACTTCAAAAAAATCATAAAATATTTTACATACCTACTTTTATATTTTTGAGTTCAATTAAGTTGTATTGTTCTTTAAATTTGAATAATTAATCATAGAGTAAAATAGCCAAATCACCACAATATTTGCAAAACTTAGATTTCATTCTAAAATTTTCCTTTTTAGGTAAAAGGCACAACGCCTAAAATATATATTTATAATAAAATTTGATATATAGAACCTTACAAAAGGGGACTGAGAGACACCAAAATGTCCCAATACTAGAAAACCATAGAATAACAAAAAATTAACACCCCCATACAATAACACTGAGCAAAACAACAAAATACATTGAAATTCCCAACCCAGATTTACCAAAAACTAAAGATAGCCTAAGGACTAGCCATCTTCATCCTTTATTCTAAAATTAAACTAATTCTAATTTTTAAAATTTATAAAATATTTATTATCTAGTTGTTAAATTAATAATTAATTAAATATAGTGATTATCTAATATAAATTTAGATTCATTTTAAAATAATTCAACAATTACTAATTAAAATAAATCAAATACTAAAATTTAGATATAAAAACAATCTTTCTATTTTATATTTTTGCATGCAAACTATTTCATATTGTAAAATCAAACTAAATTCTAATAAAAAAAAATCATAGAATATTTTGAATACGAAAGCTTTTGATTTATATCTTTTTAATAAATTGATAAGAAAAATAAACCTCTACTTCTAAATTTGATAAATTTCCTTCAATTGTATATTTAATTAACATCAACAAAACAAAACCCTTGATAGCAACAAAGGTTGCCTTCATCGTAATCCCTCTAAAAGCCTTCCTTGAAAGTAAAAATAAAGAAGGTAATAAAATAATATCTACATAGGACTTTTTATATTGCCAAAATTCTATATTTTATATTGTAGATATAGAGACATATCTCACCAAAGTCCATGCAGTTAGGCCTCTACGTATTTTTTAGCATTTTAAACTTTTGATAAATTTGACAAAAAAGAATTATAGGATGGAAAATTTCTAAGGGGAGCAGACTGTTGCTTGCAAGTATAGAATAGTTGGTGATTTTTTCTAGTTTTAAAATATAACAAGAAATGTCTTGAAAATAGACTAATCATGATAGTAAAACATAGAACTTACTTTTATATTCTGTTGTTTCTTAAATACTATTCATTCCTGAAATGGTTCTCATGCAAAGTCACTTCCACTACCATCCATGCCATCTTTCTTAATGTTCGTGGTACAAATTTTCTTGGTTTCAAATAAATTTTGTAAATGTAAACCCAACACTTAAATGCTAGTGCATTCTAACTGCATTTTTGTTGATAGGAAAGATTGAAGTATTTGTAAATGTATTTATTTTCTGTTTAGAGAGAGATAAATTTTAGTGTTAAAAATTAGGAAATCAACCATCAACTTCTTTTTGATTAGTGTTTGTTAAATTTTAATTACATTGTAGGATTTCACAAATAAATTAAATTTTGATTTTCTACTCTTTTGATTACTCTTTACACTCTTTATCAAGCAATTTATTTTTGACAAGTATTTTTCCCTTTACATTAACTATTACAAGTACTTTTTCTATGTGCAATACTTTTCATTTATTTCTTTATTGAGAAAACTTAATGAACTTACACCAAACAATTAGAGACAAAAGAGTGTTTGAAATGAACTAATAAATAGAATATAAGAGGTTCACAAATCCTAGCTGTCTCTTCCAATGTTGACACAAGGTCTATCTACGATGGCATATAAATTGTAGGATAGCCAAATTACTTGCAAAGTAAAAGGAAACTGAAAGGTGAGATTAAGGTACTAGCTTACTCGAAACTAGTAATATAAATTGTACGAACAACTTTAAGAATTAGATAAATTTATTCCAATTGCATGCCAAATATATGCTTTCGTTTGACATAGCTTCTTCTAAAGGCAGTTCGGGAAATAATATCTATTGTTAAATTAAAAAATTCTTTTGACACCTCAATCTCTATGTGTACATCATAACCAATTCTTTCTTTCCACCACTCTATCATATTTAAAGCACTGTTGGCTAATGTGGGAATCATCCCCTACAACCACCACCACCAATGCCTTTAAACTATAAAGAAAATCTAGAGGCAACAATCATGGTTATATTGTAAATTGTAAGGCTAAATCACCTTGTAAGTGTTCTATGTAGAATGTTGGGTTGATTATTCTTCTATGCTTTGCCCATTTCTCACCTTCCAAAGCAAGGAGAAAATCTCCAACCAATTTCCCAATAGGGAAAACCAACAACAAAATAAATAGCACATAAAAATGTAAGCAAAATAGTAGTATCTATTCTAGAAAGCAAAAAAAGTGTAATTGTTATGGTGGTGAATCTTCAAGATTTTTAAAGAACTAATGGAATCACTTTCTTTTTCACCACTCCTTCAATCATGTCAACTACGTCTTATCATCTTCCACTCTTCCACTACCATCAATAAAGATGTCAAAACAAATCACATAGTGTTTTTATGTACACAGGTTTTTGTTGTCACTACAGAATGTTTCTCAGTGTAATATTGATATGAAAATAATAAATTTTTGGAATATTTGTGGGTAAGTTGATATATTATATGAGTTTATTAATTTGATGAAAATATTTACATTTTGTTTATTTGAATATTTGAATTAAATAAATCTAAAATAGATATTAAATGTAGGTAATCATAATTATTTAACATATAATTCCATGTGTAGGATGTATAAAATATGATAATGATAATATAAAAATAACTAGTTTTTGATTCAATTTTATAGTTTTTAGGAGTGGTTTACATTGATTTACACAAGCTCAATTCCACTTGCTAATATAAAAAACTTATAAGTGTTCTATTGAATGGGTAATAGGAAAAATATTTGAAGACCTATTTGACAAGTAATGTAAGAAATGAATCACAATAAAAAATAAAAAGTGCAGTGCTTGGCCTATAAAAATATAAATATTTGGCCATATTGATCACCTAGTACATTTATGTTATATTTCTAGATTTAATCACTCCACAATGATTCAAGGCCCAAGATTCCAATCTTGGTGGAAAAATCTTTAAATGAGAATCTTGATGAGCTATGGCATATGCAAAAGCTTATTAGATAAATATACAAAACAAATATAGATAGACATAAAACTAAATAATGGATATATTTTTATTCATCTATCTATTTCATACATGGAACACCATTGAGGAAGGTGTATGGCTACCATCTACCTATTTGGTTCAACAATGTTGATTGTCTACACTATGTTATGAGGATATGTACATATATTTTACAAGGATTCATGTTTTGTAGAAAAAAGGGTAGTTGAATCTTATCCTTAAAAAGTGGAACCATTTCCTTGTTTAGATTCTCATTCCCTGATGGTTGTGGAGTGCAGCTGATTATTGGCATGTTCTTGATCACCTAATAGATGACTTGACACACTATCAACCTCATACCTATTCCAACTTTGTTGCCATGTTGACTATTTCATTTTAAGACTATAAAATGATGCTCAAGATGATGGGGTGACTAAATATGCAAATTAGACATTATAATCTTTCTACAAGGTGTTTTGGGCATTGTTGGAGCTATGGTAGAAACCATAGTTCTTTTGGTTGAGGCATGTTTCAACACAAGTGTTTACTTTGTAAATTGTGTTATACCACTATTAAAGCATCCACAATATTTGTTAAAGAGTGGTTATGGGTCTTTGTGCTATTAGGAACACCTAGGAGGTTATCTAGTATTTTCTCTGTCCCCAAGAAGAATCCCCATAGTTACCACAAGCCATAAGGATGGGTTGGGTATTCCACAAGTATTTGGGTGAGTGCAAGATCATGATGGGCCAAATAGTAGCAATGGGAAAAAATACCCAATTTCAGCTAGGCAAAAATGTGAAAAACATCTTTGAATTTTTACTTGGGTTGGATAAAAAGTACCATTTGCTATGGTAAACACCAAAGAAAAATGGATATCCGCTTTTTAAAGAGAAAATATTTGATAGAAACAAATATTTAATATTAAATCAAAATAACAGATATTCGTTTCTTGCACAAAATGGATATTCGTTATATACATTTTTTATATAAAAGGGGTAAAAACTTTATTGAATATCAGAACAAAGCATTACATTATAGCAAAGGGCCAAAGCCCCAGGAGCCAACAAAAACCACCAGAAAAGCCAGGAAAAAAATCACCCTTCCCCAATACCACTCCCATCCTCAGCAAGAATCCTCTCCACTTGTCTTGACATAACTCACGGGAAACTTGCTCCCACCCATCGATCTTCCCACCATCTATATCCTCTAACGCCCATTTGGCCAGACAATCAGCTGCCCTATTCCATTCCCTTGGAATATGGACAAAAGACACCGACTCCATCAAAGAGATAACTTGTAATATCTACTGCACCATCACAACCAACTACCAGCTAACATCAAAAATTTTCTTTTCATGAAGTAAATTGACCAAGACCTAAGAATCAGATTCACAAATAACCTTATGCCACCCCAAAGCAAACACCTGCTTTAAGGCGTAGAGGATAGCCAAGCCTTCCATCTTGTTGACAGCCTGAATCCATTCATTAGCGGAAAAAAGAAAGACCACTGATCCTGAAGAATCCCTACCAACCCCACCAATCCCAGCAGGTCTAGTATTTCCCCTAGAAGAGCCATCCGTATTAATCGTCAGAAAGCCAGCTGGAGGGGGCAACTAGCCCCCCACCCTCTGAACTTTCTGCTTCACACGCCTTCCTCTCCTACTGCAAGCAGATGTCGAAGATAGCCCCTGAATTCCCAACCAATCAGCCATCTCAGCATCTCCTTTCTCCAATGGCAGCAAAATCTCACCTTCAGCTTCAACCATCTCCTAGATCATTCCCACAATTCTAAACCAAACCTACTGAATCCCCAAGTTTTCATGTCGAAAGATTCTTCGATTCCTTTCCAACCAAACTTGCCAAAGTAGAAAGATGGGACCAACATACCAAACATCCTGCAAGAAAGAGGCAGAGGAGGGAGGCCTCCCTAGACTATCCCAAAAATCTACTAGGGAGGAGGCATGAATACAGGGGCTTTTCCAAACACCCCACCAGAAATTCAAGAGCTGTAAGGTGAAGGAACAACAGAAGAACATATGGGGAGAGTCCTCCTCCCCACACCTAGAGAGAACACACCTAGATGGGCCTGAAAAACCTCTCTTCCAGATATTATCCCAAGTCAAACACCTATTCCAAGCCAAATTCCAAATAAAGAAATTACACTTTGGCCAAGAAAACTTATTCCAAAATTTCTTCCACCAATGAGCCTCCACCCCCTCAACCTACTGGGAAAGAAACTCCTGATACCCAGAAGAAACAGTGTAAGCACCCTTGGGGTTAGGAAACCAAGCCAACACATCCTCATCCACGAGGGAGCTACAACTTCAACAAGAAAGAATGTAATGAAGCTCAACGTACTCCTCCTCCATACCAACAACAGGCCATTCCTCAGGATTCTTCCATCTCGCCTCCACCAATTTCCCCTGAAAAGAAAGAGACTTAAATTTGTGCACCCTCAACCATCCAACTTCACAGAACCTCTAGCACAAAGTCAACAAATGAGGATACTGAGAAACAATAGGAGGGTGACCATCCCAAGAGTCATGCCAAAAATGGGCCTCTGACCCGCTCTTGCAAATCCAAAATAAGCCATCCTTAATGAGCGCAACCCCTTTCTTGAGAGTATTCCAAATCATAGATCCCTTCCCCATCAAGCTGTAACGAGGGATATCACTTTGAGGAATCCCAGGAAAGTACTTCTAAGTCAGAATCCTGGCCCACATCCAGTCCTATTCCACACACCAACACCAATAAAATTTAGTAGCCAGATCCGTACCAGATAGTAATGACTGCCTTAACCCAAGACCACCAAACTATTTTGGGCTACAAACAACATCCCATCTAACAAGGCTCCATTTGGAAGACAATAAACTACCAGCCCATAAGAATTGTCTTGCTAAGGAATCTAGATCCCTAACAAAACCCATTGACGCCACTTGAATCATACACCTATAAAGAGGGAGAGTCTGAACCAAAAATTTGAGCAACTGAACCTGGCCCACAAAAGACAACTAGCAAAGGGTCCAATGAGTGACTTTGACTTGAAATTTGTCCAAAATAGCCTGCCAAGAATCCCTAGACTACCTACAAACCGAAATAGGAATCCCAAGGTAGGTCAGCAGGAGAGCTCCAATCTGAAATCTAAGAATATGAGCAGTTCTCCTCTGATTGGAGTTTAGAGTATTGAAGAAAAATATGGAATACTTGCCCTCATTAATTAATTGGCCTGAAGTAGCAAGATAAACATCCAACACCTTGCGCATGTTAGAAGCCTCCCTAATAGTAGCCATGCCCATCAAAGGAGTGTCATCCATAAAATATAACTGAGATTGCACTAGTAAGCCACCTCCCTATCGCCATCCCTGAATGAAACCCCCCTCCACATTCCTTTTTATCAATCATCCCAAATCTTCCACCAAAAGAAGAAACAAGTAAGGAGAGAGGGGGTCACACTGCCGTAAACCTCGAGAAGCACCAAAGAGTTCAGAGTCCTCCCCATTAATTATAATAGAGAAAGAAATTGAAGTCACACAACTCATGACCTAGTGAATCCACTCCTCCTCAAAACCAAAGGCCCCCAGAACCTTTCGGAGGAAGGACCATCAGACTCTGTCATAAGCCTTAGCCATGTCCAGCTTGATGAACATAGCGTTATCTTTGGAATTGGCAATAGAATGAATAGTTTCTATAGCAATAACCACCCCATCCAAAATCTGACGACTCACCACAAAACCACTATGTTCCTCAAAAATGAATAGCGTAAGCCACTTTTTTAACCTACCAGCAATCAACTTAGAGATAATTTTATAAATAACATTGCAAAGAGAAATGGGGCGAAATTGACTTAACTGATCTGCCCCATCACCCTTGGGGATGAGAGCAAGGAAGGTAGAATTTAGGGCCTGAAGCATTTGCTTATTCTTTTGAAACTCTTGAATGACTGCCAATAAATCCAGCTTGATAATCTCCCAAAATTCCTAGAAGAACTCAATCGGGAAACCATCCAAACCAGGAGCTTTACGCTTCTTCATCTGGAAAACAGTCTTCTCTAGCTCCTCCAACGAAATATCACTCATAAGATGCTCCTTCATCTTCCAAGAGACCAAAGAAGGAATATAAGAGAGGACTTGAGCCTCTTCAACCGAGTCCCCCTGCGAGTCCTTGAATAAAGAAGCAAAATATTGCACAACTTCATTCGAGATATCCTGAGTAGAAGAAAGAAACTCTCCCTATCAGTAACCAAAGCCGAAATAGAATTACCATGACGTCCGGCCTTCACCGAATTGAAGAAGAAGGCAATATTCTTGTCTCCCTCCTGAAGCCACTCAATCCAAGATTTTGGTTTCCAGTAGACTTCCTCCTGTAGCTCCCACTCCTCCAGAGCTTTCAATGCCCTAGCCTCGTCCTGCAACAAATCCTTAGACACCCCATCCTCCCTAATCAACCTAGGAATACCATCCAACTCAGCTTGAGCAACAAGCTTTGCATGGTAACTGTTTCCAAAGCATTGTCGGTTCCATCGTTTAAGATGATACTTGACATATTGAAGGAGCTTAGCAAAAATATACATTGCAGTACCATAAGCAGGTCTACCATACCTCCACCATTCAGCAACACAGCCATGAAGGTCAGGGTCCCGCAACCACATTAGCTGGAATTTGAAGGTCGGCATCCGAGGCACCCGAGCAGAAGAGATAACTAGCTTTATAGGCCAGTGATCAAAACCTCTCCAATATAATATCTCAGAACTAGAAGACCTCACTCCCCCGACCCAAAAGTAGGAGACCATAAAATGATCCAGTCGTTCAACAATGCAACTATCACCCACCCTTCTGTTGTTCCAAGTAAACTGACCATTGCTAGGCTTGATATCAACAAGATTAAGAGCCGATATATTGTCCTGAAACAACAACGTAGAAGGCTCTAGTCTTGCAATACCACCCTATTTCTTAGCCAATTTAGTAATAACATTAAAGTCACCTGCAATGATCCATGGCTGATAGGGAAATAGGCTACGAAAAAAATAGATATTGGTCCATAAAAGATGTTTACCCTGGAACTCAACAGGTGCATAAAAATTGGAGACAAGAATAGATTCCCTCGACTCAGGACACAAAGCAACCATGGATAAAGAGGACTTGAAGGATAACCACCACAAAGGCTGAATCTTCTGAGGGTTCCAAAAACAAGCCACACCCCCTGAGGATCCCTGAGCCCCAATACACTGGCACTCACCATTCTTCCACAACTTAGGCACTAAACCCATCATGCACTTAACAAATAACTTGGTCTCCTGAAGAAAAAGAACATCAGGAGAATGAATTTTTACCAACTCACGAACAACTTTTTGTCTAGGGCCACTGTTCAAGCCCCTTACATTCCATGAAATAACGATCATTTCAAAGGAGTCAAAAAATGAGAATCCAGGGTGTTGACAAACCCTGACTCCACCAAGGTCTCCCCCATCATCTTAATCTTTTCCAAGTCTTTCTTCCTACCAAGTTTAGCGTTTTTCTCTGACCCCCTCTTCTTGCCATCCTTTTGCAAAAGGCCCAGTTGAGGAGAAGGCTTGCTACTCTTAGCCACATCCGATCCAACATTCTGCCTAGGAAAAGAAGTGCCTCCATACCCCTGTCCCAACTCAACAATTGGACCTGACATCACTTGAGCCCCAACTTGCAAATCAGTGACCATAAGCATGGAAAAATCATCCTGTGGAGCAGGAGGAGTAATGGAAGTGTGACCCTCCAAGCCAGAACCCACCACACCCTGATCCACACTTATTAACCCTAGATTAACTTCCTACTGACCCAAATCATCTAGGACCTCAAACCTATTAAAAGTATCCTCATCTTGTCTCTCCATCAAAGTCCTCTTTTGACCTCTATTTCGATTACGAGCCTTAACTGGAACATAACCCTTAGCATCCGCCACCTCAACAAAAACATGATTCTTCCCCTTATCAGCAGCAGGGGTGTTACGAGGAGGAGGTGGAGGCTGAGGCACCACAGGCTTAGCCTTCAGACATCTACGCTGCAGGTGTCTATATTCATGACATAGGCGACATCGGAAAGGAAGGGTCTCGTAATCCAATTGTTGCAGCCAAGAATGGGCACTTACACACATATCCAAAGAATCTAGAAAATTCCTACTCAAATCAATTTCCACACAAATTCGAGCAAAAGTAATTACTTTCTTACCTAGGGTTTGTGTCGAAGACCCCACCGGCTTCCCAAGCATCGAAGCAAGCATGTGCAGAACATCCTCACGACAACATTCAATTGGAAATTTGGGCAACTAAACCCACACTGGAACACGATTTAGAAGCTCCTCGGAGGGATTAAAGCCAACATGCCATGGCTTGATGAACAACCCAACCTAGTTGTGAAAATAGGGCCCCCCCTCAAAAACCCTATTGCGATCAGCCAAGCAGATAAATGTGACCATGAAAAAATTATTTGCAAGCAGGGTGACCTCTATTTCACCCTCCGGCTCCCAAGTCCTTCGAGCCCAAGTTTCCAAAAATTATAGAGACACTCTCATTCCCAAAATATTTTAGTACAGAGAATGCTTTGAATAATATTCAATATCCTCAACAATCATCTCAATCAGAATCACCAATTTAGGTCTCTCTTTGCAATGCTCAAGGCAGTCGTTAATCTTTGAGATCTGAGATCCACCAGACAAATTTGATTCCATAGACCCCGTATTTGGAGAGAAGAGGGTGTTATCAAAAACCATTGCTCCTTGGCTTGGCGATTTCAAGCCCACCGCAACACGAAAATCCATTTCGGGCGAAGCCCTAAATGGGTCACCTCGAGACATAGCTGCCAAAAGGCCCGGGACGGACATGCACAAGAAATAGTCAGCCCCAAACACAACAAATCAGAGGAGACCCTCACCTACAACACCCACCGCCGAACCCACGCTCAACCCAACACCATGCACATCCCACAACAACAAACCTCCATGCCAGCACAAGAGCCCAAACATGAAGGAAAAAAGAGGGCCAAATAGAGCCCTACACGCAAGAAAAACAACCAAACACAACCAAGCTGGAGCACCAAAGAACAGTTGTAGCAAAAAGATTAACCCCCCCACAAAATGAAGCAAACGCCCACCCCAACCTTCGCACAGACAGAGAAAGAAAACACGAGCTAGGGCTCAGATGCCATAGCTCAGCGCCTTGCAGTTGCAGACCGAAACTCCATCAAAAATAATTATTATTTTTAATCTATAAACATTTTAATATCAAAATAAATTCATATCCGTTATATACATTAATAATAATTATATTATATTATATATTACATATACTATTTCATATATATATATATGTATATTACATATATTATTATAATATATAATATCATATATCATTATTATTATATATTATTATACCAAAGGAATTCCCTACTTGAAGAAGACCAAGCTAATATCTTAAATGTTGTGATATTGCTATCAGGATTCAACCATGTAGTTTTATGAGTCAAACTCATTGACCCATGTTTCATGAGTAGTGGTTCACAAGAACCCATCTCTCATGATAATGAATGGCCCACTTAGCACTCATTGCATCAAGGTGATGCTCACAGAGGTGAAGCATTGAGCCTTCCCAGGAGGTCACCCATCCCAATATTGCTCCAGCTCAAGCATGCTTAACCATGGAGTTTTTCCCCAAGGTTAAGCCCACTTAGCATGCAACCCCATTTGTAAAGCCTTCAACAAGTGTTGTGCCTTATGAACCATCCATTATAGAGTCCCTTTAGCTCATCAATTGATAAGTAGGAGATATTTTCCATAGCATATCAAATTGTGATATTGCTATCAGGATTCAACCGTGTAGTTTTACGAGTCAAACTCATTGACCCATGTTTCATGAGTAGTGGTTCACAAGAACCCATCTCTCATGATAATGAATGGTCCACTTAGTTTTACGAGTCAAACTCATTGAGCCATGTTAAATGTTTTCAAAAAATCATGCAAGACGATTGCACTATGTACAGTCACCTAATCTTTGTTGTTGATTTTTTGTTTTCCACATTCACACATAAATGCCCATCTTCCTCCTTACAACGTCCACTTACATTTTACATCACCAGATCATTGTGCTGGCAAATACAATTTCCCCACCATAAGGTTTGGTAATATTTTACCTACAAACTCTGCCCATGCAAAAAAATATTTTGTGCCAATTAATCTAATTTACCAACCACCACTCATGTGTCAAAATGTAGTTACTTCATTCACAAAAATTACATACAACAAACAATGAACCCATGGTGCCATTGTGTAAGAACAAAAGGCAATGTAGAATTAGAATAAATCTTTTCACTTAGGTTTACCTACATTTTAACCATAAAAAAGATCTTCTTAGAGTGAATTTAAGATGATAGATTACAATAAAAAGTTTAAGAAGAATACATGGGTGATCAAAATTAAAAAACTAAGTAGAATTGGAGTAAGATTGAAAAATTCTCTTTATAGAACACAATGCTTTTGTTTAATTATATGAATATTGAATTATATATTTTTTAAAAATATATCATTTTTAGAATTAGATTGAATTTTATCATGATTTTTCTTAACGGTCAATTTTTTTAAAGTAATAAATTCAATTAGCTTTTCTTTTGCTTTACATGCGGTAACATGTTAAATGAGCTTCTTCACTAACTTATTCTTTTGAATTGGTTTATTTGGCTTACGATCATGTACATTAGACTATAATATAATATATTATATATTGTATTATATTATTATATTATATTATTATATATTATATTATTATACAATAAAATAATATTATATTACATTATATTATATTTTACTATAATATTCTATATTATATTATATTAATGATTATAAATATATTATAAATTATACTATAAATGTGCATAAGAGCACAATATAATATATATTATATTACTTATATTAGATATTATAAATACATATATTATACTATTATATAATAAGACAATATTGTATTATATTATAATATAGTATTATATTATATAAATAGTATTACATTATATATATAAGAGAGAAAAAAAGAGAAATATAGATAGAGGAAGAGAGAAGGGAAGAAAAATATAGAGAGCAACAGGAGAGAGAGGAAGACGAAAATTGAGAGATAATGAGAAACATAGAGATAGAAAGGGATACAAAATGTAGTGTAGAAAAATGTACTCCTTTACATTTTCACACTATGTTTGGGTCCCTTAATTAATTGGACTTCATTAAGCTTCTAATTGCCCAAATTATGCATTCCTAAGCCTTATCTCATTTTCTGAAAGGGAAACCGACATTAAACAAACGCTAACATTATTTTAAACACCTAGGAAATTGTCTGTCCTAGATTTAGGTCCCAAGATCCATTCGCCCAAGGGTGAATGGGTCCTCCTTAAGTGCCAAGACCCAATTTTTAATATGTTTTTGGTTGCATTTTAATGATTCAAATTCAAGTTTCAAATGCCAACTTATGGAATCTAATTTTTGGGAAATTAGATAAACACCTATAAATATGTAAGGTTATTTTATCAATTCAAACTTAAGATACAAAATAAAGAGATCACAAGAGAAAAAATTATTGTTAAGAGCATTGAAGAGCAGATTTATCAAGCATCTACAACAATAATCAAGATCATATCATCATGTCAAAGTTATGTGTGTTCATATTATGTTTTGGAGCTAACATTGTGATGTAGATTTCAAGCATTCAAGTGTCAAATCAAACTATCATTCAAGCCAATTCATGCAAGATCTAATCCTTAGAGAGATGTGGTAGACTTTAGTCCTCTAAGGACAACCATTGAGGGTTTGGTGAGTTGTGACAAATTTTTTCATTCATCAATCCTTACCATTTGTCATTATCTTTCATTATCAAGGTTTAATTACCAAATTAGGGTTTGACCAAGGAAAACCCTTATTCACCCAAAACAAACAATTTTTCCCTCTCTTTTTGTTTGCAGATTTGTAGGTGAAGAAGGATTGAAGATTAATCAAAAGTGAAATTTTACAAAGTTTTCAAAGTTGTCATCAAAATTTTCAAGCCACAAAAACTCATTTGTACAATTTCTTTTTGGCTTTCTAACAGTGGAATTTAGAGGAATCAAGAGTGCAAATTCAGAATCAGAGGACTGTGAAATTAGATTGTGAATCCTTGTATAAAGACCTATTCACCCTCCCCTCGAGTGAATTTGTCCCAATAGAATACTCAACAACCACTTTTGGTGATAGGTACACATCAATTTCTCCTTCTCATATTTTCCTGAAAGTTGTAGTTTCTGTTTGTGTTATCCTTTAAATCTGTATTTCAAGTTTTACATCATGTAATTGAGTTCATTATGAATTTTATTTTTATCTCCCCAAAGTGTATTTTAGTTATATTTGTCATTTTTTTCATAAAGGAAATAGTAGATCCCCTAATAGGGTTGACTCACCTAAAGGCTGAAAGTCAATCCTACCTTTGGAAGATCTCTTTTCCTAATAAAATTAGAAGAAAGATAGGTGCATCATATATTACAACATTCATACATTCACACCACCATTTTTCTTCATTTTATAGAAATATAAAGAGCTCTCTTTCTCTCTCTCTCTGTCTTTATATATATCCCTATCTCTAACTCTCCCTACCTCTCTCCTTATCTCTTTATATATCTTCATTTATCTACCTCTCTCTATATAACTTCTTATGTCTCTCTTTCCATCCCTCCATCTCTCCCTCTTTCATTTTATCCGTTTCTTTGTCTCTCCCTCTTTGTATCTCTATCTCTCACTCTCTCCATATCTATTTATCTATCTATACTTCTCTTTGTTTGCATGTCTCTCTCTCCCTCTCCCTCTCCCTCTTTATCTCTCTTTATATCTCTATCTCTCTATCACTCTATCTCACCATCTCTCTCGCTCTCTCTACCTATCTCCATCCATCCCCCCTCTCTCTTTCCCCTCTATCTCTATCACTCTATCTCATGATCTATATCTCTCTCTCTATCTCTCCCTCTTCCTCTACATCTCTTTATCTCATCCTCTCTATCTCTCCTTATCTCTCTCCATATTCATCTCTCCATCTACATCTCTCTCTCTCTATCTATCTATCTATTTGTCTATCTATTTGTCTATTTATTTGTCTATGTATCTATCTATCTATCTATCTATCTATCTATCTATCTATCTATCTATCTATCTATCTATCTATCCCTCTTCCTCTCCCCCTCTATCTCTAGACATGTCTACCTCTCACTATCCATCCATCTCTCTTATCTCTCTCTCTCTCTCCATCTCCCTCTTCCTAGACCTCTATACCTGTATCTCTCTGCCTCTCTATCTCCATCTCTCCCTCTATCTCTACATCATTATCTCTCCATCTCTCCCTCTCTCTAAATATCACTTCCTATCTCTATCTCTATATTTATCTTTCTATCTATCCCTCTCTCATTCTCACCCTCTCTCCCCCCTCTATATATTTATCTCTCCCTCTCCTCTCTATATCCCTCTCCTATATTTCCATCTCAATCTCCATCTCTATAGATCTATCTTCCTCTCTATCTCTATCTCCTTACCCCTCTCTATCTCTTGCTCTTCCCCCTCTATCTCTCCCTCTTTCTATCCCCATCTCTCCCTCTATTCCCATTGGGAAAATAACATGAGTGTATTGGTAATGTAGCCTAAAAAATCCTCCTGCTTCAAAGGTTTTGTTTTAGTTGTTAGGATATGGTGTTGTACACCATTGCATAATTTGATAGATTATAATGTTGTAATTAAATAATTATTTAGTTGTGATGCACGTAGGTGGTGTGTTTAATCACACTAGGTAATTATTTGGGAACCAATTTATGTTGTATTTAACATTGTATTATTATTTAATGTGTGGGAGACATGATAATAATTTAATATTGGGGAGGGTGATCCCACAATACTGGTTTACAATTTCTGGGAGATCCTATTTTTTGCTGAAATCACATATTTTTAGAAAATATAATGATTTAAGCCTTGAAAAGTTCCATTTAAAGGATTCCAATTGAAGAGGGTGTTGGATCCAAAAAATCCACCTTGGTTTTCACATGCATACAGTTTTATGTATCACCCCATTTTTACCATAAACCTCCATTACCCTTGATTTTTACTGCATTTGACATTTTGTACATAGATCATAAAATAAAGACTTTCATTATCACTTTGAAATAAATCCCTTTCTTAAGGTACTTCCTCGGTAGCACAAGGTATGTCACCAAGACAATGCCATATCGAAGAAAGATTCACCATAGTATCCTCGACAAGATCAATAGAAGGCCAATGAAAATGTCAATGAGACCCTCATGCTTCGAAGTGACTTGTTCAAATGTCTCCCCGACAGCCTAGAGAGCAACATGTCCAAGAGACCTGGATGCAACAGAGAGAAAAGTTAACTTGTTTCTCTGAAAAGACATAGTAACATCGATAGTCTGAGGATAAAAGATTATTTTGCATTCAGGAAATAAAAAAACATCTCTTAGACATCGAGAAATTATTACAAAATAAATGGTAAATCACTAACATGAACATGGTCGAGTGAGTACAACGCTAATATCAAAAAGACATTAGTGTGTTAGAGTGAGAAATGAAGAAGTCTCATCGACACCACAAGAACAAGTAAGAAAAATATGTCGAAGAGACATAAAGGCATCAGACAGACATTGATAAAAGTATCTTCAACTTTCTAACAACATGAACACAACTACAAGCATACATTGTTGAGACTATGGGACATCGAAGAGAGATAACCATGGGTCTCTTTCACATTTTAAAGACACAAAAGAGGTTATTCAAAGAAATGCTTTTGAAAGGAGGAACATGGATATGTCAAGGAGACAAGCTTATCGAGAAGAAATGTTCACCAATCTCATCGACATTTCAGATATCAAAAGAACAAGGAAGAAAGAACTTGAAGTGCAACCATCAAAGAGACCTTGTGGGATCAAGGAGAGAAACTCAAATGTCTCTTCAAAATTTTGAAATAATGTCTCACCCAGTTAACATGATTAATGATGTCATCGAAGAGACAATTTCCATTAATATCGCGGTTGATTAGAAGGGTGGCGTGAGCACCATTTATGAACCAGAGCTACTTCATGTGAGCCAAATCTCAATATACTTGACTCTTGAGAAATTGAAAACACTACAAATTGTGGCTAAAAATAAAGAAGGTGGAGTTGGACAACAATGAGCAGCTCAAAAAATCGTAGCGTCTGTTCAAGTAAGTGCTCTTGGCTCAGTTGGACATGTTATATAAAAATTCATTTGAAGTATTGTACAAGAAGGATTTTTAGATGGATAAAACCCTAGAAAAACCAAAAGTAAAGAGGCAGAAAAAAGAGGCTAGGCCACTAAACCAAGACTTAATAGATCAGTGCCTAGGTCTAGACCAAAATATAAGAGAATAGCCCAGTTAAATCCTTCATGCGAAGCATTGGAAGATAAGCACAAAAATCTTGGAGATGTCTGGACTCCACAGAGAGGCTATGATCTATTTATATATCATTATAGAAAGAAATACAAAAATAGACCTGTCTCAAATTCATGGAACATTAATTTGGAAAAGCTTGTGATGCCTAATGTGTTTGTCAACGTGGAACTAGTTAAGGAACTGGCTAGAAACTACAACCCTAAAATGAGGGAAATCTATTCCCACGATGGTTCATAGTTTATGATCATAACACAGGATTATATCTGCATAGTTTTTCAACTTGACACATCCATGAAAACAAAATTAAGGATAAGAGATCTGTTGGAAGAGTATTGGACCATGGATACAAGTTATAAGAGGTGGAAATTACCTTTGCACAGACCCAAGGGCCCAAGAAAGCAACTTAGAATATTCTCTAGTGATGAAGGACCCCCATTTACTATGGATTCATTTGAAGAATATTACCAGTACACCTACTTTTCAGCTGGTTCAGTCCTAGGAATTGATGCTCCTATTGTGATGGCTATAGCTCCCATGGTTCTAGCCGCATATATCCAAATACAAGATGCCAGGCCTTACAATTATGCAGAGTACCTATCTGAGGTCATTAATACTTCTCTTGCTGCCACAAAGAATAATAGTGAATCCATCAACTTCAAGCACTATTCTCTACTCATGCATATGATTTTATGTGAAGGACACACAATGGGAATGTGGGGAGAGGAATTAAGAGTCAAATATTTGGATAGTGATAAGAACTATAGGCTAGTAT
Organism: Sequoia sempervirens; assembly: GCA_007258455.2. Taxonomy (NCBI): domain Eukaryota; kingdom Viridiplantae; phylum Streptophyta; class Pinopsida; order Cupressales; family Cupressaceae; genus Sequoia; species Sequoia sempervirens. The sequence continues at coordinate 224,444,587 of VDFB02075321.1, read as the reverse complement.
AGATGTGGACATCCATATGGGATAGTAGATGTGGGAGATCCCACTATTTTTATTTTGAAGAATATTTTTTCAAACCCTTGTATAAGTTACTTGGCCATAAATGTGATTATAATTTGTCCCTAGAGATACAAAGATTCCTTAGGCCAAATGAAAAAACTCTGAGGGAAAGGTAAACCATAATTGGGGGATTGTTATGCATTTGAGGATTGTACTGTGATCATAGTATATGGGTTCGGGGAGGCTCCATTTTTACTGCCTAAAACTATGCCAGATAGGGTTACATACCTTGAGATTGTAAGGCAATTGGCCTATTCAACATTCATGCACCTCAAAATCTATGGAAGGAAAAATTTTATGCCTTATACTCTATGTTTCAATGACTTTACCATCATTGCTGATACAAGGTATGAATCAACTGGCAGAAAAATAGATTATTATAGCTTTCCATTGGGAAATAAGAGGGAGAAATTTGACCCTAAGCACTTTGTTTATGATGCCAAGATCTCACAGAGGTTGATTAAGGGATATGAACATGATTTCTTTGTGGACGATGTCATTAGGAATTGTGATGAAACTCAAGTGATGATGAGGAAGGTTGCTTACAACAAAATAGTTATGGCCGAGGCTTGGAGAAGAAGCAATAATCCATTATATGTAGAAGCTTTTCATGAAATACAAGATCCTATGGAAAGGATTGAGAAAATGATCCTACATGAAGAAGAATTAACTAAAGATGTACCTCTTGTAGCCTTTGAAAGAAGAAGAGATACTAGTTCTAGGAAACAAGTTGAGAATGTTGTACCTTTAAGTCATTTATCACCACAACCTACACCAAAGGTGAGCTTTTCAGCTAACACTCCTATTATTATCGAAGATGACATTGAGGAAGAGAACAAAGTTACACAGATAACCATTCCCACTATTCCCCAATATGAAGTGCCACTAGAGAGGAATGTGATCACATTTGAAGCTTCTAATGAATTGTTTGATGATGTGAGACATCTTGCTAGCCAGGAGTTCATTGCAGATGATACATTTTTCAAACCTTCAAGTTTAAAGCTTTCATTTATGAGTACAAAGGAAGAATGATAAGAGAAAATCTTAAAGAAATCAACCTTGAGAAAGAAGCAGATGCCCCAAAGGAACTCCAGTGTGAGGTTGACAAAGAAATGAATAATATGACTCCTAAAAGAGGAAGAGCATTACTACAAGAAGCTGGGGTCATGCTTCTTCTAGGGTGGGACATCAACTCAACCATAGTGTTTGACAGTTTTGTGAAAAGAGAAAATAAATCTTTGCAATTAACAGATGAGGCCAATGATAAGATATACACTAGATCATGATATAATCCTGATAATACTACTTTGCAAATTTGGGCCCTTTACCCACTGGGAAAGAGGCCTTCCCTCATCAATAATCATGATTAGATCTTTGATCACCTTATAGTACAGAGAGAAGGGGATACAAACCCTATAGAGACTGCTGATCTAAATGTAAATGTGGCCAAGTTTACCAAGGCTCAAATTCAGAAGCTAGTTAGAGATAATAAGGGGTTGGTCGATGAGAATGAGAGGTTGAAGCAAGATGTGATCAACTACAGAGATAAATTACCTTCCTCCTCGGGGCCTTACTCACCACTAATTGAATGTGAAAGAAAGGTTCTCAAAGCAATGTCTGAGACTACCTATTGGAAGAAAAAATATGAAATGATTCAGAAATGGCAAGAGGAATTGAAGAAAAAACTAAAGACTACTATATTTGAAATGACATCAGAACTGGTGTGTAGGAGATTTGATGATATGATTAAACTTGCTGACAAAGTTTGGGATATCCATGAAAAAAATTATGTAGCTTTTCAAGAACATAATAGGTTAAGGAGGTGGAATTACAAATAAAGGAAAAGAAAGGTGATAATAAAAGTATACTTCAAGAACATCAAGAGCTTATGAACACACATGATAGCTTCCATAACATACTAACACAAGAATTGAGTAACTTCAGTCAGTCAATAAGTATGGCTCTGCCAAATTTCTTTGAGGAAATAGACTTAAAAGACCAAGATGTATGGAAGAATGAGATAGTTCAGTATCTGCCAATAATTCTTGATGAAATTAATGATGAAGATAAAGTTCTCAAGAAAACACATGTGCAGCTAGGATGAATCTTTGCAGTTGAATATGCAATGAAAGATATCATAAACAATGTAGACACTTATGCAAAGATAGGATATATCAAGCATATTCCAAAAACTAATCTATTCATTGCACAGATCAAGTAGGGAGTGATAGTGTAAACAAAGATTTCAACACCTGAATGCATTATAGTCCTTCTAGGGTTTTTCACCTAAAAGGATAAAGATTGGGCCAAAATGCAATGTAAACATTCAAAGATTAATGTAATGAGGGATGTAGTATGCCTAATTATGATTTCTAATGTAATAAATTAAAAAAAAATGATTACTAATGCTAAACCTAAGAAATGAAAAGTGCTGGAAAACACAATGATGTATGCAAAAACACCTAAGAATGCAAGTAAATGATAAAAGAATTAAAAAGAACTGGAGACGTGCTCCTGGAATATGAAATATGATGTAGAGAGGCTCTGGAATCCTATAGATTTGACTAGAAATGTTGACTGGGACACTTACGCCAAGCTGGGCAACTTAGTCTAGTTTCAGGGAAAATCTGTCAGAACGTAAATCTGCCAAATGGGTACTTAGAAATGTAAAAATCAACTTTCAAGCCTGGAGTGGGACTAATTCACCATAGATTGTGACTTAGTCCACCTAGGAATTTTTGGAATTTCAAAACAAGATTCTATAGCTTTCGGTCTGTACTTCCTTTTCTGACAGGTGTCTGATCCTGATTCTACAGAAAACAGGCTGAAATAAGTCTCCAAGCTTCAACTAGGGATTTGTTGGCTTTGATGAATTTGATGGATGGAAATTTTTTTTTTGACACTTTCCTCTTTGACAAATCTACATACAATACCTGCAAATACACATGCAAAGAGGGGGAAAAGGGTTAAGGGTTAGAGTATAGGGGTTTGCTTGGTCAAACCCGGATTTGGTAATCAAACCCTATGAAATGAAATGAAATAAGAAGAGAATGATAAATATACAACATGCATTGTCATAAACTTACCAAACCCTTGATGTCTAAATCTAAATATATGCAATGAAGTGCTCCAATGGATGATTTGATGATACTTAGAGTGCTTGAATGAATTAGGTGCCTGAGAATGAATAGATTGGTAGTTTCTTTTTTTTTAAATGAGAGGAGAAACCATTATTTATACTTGATTTTCCATTATTTCCCAAAAATAACACATCACATTCCGACCTCAAGGGTAAGAGAATAAAATCCCACCAGAAAATTAATATTATTTTGGATTTTGTGCCTAGTGGGACTAAGTCGCCCCAGGTGGTGACTTGGTCCCACTAGGGAAATTTTACTAGGTGTCAGAAATTAAAGTGCATTAAATAAGGTTTAACAGGAATATCCTCAAAAATACACTTAAGTATGGCCAAAAAGTGCATTAAGGGGTCATTTAAACATGAGAAAGGGTTGAATTAGTGATGACAAGCCTAGAAAAGTGTGAGAGTTTGTTACAACTCTTTACAACACTTTGAAATAAGACTTGGTAAGTAATAAAAAGGGGTTATTTAGGTGAATTATAATGAAAGGGTCCTAGAAAAGTGTGAAAGTGGGTTACAAAACTTCACAACACTTTTACAAGACAACCTAGAAGTCTTAATGATTCATAAGGGTCCAAGACCTAATGTGAATGTGTTGGCCACATTACAACATTAAATCTAGGAAAAATCAAGCCAAAGTCCACTAGAAGGGCCTGAACATGAGAAAAAGTAGAAGGGTTACTTTTTCCATGTCCACAGTTAGCCCCCACTTTAGTGAGAGGATGAACCTGCTTCAAACTCACACTAAAGTAGTCGATCATGCAACCAAGAGGGGTATGAATGCACTAATGCTTGGTAAGATGAGACAACAATAATCAAGAGGGAATCATCAAGGCCCCAGGATCAAGATCCCATAGAAAACCAATCATAAGCACAAAGGAACACTCATGAAAATGATGAAAAGGAATGAAAGAAAGAAGAGAAAGCTTTGATCATTTTTCTAGCTCGTTGTGGACTAGATCTAGGCTGTTTGTTTGGAAAATGCATACTCACTCTGTGGTGATGGAACTCATGGTTGTTCGTTGGGTGAGAAGGCCAAAATATACTCACTCTAGGGCCATGAAACTTCTGGTTGTCCGTGGGGTGAGAAATCCACAACATACTCACTCAGGGGCCATGAAACTTCTAGTTGTCCCTAGGGTGAGAAATTCACAAGGTGGCTATGGGGAAAAGTCATGCCTTAGAATGGGCTTCCTGCTCAACCATACTAAAGTTATACCTCCTGATAAATTTACTAAGGTGCCACAAAGAAAAATGGCATTTCATGCTTCATGAGATAAGCAAAACCTCATATGCTTAGAACTCATCAACAAATACAATGGCACCACAAGAATGAAAGTTGTGTTATGCAAGGTGGCCATGTAAATGAAAAATATAAAAGATGTTCAAATGAGTCTTGCTTAGTTCATGTGAGGTCTATAACTTAGGGAGCATTGTGTCTAATGTCTCCAAGAGATGACCAATCAAAGAATAAAAGATTCAAAACTTAGGGGATGCAGTGCATCTTATCAAGCCACTAAGAGGAATATAATATGCTAAGATAGATCACACTTATGAAGGACATCACACCCAATGTCATCCACAAAGTGACAAATGCATATGAAGTGACAAGGCTACACTAAGAACCAAAAATGAAAGTGAATAATGCCAATGTATGCCCCCCACTTTAAAGGAATTGTTGCACACCGTTCTGTGAGCAATTACTTTAAAGTAGTGAATGAAAAATGCAAACAAGAAAGAATACATGAGAGCCAACTTGGAAAGCCCCTATGTCAAGTCATATGTTTCCGAGTAAAGTTGTTTCATGCAAAGGAAAAGAACAAAAGAAAGAGGGGTTTCCCCCAAAAAGGAACACACCAAACACATAAGGGATCTATGGGTTTGGGGTCAACATGTTCGTTGTTGCAATGTTTTGATTAAAGAGATCATAACTATCATCATTCCCCAAATACACATAGAACTGGAAGAATGACACAAAGAGAGTGAAAATAAAAGAAAAAATCCATTTTGGGTCAACATGGAAGAGACATAGGATGTCTCAATGCTTTACATCATCCCCAAAAGGAAAACACAAGCGAAAAGAAAAGAAAAAGGCGAAAGAAAAGGAAAAGATTTTGGGTCAACATGAAGGAGACATTGCAGTCTCAATGCTTTGCATCATCCCCAAAAGGAAAAAACAAAACAAAAGAAAAAATAAAAAATAAAAAGACCTATTGGGTCAACATGGAAGATACATAGGGCATCTCAATGCTTTGCGTCATCCCCAAAAGGAAAACACAAAACATAAGCAAAAAAGAAAATAAAAGGACCTTGTGGGTAAACATGGAAGATACATAGGGTGTCTCAATGCTTTCCATCATCCCCAAAAGGAAAACACAAAACAAAAATGAAAGTAAAAAGTGATGTATGACATATAGAATAAGGAAGAGACAAATAGACGAATGTTATGAAGAGAGGGGAACATCAAACATCACATTACAGGGGAACATGATATACACATACAAACAACACTGTAGAAAAATGGACCCTTGTCATTTTCATGGTCTTTTAGGCCTTGCTTCATGATGTTTGGTCTATTTTTCTTTGATGTTATGTCATAACATGGCTTGAACATGCATGTTTAGGTACTAAAATTCAAATAATGACATCTTGTGAAGGTATTGTGAAGTGTTGTAAGACATTTCTACACTCTTCTAGACTCTATTCATTACAATTCACCTAAAAATCACCTTTTCATCACTAATCAAGTCCTATTTTGAAGTGTTGTAAAGTCTTTTAACAAGATTTCACACTTTTCTAGACACATTTTCACTATTTACACCTTTCTTATGCTTTATTTGACCCCTTTATGCCCTTATAAGGCATAATTAAGTGCATTTTTTAATGTAAGCCTGACAAACAACATTAAATACAAGATAATTCCCAACACCCATTTTTAGGTCCTAGGTGGGAGCCATTCGCCATGTGTGGCGAATGAGTCCCCCTTGGCTCCAAATTCAATTTTTTTAAAATTTCCTTTTAGGTTTTTATTCAAAATCACTTGATGTCAGCCTATGATGAGGTATTAACGGGTTACTAAGGCACAAGATTGTATAAATAAGTGTTTTTACATCCATTTCAACCCCCATTCATTCAAGCATTCAATCTCATATTACATTCAAGAATTCAATCATCTTACAACATCAAATCAAGCACTGTTCAAGCATTTTGGAGCATCCTTGATATAACTTCAGATTTTCATCAACAAGGGTTTGACCTATGTATGCATATTTAACAAGAATTTAGGTGAATGAAGATTGGTCAACAATTCAACTAGGTGCTTCAAGTCAAATCAATCATATTTCAAGCTTGGAGAAGGTATTTTGTCTGTTTCCTGCAGAATTGACTTTGACAACCCGATAAGCAGACATTTCCAGATCTAGTGTTGCAGAGTTGTCTCCTAATTTCTTAGAATTTTGGGAGAGGATTGATTCACCACTAGTGGCGAATGAGTCCCACCTTAAGACTGAAAATCTAGGTTTTGTCAGATTTCAGATCTCATCAGTCAGAAACTTGTTTCCGAAAATTTTTCACTAGTAGCAGGACTAATTCGCCACCTTGGGTGAATGAGTCCCACTATTATTTTTTAGTAATTTCAGATAGCATTCAAACTACTCCAGATTCCTCAAATCTTTCCCAGGTGCACTCTAATTCAACCTTTCTCTTTCTATTTTGCATTTTATTCATTCTTATTTCATTATTTTCATATCACATTGTGTTTTCCAACATAGCCTAAATCTTAGTTTTGCATTCATAATCAGTCATATAGATCACTTAATTGTAGATCACACATAACATAATTTGAATGAACCCCTTATCATTTTTGGCCCTACCTCTCTCCTTTTAGGTGAAAAACCCTAGAAGAGCTAGAGCAGTGCATTGGTGCCAAAAATCTACGGTTCACAAAATAAAAAGAAAAAGAAAATAAAAGAAAAATGCAAAAGGCTAGCAGGGTGAATGGAAGTCAACCATCTAACAAGTCATCTGCCTCCCAATCATGTTCGGAAGGTGGACAACTAGCTAGAGGGACAAGAGCAAGGGTCGAACTAGGTGAAGTGCTAGGTACTACACTTGTTGTAGGAGATTTGTCATTTAAGCTCATGGAAGAGGAAAATAATGTATTCAGATCATTATGCACCTCTTTGTCTATTTTAGTGATCTCATCATCATCATCTGTATTAATGACAGTTGGAGGATGAATGAAAATGTCTAATGATGGGTGTATTATGAGTTGTGGTTGTTGTATTGGATCATTTTGTTGTGATTGGGGAGGTGGATTGTCATGCATTGCTTATGTTACGTGCATATTTTGATTTTCTTTGTTTTCTTCATTTTGTAAGATGCGAGCAAGGGCGCGATGCCTGCACCTATGCTCCCTAGCACTTCAGTTTCATTTGATTCTATTTTGAAGTTGTGTTGGTGTAAGAGCAGGTTGATCCACCATAGGCTCCTTTTCTTCCTTAAGGGGAGGTACAAAAGGAACCATAGGAGGTGGGTCAATCAGTTTATCTTTTACTTTATAAACTTGTTTTATGCGATGGGGCATGATGGGGTTGGTTTCAGGTGTAGGATGAATTTGAGGGGTTAGTTCTTCTTTAGGTTGAAGCATAGTTTCATCTAGGATGAGAGTGTTAGAAGTGGATGGGGATATGTTGCGATGAGACAATTCCTCTATTTTTTTGGCTTTGAATTTTTGATAGGCAATGAAAAAGAAATTTGTACAAGGTGTTATGGGTTCCATGGGCTTAGGCCAAAAGGCTTCTAAGGAGAAATTTCCTTTGGAAGACAAAGGATTAAAGCCACTATGGTTAACAGTGTATATGTCATTTTCAAGCGGAAAATTCAAACATTTGTGTATGACTGAAGGGCAACTTTCATCAAGTGAAGCCATGGATGGCCTAGCCACAGATGAAACTGATCCAATTGTGGGATGATAGAGAATGTAACATCCACTGTCTTAGGTCCTATTTTTAATGGAAGAACAATCGATCCTATCATAGGGCACACAAAACCATTGTGTGTTTTGATCCATGCTCTTTGTTTTTCATAATCATCTTGATAAAGATCATGTAATACCAAAAATTCCTCAGTGACCACATTCTCACCACAGGCGAGATCTATGAGTATCCCATTAGTTGGCTTATCATAAATACGACCGACTATGTAAAGAGGACCATTGGGAAGATTTAGAAGAATATCCTTAGAAGAGAAAGTAATATCAATATTTTTCTAAGGTTGGACCTTAAGAGGGATAATGTCTATCATACTAACCATTTACTTTATAGGATCAATAGTAGTGTTATCTCAAATAGAATCAGAATGTGCAACATTTGTATGAACATTCATGACATCATTGTGTTGAGTTTCACTAGCTTTGACAAATGACATATTGTGCTTGGGCATTAGATCGATAAAAAATTGCAAATTTTGATTTGGTGGGGCAACAAACTTATTTCCTTTAGCATTAACATTTGAAACAAATAGATGACCAGAATCAATGAGGTCTTGCACAAGATGTGTAAGACGTTTACATTGTTCTATGTCATGTCCATTTTGTCTATGATAATGGCAATAAGCTTTAGGTTGAAAGGTTGGAGGAAAGGGTTTAGTTGGATCCAATGGTTTAACAATAGGTAAAGAAATCATTTGTTGTTGTATGAGTTGGGACATGGTGTTATGAAGAGTGTTTGGTAATGGTGTGAATTGTCATTTTGGATCTCCATAACTATAAGGTATCATGGCTTTAATAGCTGCTACTTGGTTGTTGACAGGTTGAGTTGGTTGTTGAGGGGGATTGAACTGTAAGAACCCTTTGTTTGGTTTTCGAAATGGGTGTGAATTTTTTGAAGTGCTAGGTTCAAATTTTTCAGGGCGGCTTGAAGTGGAATTTGCATCATGACTACTAACCGAATTGTGATAGTCACAAAGGGATGTGCACAAGTGCATGGATGAGGGAAATTTCATCATGGTCAATCTATCTTGGATTTAACTTTGAAAATAGCGTGAGATGAAATCAGTTACTTTTTCATCCACATTTTGTTTGCATGTCATTAAATCAACTTGTGTCTTCTTTGGAGTTATATGCACTTGAAAATGACTTATGAACGCATCAACTAGTTCATTGAATGAACGAATTGAATTGTTTGGTAAGGATGAAAACCACTCTAAGGAAGTGTCTTTTAAAGTCCTAGGAAAGAATTTGGCCAATAGTTTATTGTCAAGGACAAAGTCACTGCATAAGGTTGTGTAAGCATTAACATGATTAGTAGGATCTCCCTTTCCTCCATACTTCTCAAATCTAAGCATTTCTATTCTTTGTGACATCGGTGTTCGTAGGATTTCCAAAGATAGTGGGCTACTTCAGACATAATAGGTGGGTGGTCCATTCTGATTTTGGTTGATGGTGGATATTTGTTTTGCATGGAGAAGATGGTTTGGAAAAGTTGTGTAATGAGAGGGTGTGTAAGTGGTATGAGGTGGAAGGGAAAGTGGTGATGGAGTGTATGTAGTAGTAGGGAAAGTGAATGCAATGCTAATGGTTGGTATGGTGGAAGAGTAGAAAACATTCGATGCCACAGAGGAATTAGGAATGCTAGCAGGAATAGCCGAGGAAGGAATCACATTGCTAACCTGTTGCATTATGGTTGTAATTTACGAAGTGGTGTAGGTAGGTATTGATGCCACTGTGGAAGGAGGAGGAGTGTTAAGTCCTCCTTAACTAGCCACAATGTTTGTTGGTTCGGATGTGCTAGACGTGGAAGGAGCATGTTTGTTGTATATCTCAACAATTTGTTTCATAACGTTTAAGCCTTCGTCACTTTCAATCAGGGGATGGATATTTTCTATAGCAAGAATCACAATGGTTGAAATGTTTTCAAGACAAAAGTTTTGTTGCAAATGTGCTAAATCCTCATGAATGTTAATGACTTTATTTTTTGGGATGTGATCATTTGATGTGTCATTTTGCATGTTATTGGAAGGCACAATATTGTTAAAGGTAGGGTCCATTCCTAATGCACTATTGTCAACACTAGGAGTAGTAGCTTGAGACAACCCAAGGTCCACAACAAGTGTGTTATCGCGGGATGCCATGAGTAGTGAACTTCTTCTCACTAAAGTATTATCAATAGGGTACCAAACAATCATACAAGGGCTACTAAAGGCGGGATGGGTGGAAATGAAATGCAAACTAGGAGCAATAAAATAATAATAACATAAATTCTAGAAATTGTACCAGAGATGTAATAACATAATACATAAATGCAAAAAATGCCTAGAAAATGCCAAAAATGACAGTGCAAAATGTGCAGAAGGACTAAGTCGCCTAGTGTGGTGAATCAGTCCTAGTGATGTTTTTTGTGATTTTTCAAAAAAATTGAATGCAATTTGATGTTTTTCAAATGCACAAATGTAGCTACAGTATGAAAATGCAAAATTTTGTTGTTTTCTAATGAAATATGATGCAAAAATGCAAGCTATATGAGCTTTTCACTAATGCATTAATTTTTAAAACCCTAGGATGTAATTTAAAGAATGCAAAGCCTAATGCAATGTTGATGCAAGTTAAACCTAGGATGAAAATGCACTCGAAATCAGAAAGGAAATGCTCAAAATTCAAGTTCACCAAAATGTAAACAAAGATTTCGACAACCGAATGTTTTATAGTCCTTCTAGGTTTTTTCACCTAAAAGGATAAAGATTGGGCCAAAATGCAATGTAAACATTCAAAGATTAATGTAATGAGGGATGTAGGATGCCTAATTATGATGTCTAATGCAATAAACTGAAAAATAAAGATGATTACTAATGCTAAACCTAAGAAATGCAAAGTGTTGGAAAACATAGTGATGTATGCAAAAATACCTAAGAATGCAAGTAAATGATAAAATACTTAAAAAAAACTAGAGAGGTGCACCTAGAATATGAAATATGATGCAGAGAGGCTCTGGAATCCTACAAAGTTGACTGGAAATGTTGATTGGGACACTTACACCAAGCTAGGCGATTTAGTCCAATTTCAGGGAAAATTTGTCAGAACAAAAATCTGCCAAATGGGTACTAAAAAATGTAAAAATCAACTTTCAGGCCTAGAAGTGGGACTAATTCACCACAGATGGTGACTTAGTCCACCTGGGAATTTCTAGAATTTTGGAATAGGATTCTGTACCTTTCAGTTTGTTCTTCCTTTTCTAACAGGTGTCTAATCCTGATTCTGCAGAAACAGGCTGAAATAAGTCTCCAAGCTTCAACTATGGCTTTGTTGACTTTGATGACTTTGATGACTTTGATGGATGGAAAACACCTTTTTGACACTTTCCTCTTTGACAAATCTGCATACAATACCTGCAAATACACATGCAAAGAGGGGAAAAAGGGTTAAGGGTTAGAGTATAGGAGTTTGCCTTGGTCAAACCCCGATTTGGTAATCAAACCCTATGAAATGAAATGAAATAAGAAGAGAATGATAAATAAACATGTAATGTCATAAACTTACCAAACCCTTGATGTATAAATATGAAGATATGCAATGAAGTGCTCCAATGGATGATTTGATGATACTTAGAGTGCTTGAATGAATTAGGTGCCTGAGAATGAATAGATTGGTAGTTTCTTTTTTTTTAAATGAAAGGAGAAACCATTATTTATACTTGATTTTCCATTATTTCCCAAAAATAATACATCACATGCCGACCTCAAGGGTAAGAGAATAAAATCCTGCAAAAAATTAAAATTATTTTGATTTTTGTGCCTAGTGGGACTAAGTCACCCCAAGTGGCGACTTGGTCCCACCAGGGAAATTTTACTAGGTGTCAGAAATTAAAGTACATGAAATAAGGTTTAATGTGAATATCCTCAAAAATACACTCAAGTATGGTCGGAAAGTGCATTAAGGGGTCATTTAAACATGAGAAAGGGTTGAATTAGTGATGACAAGTCTAGAAAAGCATGAGAGTTTGTTACAACTCTTTACAACACTTTGAAATAGAACTTGGTAAGTAATAAAAAGGGGTTATTTAGGCGAATTATAATGAAAGGGTCCTAGAAAAGTGTGAAAGTGGGTTACAAAAATTCACAACACTTTTACAAGACAACCTAGAATTCTTAATGATTCACAAGGGTCCAAGACCTAATGTGAATGTGTTGGCCACATTACAACATTAAATATTGGAAAAATCAAGCCAAAGTCCACTAGACGGGCCTGAACATGAGAAAAAGTAGAAGGATTACTTTTTTCGTGTCCACAGATAGAGTGCCAAAGTTTGGCAACAATGGGTGCATTAGCATGGAGCATGAGCCTTGAATAGGTCTTAGGTGGTTGTAGGCACTTGCTGGAGACTAACGGATCATGGTGCATCCACCAATAAACTACTAAGTTTTTATGTTTATGTTAATCAAGTTCTTAGTTATCAAATGATGTAACCTTTTGTGAACGGGCTTGAAGCTTGTTGCTTCCCATGTAAAAAGGGAAACCAAGGCCTGGTTTTGATCATCATCATAATCATTATCATCATCATTAGTAGTAGTAGATAGGATGCATTAGTATAGCATATTCCATTCATCCATTCCATATCTCAGAAACTTTTTCTATTAATGTACATCTTTTGAAGCAATATAATGGAGAAGACTATTTATAATTGGTGATTTACTTCCATTGTTCAATTATTGTGTTTTTATTAATTCTTATATGTTATTTGGTTTTTTCTGAATTGGTTTGCCTATGCTATTCAAATTAAGTATATCAACATATATTTAACTTGTCAATACACATTTGTTGTCATTGTGTGATTTTGTTGATTGGTTTTTGTGCAAAAGAATTAAATTCCTTATGAGAGGTCATATTTAATAGGTTCCTGCCCAGGATTAAAGTCCTTTTAAACTGATTATTTTAATTGGTTTACTTCACATCAAAATTAAAATCCTTTCAAAACTTCACAATAACTTAGGGGGATATCACTAGGATCAATAAGAAGAGTCCAAATAACTTAGACCCTGCACATTTGTACAAGGTGCAAACATCTAAAAGTGCCCAATAGTTAGAGTTAAGTTGAGGAGTAGATCTACCTATCCTACATATTTTTCTCCACCATCATCATCCACCCCTCGAATCCATTCACCCAATAGAATTAGGCACTAGTCCAATTTAGGAAATTTTATATAAACTTTACTCACACTCTTGATTATTGAAACACCTTCAGTAGGAATTAGTCATCAAGCCTTGCACCTACTTCACACCCACGTGCCATTGTGAGTAGATTTCCCAAGTTAGAAGCCATTTTTAGACTTTCAAATTTTCCTTATCATTCAGGTATACCCGCCTAGGTCTGGCAGAGCCTAAAGAGCAAGAGGTCATACACCAGATTAGCCCTATTTGTTGGCCAAAAATGTACTAAGAGATTGGCACCCTCTTATGGTCTAAGAACTTGTGTTTTTGAGACCTAACAAATTGGTGACTCTACTGGGGAACAACTAAGCAAATTTGCACCTTGAAACAAGTCACCATAGAGTCATTCAGAACTATTTCATTGTACAAGTCATCAAGAGACTTTGTTGGGAACAAGTATAAAGACTGCAAACTTTTCTCACTTTTCATAAAAGTGAGTGGTGACTCTATCAAAATTTTGTAGGAACAAGTGCATGACTGAGAAATTAAAATACACATCAAGAAGAACAAACCCTAGATTTCAAAGCATCAAAGCATCCTACAAAAAGAACGACAAGAGGTCTTTGCACCAAGAAAGTCCAAAGAAGAACAATGGTAGGTGGACAGACAAGCATGGATCCCCTCCTTCAAAGGTTGACACAAATAGGAACAAAGTAGCATCTAACCAATCGGATGTCATGTGTGGGGATAAGGGGAACTCATCAGAGAAACCCTTTACAATACATAATATCCCTTTCCACAGTGATGAAGTAGACCATTCAATGCCACTTCAACAAAACAATCTAACTGACAACATTCTAAATTTCAAATCAGATCCACAAAAGGAAAGTGAGTTCTTCTCATGTGTAGAGGAAATAATCCAAAGAAAAAATGAGTATGATCAAAGGATTTCATCACAAGGAGAAGAAACCTAGTATGGATTCATGGATCACTCTACCCCTGTTCAAAATTATGACGAAATGACCACTCAAGAATTGGAAGAACATGTGGAAAGACAGAGGGAGAAAATCAGGAGGTGACAACAGTTAATAAAAGAAAGTGAAGAACTAAAGCAACAAATGTCCCAAATGAATATTCATCCATCAAAGCCACCAAAATATGTCCCTCCCCATAAGCAAGGGGGTAACATCAATCTGCATGGATCATCTCAGAATACAGGTGTCCCAACTACTTCAAAAGCATCTCACAACACAAATGGGAAGCCAAATCAACACATACAACATAATGTGCCACCACAAAACTTATAATCACAAAACACCAACAACATTCCACAATCTCACCCACCACCAAGACAACAACATGCTCCAGACTATCAACATCATGTGCCACAAAAGAATGTATATTCTCACCAGAACATCCAAAAAAATGTACACCAGCCTCAACATGGATTCCAATATTACCCCAATCCACCACCTCAGAATCCTTATCCACAAAATCTTGTAAGTATGAGCAGACAATTTAACCTAGTCGGATATCCAATATACCCATACCCCATTGATACCAACTTGAGGAATACCATCCCTAAATTCACATGGAGCAATGCAATTATAGTAGAGGAACATGTAAGAAATTTTGATGCTTTTTTCCAAGACTTAGGAATGGAACAGGAAGATGTCCTTATGAGGCTATTCATGATGTCCTTGACTGAAGATGGGACTAGTTCAACAACCTACCGGATGCCTCAATTACCTCTGCAACAGACTTCAAAAATCAATTCTTAGAGCAATATGGGAATCAATGTGCTCCTGAATTTTCCTTACATGAGTTAATAAGCATTCAAAAACATCAAAATGAATCTATTTTTGACTTTAATCAGAAGTTCTCCAAGATTAACCACAAGATACCACATGGATCTAAACTAGATGACTTAACAACTTTAGGCATCTATTTGAGAGCCTTTAATCCTAAAACAGGGTATGAGCTTAGAAACAGATATCCTAGCAGCTTGGCTAAAGTACAAAAGGTTGTTATAACCATTGAAAATAATAGGAAAGCTACCGACATAATTGGAAAATGAGATAACCTTAGGATCCCACAAAATCCTAACAATCACCAAAATAGACAGGAGAATTAGTATAGGAATGAAAGGCCAAGGCTGGATGATATGCCCTATAACACCACTTGGAAGGATGAACGACTAGTGGGTAAGCCAAATTGGAAAGATACTCCAGATCCTTTGAAAAAACATGGAGCACATGTAGTGGATACTACACCGTGGTGTTCACCTTGTCATAGACCCCATGCTCCTGAACATTGTGCAGTGGCTCAATCTTGCCAAGAAGATGAATGGTCACAAGAACAAGATAGAGATGGCCAGATTGTGAATATGTTAAGATGGAGGCCCCATCAAACCAATGATGAATACTCATCTTCTAAGGATGGGTGTGAATATGATGTCAGCAATAAAAAAAAAATGTTAATATAGAGCAAGAAGTGTTTATTATTTGGAAGAAAATGTAGGAGAAGCAACATATGCATGCAATACAACTCCACAATTTCAGTTAAGAACACCAATAGAAGAGGAGAAGAGGGCCATCAAAGAAAAATATGTGGCTGAAGTAAAAAGAAAGAAATATAACCTAAAAAGTAGGCTTGCAGATGAAGACTAGGGAATACCTAGAAGCATGTTCATAAAAGAGTAGAAGAATAAGGAGAATCTCTCATCTAACCAAAAGAAGGGTGAAGCAAAGAAGCCTCAGAAGATTTCTCAAAAGGAGGTTGCAAATGTTGAATCTGAGAAAAAACCAAATAATGAAAAAGTTCAAATTGAATGGAAAAGGGTTGCTAAAACAAAGAAGATTGAACAAGGGATGACTTCCCCTTCATTCTACATTACCCAAGCACTAACTCAGATAAAGATGACAATGCACTTTATGGAGTTGATGAAAATTGATGAGTACAGAGAAAAAACCCTCAAATTGATTGCCAATGCATCTCACAAACATTGGGATCAAAACAAGGAGGTTAATGTAGTTGAGTAGGAAACTACAAAGGCACTAGAATTCTATTTGGGAGACACCCTTACAAAAAAACCCTCTAAGGTGGATCCATTTTACACCACATTGGTGATCAACAACAAATTGGTGAAAAATTGTATGATTGAATTAGAGGCAGCAATTAATATCATGCCTTTAGCTGTCATGAAGGAATTAGGCTTGTGGGTAAACACCACCTATGGAAAGTGCTACACCATGAATAACAGATCGGTCCCAATAGTTGGAGTGATATGGGATGTAGAATTGAAATTAATTAGCATCATACCTTGAGGCGACATATAGAATAGACATCAATGTGGTGGGCACTCCCCCTTACTATGGAATGTTATTATCTAGACAATGGACTACAACAATAGGTGGAAATGTCCAACGGGATTTATCTAATGCCACAATACCTGTGAATGGAAGAGAGGTCAAGTTGTACATAAAACCTAGATCAGAACATGTCATTGAGCTCTTTGACCCTAATCAAATGAATTTCTTCTACGATGTGGATCTTAGGAGTTTTAGAATTGAGCATTCAAACCCTAAATTTTTAAACACATATCCAATTGCTAGAGGTGTTTCCCAAAATGAAAAAAGCTTATGGTAGATGTATTTTGGTGAAGCCTACAGTAGAGAGGGGAATGGAGTTGGGATTATTTTCATTTCACCAAATGACACAACATTTAAATACTCATTTTTGTTGACATTTGAATGCAAAAATAACACAGTAGAGTATGAGGCATTGTTGCTAGGTTTAAACATTTCCACAAAGCATGGGATCAAAGTGTTAACTATTTTTGGAGATTCAAAATTGGTTGTTTCACAAGTGAGGTCAAAGTACTCTACAAAAAAAAAGACTAAAGCAATACAAACATGCACTATGGGATACAATAGAACTCTTTGATGCCTTCTCCATTGACTGGGTTGATAGATCAAAAAACTTAATGGTTGAATTCTTGGAAAATGTGGCCTTGAAAAGAGATGGCATTACCTTAACAAGTATCTCACAAGTAGAACTCAAGACTAGACCTATAATTCCTGACAACATTTATAATTGGAAGGTTCTCAATAATGACATAGATCTAATCAAGTTCTTACACTGCATTGATCAGTATGAGGCTCATGAAATTGATTTCAATGCATTTGTTGAAGAAGTGGATGGGAAACAAACTATGTTTGGCCAAGAATTAGTCCAACTAAAAACAAATAAGATTCCTACAGGCCTGGTGGCATTATAAAGGGTGTTCGGTGGGAGTGACCGAGCAATCATGAAGCAAATTCTAGTGAGAAAGGAAGATGTTGAAGAAATTAATCTTGGAACTAAATTGGCTCCAAAAAAGGTGTACATTGCAAAGCGGATAAGCCCTATAGTTAGAAGATGTTGATCACATTGTTGAGAAAATATAAGCATGTTTTTGCATGGTCATATGATGACCTTAAAGCATATAGAGAAGATCTATTTCAACATGAAATCCCACTGAAGCCTGATGCAAAACCTTTCAGACAGAAACAAAGACTGATAAATCCTACTTTAGAACCCAAGATGCATGAAGAACTTGTGAAACTCAGAGGAGGCATTATTAAACCCATTAGACATTCCACTTGGGTTTCCAACTTGGTGCCTATTAGGGAGAAGAATGGAGATATAATATTGTGTGTAGATTTTTGAAATTTGAATGTCTCCTCCCTTAAAGACAATTATCCCCTCCCAAACATGGAAGTTATGCTACAAAGGGTAACAAGATGTGAGTTATTTTCCATGATGGACGGGTTTTCGGGTTACAACCAGGTGAAATTAAAAGAATCAGAACATTATAAGACTGTGTTTACTAAACCTTGGGGAACATATGCATATGTAAGGATGTATTTGTATAGACTGAATTTATAGGGAGAAGGTGTAGATGGATTAACAAAATTCAAGAATTTGATATTGAAATCAAAATCACCAAATTGGTAAGAGGACAAGAGCTAGATAAGGTTATGACTGAATCAAATTTTGAAGCATCTAAAATATGTAACATAGGGGAGGAAGAAGGTATGATTTCTAGCATAGAGAACACCCCATGGTATACTAATGTAATGTATTATCTCAAAAACTAGAAATGTCCTAAAGACTTGAATGAAAATCAAAGAAGATCCTTGAAATTGCATGCCTCAAAGTACATCTTTATGGATGGAGACTTATACTGGAAGAACAAAGATGGAGTATTGTTGTTATGCTTAAATGAATCACAAGAAAACCATGTGTTGAAGGAGATGCATGAGGGAGTCTGTGGAGGACATTTTTTGGCCAAGACCACTGCCCACAAGATCCTAAGAGCTAGATACTACTAGCCCAGGGTATTCAATGAATATTTTACATACAAAAAAATTGAAAAATGTTAGTGCACTAGATATTGTTGTCCCTAATCCAATAAAAAAACAAAATTGAATTTCGATACATACAAAGTTATGTTTTAGCTAGTAAATCATGTCTAAATTGTAACTAGTTTGAATTTGAAACTTAATTAAGAAAAAAATATTCAATGAAATACTATGAAAAAAATTCCATGCACCAGATGTTGTAGTTACAAATCTAAATTAAAAAAAAATAGAATTTTATCCTTCATAGAAAAAAAGTTGTGTTAGCCAATAACGTCTCTCTTTAAAAATGGTGTTTACTGTTAAAAACTAGTTTTCAAAGGAGATAGAAAAAGAAGTGCAATTTGATTCCAAAAATTTTGAAAAAAATATATTTATAATGTACAGACAAAGTGTCACAAATCACTAGTTTGCATCATCTTCAAATTCGTCACGGTTTAGCTACTATAGGTGCCCGAAAGTGAAGATTTAGTTAAAAAAATTAAGTTCAATGTCCAGTTTGGCCAAAAATTGTAAACCAGTATTGTGGGATCACCCGGGAAATATTTAAAAAGTAAAAACTTGCTACCCAATATTAAATAACGGATTAGTGGTGTTGTGTTCACATGGTTTTGTGGTAGATGGTTTTATCTTACCACTTGGTTGTTTTTGTGTGATCTTGAATCTATAAAAGCAAGCAAATGTTTAGTGGTTAAGGTTGGTTGGGTGAGTGAGTTGTCATTATAGAGTCTTTCTGAAGAGTGCATATGTGAAGCATACTTGGACACATGAGGATGCATTGAGAGGCTTTATGTTCATTGTAACTCTTGTATTACTTTATTGCTGAATAATATGATGGAGTATGGATGCTTTTGGAGGTTGGATTTTTCCCTCTTGAGGGTTTTCCCAGGGTATACCTTGTGTTATCTTGTAACTTGTCTATTTGATCTATGCATTATGGTTACTTGTGTACATGTTTATCTCTCATGGGGATATGTAGGAAATGGATTAAGTATGTGGGTTGAATGCATTATTTCATAACAAGTGGTATCAAAGCTTCCATGGTTGATGGGTTTTTGTTATAACTCTAGTTTGATATTTTTTGCAAAGTTGAAGCCATGGATATGCATGAAATATTTGAGGCACTACAAGATATGAAACATATGTTGTAGGTGTTTGTTTGTAGATTTGGGCTTTTGGGTTGTCGAGATTTGTTGGGTTTATTGCAGATTTGAAGCTTTCAAAATTTGGGTCAAAGAGGGTTTCTTGGATTGAGCTTTCATATGAGGGTTTTGTAGAGCAAATTTCATAGATGACCTCTTGAGATGAAATGGAGCTCACCTCACCATTGAATCCAGGATGGCTGAGACATGAAAAATGACATAAAATTTTCCCTATATTGGAAAAGTTGAAAAAAAAAGGAAAAATATTTTTAGCCCCAACCTGACCGTACTACCGTCTAGGACATCTGCAGAAAAAATTATTAAAAAATAAAAAATACCCTGTGCTGAAAAAAAATAAAATATATTGCACACAAATTTTTAAAATTCCTGCAATGTTAAAAATTATATTGAAAATTTATTAAAAAAAAATTTTAAAAAAAAAATTAAAATATATATTATGAGAAATTTTAAAATTCCTACAATATTAAAAATCATATTGAAATTTTTAAAAGTTTTAAAAAATTAAAAAAAAAAGTTTGGCGGGGCGGGGGGGGTGTCCATAAACCCCCCGTCCTCTATGCCTTATGCTATCAACAGGTTGGATTGTCCTCAGCAGAGCCTGTCGGTCGACAGTGACAATATAACTGACTTGCTGGTAGGGTTGAGCCCCACCTGATGACGGGGTTAACCACCCCCACGAATAAATCAAAATTAAATTCTTTTAAAATCCACTTAAGCTTTTTTTTAAATGTAGAAAATAAAACGTTTTTAAAATCTTTTTCAAGTCTACTGCTCCAAGAGGCAGCGCCACCAATGGTGCACTGCTTGGGCATCATTGGGGCACCACCATTGCCAGTGGGGCTGCTGTCCTACCACCCGGGGGCCACCCATTAGCCACCTGTAAGCCAAATTGGAGGATTTTTTTTTTCAAACGAGCATAACTTTCACCCACGAAGTCTTTTTTTCTACTTCTTATACTCATTGAAAAGGTGGTTTCAAGCACTATGTAGTAGTATAGGTTTGGTTTCCTGATTTTGTTGTTTTGATCAGTTTTTTGAGCTTGGAAGCTAGATGTTATCTTGTACACAGTTCTGAGCATAACTTTTGCATACAAAATTGGATTTTTGATTTCGAATAGGTGTTGGAGAACATGTGCAATGTATTACGTAGTGGTTCAAATTGTTTATTAGTTTGTGGTGCAGGATTTTTTTGGTACTTGTTTGATAACTTGTAGGTGCCTATGATTTGTGGTGTGACTGTGTGAGCATTTGGACGATTCAAGAGGTGAAACCTTGAGGGAGTACATGTTTTTATATGGTATTTATGATGGTATATTTTATTATCAGTTCGGTGCTTCTTGGTATAGGTTTATAGGTATTTTAGAGTTGGAATTTGATGGTGATAGGTACATAGGTTGTTTTTGGTTTTGACATTGGTTGACATGAGTGGAGACTTGGAGTCTCGTATGGGTGATAGTTGAGTGCAAGTACAATGTTGGCTAGGTTATGGTGTCATGAGTATGCAGGTACATTTATGTATTGGCATGACATGATCATCTATATGGTTGTTTGGTGGTGTTATGGTTTGGTGTTAGGAGATTGTTCTTATCTTCTTGATGCTTATTTGGTTCCTTCACTATGGTTACTCTTTTTTGGACATGGTTGGAAAATCAGACATGGTTGATTTGGTGTTTGAGTCTTGATTTCTATAGGATTATCTTCTTTTATATCTCAGTTTGTAGGTTACTAATGTGATGATGAGTTCACATATTTTGGTGGTTGGATCTATTAGTTATGCAGTTGTATGGATTGATGTAACATGCCCAACTAATAATTCACAAAATAGATTAAATATTGACATTATGAATATAAAATAAGATAGAAATCCCATAGCTATTTCCCTTCATAGAAATTTCATGTCTACAATATATATATATATATATATATATATATATATATATATATATATATATATATATATATATATATATATATATATATATATATATATATATATATATATATATATATATATATATGTATATATATACATATAATAGTTACATATTCATTTCCAAATGTCAATAGCCAATATACATGATTTGAATTGGCATTCAATTGCCACATAGTCATTACAATAATTACATCAATGATACAAGTACATCAAAAAAGATAGAATTCCACTATAAATTCCTCTTCGACAGCTCGCCTCCACTGGTGGATGAGAACATGGTTTAGGTGCTTTTCCATCCAACTACAAAGCTACACTTCCTCAAAACTCTTTTTTCCATCGAAGAATACCCGACCCTACATGAAACACTTAGGAAGAGACATAGTTTGCAAGGTGGAATCTGGTGTGTGCCTAACTACATGCATTTCTATCTACTATTAGAACATCCAAGTTCCTTGTTAGGTAAGGACAGAGAGAGGATAAATAAATAAATAGTATGTTTTGAATAATTACTTCAAAGCTTGGACAAGCTCATGTTGCAAAATGAAAATTAAATTAGATTTGCAAAATAAAATCTACACTCTTTGGCACCCTTTCTCGAAAGACAACTTTCCACAATAAAAGGGGTATCCCTCCTTTCTAGACCATCTACCAGCAACATACATCAGTGTGCTACAATCTATCTAATACTATGTATCATTTCATCTCAATTCCATTTCATCATAAATCAAACAAGTAGTCCATTTAGTTTTGGTATGTCCATTCAGTCATTCATCAATTAACTATCTTTTCTTAAGATTCACATTTGCACATCAACAATGTTCCATTTCTACAATTCTTTCCTTTGTAAAAGAAGTTAAGAAAACATAATCAAATGAGTAAATAAGATTAAATAAGAAGGTATACCGCATATATATGCACATGCATAAATGATGAGTTTATGCACGTACACATATATGCCATATAAACATAGTTTGTAAAATGCGTATACATTCTTAAGATTAAAGAAAAAATTCTATTTTGTATACAGTTCTTTTCCATATTCAGGGAAACATTGACTTCAATAGATGCACAATTTTGGTTTTATGTAATAATCATAATATTTAGTTTACAACATGAGAAAACATTTGTACAATAGTTCCATTGAATATCCTAAATTCATTTTGTTTTTAATAGTTAGAAAGATTTAGTATATTCCTATCCTTGGGTAACAATTAAGATTGAAATGAGTTGGTTTAATTCTGATGTCATCCCATTTATTTTCTTGAGAAATATTTCAATCTATTTTTTATCAGTGTTTAACATAATAACCATATGCCATTCGGTTAATTCAACATTAATTCTTTACTAATAAAATCAAAACATTGAGATAAATACATTTTGTCCATCTTTAAAATTCACACATATAAGAACAAAATAAAACAGAAGTATGGGGATTGATAAGCATGATATCGTAAGTCAATAG
This sequence comes from Sequoia sempervirens, assembly GCA_007258455.2. NCBI lineage: Eukaryota > Viridiplantae > Streptophyta > Pinopsida > Cupressales > Cupressaceae > Sequoia > Sequoia sempervirens. Next base: position 224,421,291 of record VDFB02075321.1, on the reverse strand, counting down.
TCATGCTATCAACTTACACCCAATTTTAATGTTTCCTTTATAGTTTTGTCATCCTCATACTTGAGGCACTTTTTATCCTATGAAATAGAGTATATTTAGCCATTGACTTTGTGATGGATCGACACTTGATCAACCGAGTATGTACATATATATATGTATATATACATATTCGTTGATAGATTAAGAAGATCATTTTAAATGTGAAAGGGAATGGTGAACTCAGAAAATCTTCCAAGAACCAGTATGCACCTTCAGTATCTTATGCTTCTTTAAAAAAATCATATTTTAACAACCTCATACAAGCACATACTACTATGCCTTAAAGCGGAATTCCCATGCATTAACCCTTAGAGGAAAGTTGATGTAGTATTTGATCTAAGAAAATTTCAACAACATAATGACATGTAAATTAACATTTCAAGAATGAGAAACACAAAGAATAGAATAAATATAGACAAAAGAGAAGAAAACATGATATACATGGAGAAAACCCTTTCAGATAAAAAAAACCACACACTCCAAAGCATCAAACCAATGTATTAATCTACAACAATATAGTTACAATACACTTGCAGAATCACAACCTTAACATGGAGACTACATCTTGCTCTTCTAAAGGAAATTTGATAACACTTCGATGCCTACAATATTCAACATACAAAACCCACTCCAAGACATCCAATATATAGATAATACAAGTATGAAGTTAGCTTCTAGAGCAAGCTACAAGAGATGGGCGTCCAAAACCATGTGGCACATTTTTTCAACACATAGTTGACACCTGTGACACTTTTCCAATGATTCCTAACCCCCCTTACATGCCTCCATACTTGGGCACCCCAAATTTTCCCCTAATAGGTATGAAAAATGCCTTACAATGTCATAAAATCTGTCATATATGATAACTCTTACAACTATAAGAGAATTTTTCATAACGAACTAAATATAGAAGATGCCTCTTACATTCTCTTACAGCTTGTCAAAGGTCAAACTTGGGCACCTAGATTCCTCATGCAAATATTCCTTCCAACACTTATCCAACCTATCATAGAATCTGGCTCTTATGCGTCATAAGATCGTCATAGGAATCTGTCATAACAAAAATGCCAACACATGTCAAAGAATCTCTTCCCAAAGTGGGACACATACATTTCCTTGTGGAGACCACAACATTCATGTCACATCCCATGTCACCTCTCAATATATTGACAACTCACTGTTCCAAGTCACATTAGATGAAAAATTAATATAAGCAAGAAAATACAACATAAGCCTTAATAAATTAATATTTTAATGCTAGGAAATTACAAAGGCTGAGACACCTTAATTCCCAACATTCTCCCACTTGTCGAACACCTTTCAAGAGCCAATCTAATTAGGTAATCAACTGCTAGGGTCCAAAAAAAATCATCACAATCATCCATGAAACCATATGAATCTCCAACATGCTCTCATGCACTAATAAGATACCTACAACAACATCCAAGATGTCCACCATATCAAGCAATAAACTCCTATCATCCTCCAATCATGCCACCTATGAAAGAAAAGGAACAAGCCAAGGTGTATATGCACCAATCTAAAGAATAGAAGCATCAAAATCCAAGTGATAACAAAGGTTGCAGGCTACTGTTGCAACTCCACTATGCTCTCGAGCTAAATAGAAGCTCAACCAACTCCAAGCCCATAACCAGAACACAATTTTGAAGATGAAGAATCCTCTAAATAATAGGATAAACCATCAACTAGAACAACAACCAAACCAGGTTTCCCTCATTTAATTGACAAACCCACGAGATCAAAAATAGAACCTACAAGAAATGCTTATCCATCCAATCTACCATACCTCAAAAGTATCCAAAACATCAGTAGAACTTATGCCAAGAACATATCCAACCCATAAACTGCAATCAAAAGCTCCATGTGTCAAAACTATCAATGAAGAACACACACATCTAGGAACTCCCACTGCATGGGGAAGGAGGGAGATAGAGATAGGTAGGGTAGGATAGGTATAGGTATAGAGAGAGTTATGGAGATATGTTGCATGAAGAGAGAGATAAGGAGTGGTAGGGTGGGAGGGATAGAGGGAGAGAGGGAGATAAAGAGGGAAGGAGGGAGATAGAGGTAGGGTGGGAGAGGTAGGTATAGAGAGAGTGAGAGAGGGAAGTAGGGAGTGAGGGAGGGGTAGGTGGAGAGAGGTTGTGTGTGTGAGAGAGGGAGAAAGAGAGGAGGGAGATAGGGAGTGTTAGGGTGGGAGAGATAGAGGGAGGGGGAGAAAGGGAGAACCTGAGGGAGATAGAAAGAGGTAGGGTAGGAGAGGTAGGTATAGAGAGAGTTAGGGAGAGAGAGAGAGGGATATGTGGAGAGAGTTTGTGTGGGTGTATCAAGTAGAGAGAGAGGGAAGGAGGGATATAGGGAGTGGTAGGGTGGGATGGATAGAGGGACAAAGATAAAGAGGGAAAGAGGGAGATAGAGAGAGATAAGGTAGGAGAGGTAGTTATAAAGAGAGTTAGGGAGAGAGGGAGGGGTAGGTGGAGAGAGGTTGTGTGTGTGTGTGAAGGAGAGAGAGGGAAGGAGGGAGATAGGGAGTGGTAGGGTGGGAGGGATAAAAGGGAGGGAGATAAATAGGGAAGGATGGATATAGAGAGGTAGGGCGGGAGAGGTAGGAATAGAGAGAGTGGGAGAGAGGAAATCAGGGAGGGAGGGAGGAAGGGAGGGGTAGGTGGAGAGAGGTTGTGTGTGTGTATGAGGGAGAGAGAGGGAAGGAGGGAGATAGGGAGTGGTAGGGTGGGAGGGAGAGGCGAGAAAGAGGGAAGGAGGGAGATAGAGAGAGGTAGGTATAGAGAGAGTTAGGGAGGGAGAGATGGGTAGGTAAAGATAGGTTGTGTGTGTGAGAGAGTGAGAAAGAGAGAGGGGGGAGGGATACATGGAGTGGTAGGGTGTGAAGGATAGAGAGAGAGAAAGAGGGGAGGAGGGGGATAGGGAAGGAGGGAGGGAGAGAGTGAGTGAGGGAGGAAGGGAGGGATAATGGGAGGGGTAGGTGGAGAGAGGTTGTGTGTGTGTGAGGGAGAGAGAGATAACTTGAGGTAGGGAGAGAGAGGTAGAGGGAGAAGGAGAGGTAAGGTGGGAGGGAGAGGGAGAGAGAGAGAGAGGGAAGGAGGGAAGGGTGGAGGGAGAGGTAGGGTGGGAGGGATAGAGGGATGGATAGAAGGAGGAAGGAGGGAGATAGGGAGAGGTAGGCAAAGGGAGGTTGTTTGTGTATGAGGAGGAGAGAGGGAAGGATAGAGATAGGGAGTGGTAGGGTGGGAGGGATAGACAGAGGGAGATAAAGAGGGAAGGAGGGAGATAGGGAGAGGTAGGTAGAGAGATGTAAGGTGCAAGGAATAGAGAGAGGTGGGTAGAGAGAGGGAGAGGTAGAGAGAGAGAGGTGGTATGAGAGAGAGAAAGAGAGAGGAGGGGAGGGAGATGTAGAGAGATAGGTATAGTGAGGGAGATGTAGGATGGGAGGGATAGAGGGAGGGAGTGAGTGATAAAGGGAGGGATAGGTGGAAATAGAGAGGGGGGAAAGATCGACAAAGAGAGGGAGATGAAGGTTAGGAGTGATGGTGAGAGAGGAGATATAGAGATAATTATAGAGGGATGGGGGGATGGAGAGGTCTAGTGAGGTAGCATGGGAGGGATAGAGGGAGAGGTAGAGAGAGTGAGGGGAGATAGGGAGAAGTAGAGATGGAAGGGGAGAGAGAAGTAGAGAGAGGGGTAAGTTAGGAAGGAGGGAGAGGTAGGTAGAAAGAGAGGTGGGGTACGATGGATTGAGGGAAAGGTAGGTAGACAAAGAGAGGGTGAGTGGAGACAGAGAGAGGGAGGGAGGGAGAGAGAGATGGTAGGAGGGAGGGGTAGGTAGAGGGAGATAAGGTGCAAGGAATAAAGAGAGAGGAGGTAGAGTGGGAGAGGTACAAAGAAAGAGATATAGTGTGTGTGTGTGAGAGAGAGAGAGAGGGAGGGAGGGTAGAGAGAGAGGGGTAGTTAGAGAGAGGGAGAGCTAGGATGGGATCCTAGATAGAGGGAGGAAGAGAGAGGGAGGGAGAAAGCGAGGGAGGGATAAGTGGAGAGAGTGGTACGGTGGTAGGGAGGAAGAGGGGATATAGAGAGAAGTAGAGAGGGAGGGAGGAAGCGAGGGATAGAGGGAGGGATAAGTGGAGAGAGTGGTATGGTGGTAGGGATGGAGAGGGGATATAGAGAGAAGTAGAGAGGGATGCAGGTAGGGAGGGGATATAGAAAGAAGTATATGGGGAAGAGTCTGAGAGAGAGGTAGAGAGAGGGGGAAGGTGAGAGCTGGGAGAGGTAGGGTGAGATGGATTGAGAGAAATGTAGGTAGAGAGGAGAGGGTGAGTGGAGATAGACAAAAGTATAGAGGGAAGGTGAGAGATATATATATTGCTCTCAACTCCTTGTAATTTTATTATAATAAATATGATATTTAAAACTCCCTTGCAATAATCCATCAAATAATTTTTTTATAACATATTATACTATTATATATAATATTATATTTATATAATATAACATATAATATTTATATTAAATATAATGTATATTATATTAATATTAATATTTTAAATATATATAAATATTTATATTATAACATGTTATATTTTAATCTATAGTGATATTTATATATATTAATATTTCTAATTAAAGGAAACAAATATCCCTTCCATCAATTTTTTTTTTATAATATATTATATTAATATATATAATATAACATATGATATTTATATTAAATATAATATGTACTATATTAATATTAATATTTCCTAGTATATATTAATTTATCATATATTATATTATATATAAAAATATTTATATTAATAGTATAACATGTTATATTTTAATCTATAGTGATATTTACATATATAAATATTTCTAATTAAAAGAAACAGATATTCATTTCTTAAGTTAAAGAAACAAAAATTTGTTTCTTAAATGTAGTAGGGGATATCCATTCTTTGCTTTAAAAAATGGATATCCAATTTTTACTTAAAAATGAATATTCGTTTCTATCGAATATCCGTTAATAATGGATATCCGTTTTGCTTCAGGTTTGCTTTGGGATTGGCTTGGGGGTGTCCAACCTAAAAAGTCAACTGGACCAATGTGTTTACAAGGGTTGCAATGGTTTTCCAAACATCACCCTTCATGTTGATGACTTTTTTTCATTTGAATTTGATGAAACGAAAAGGGTTTATTCAACAAATTGTCAGCATTCTACCAATATAAGATATGATTTATTTTGAATTTAATAGATAATTATTATTGATTTTCTACATGCACTATGTGTAAAGTCCTGATTAATAGGCTGATTGAAAAACACCTATAACTTTTAAACAGTTATAGATTTTATGAATTTGAAATATGTGTCACACTCTATGCTTCACAAACTATAGTTAAAAAAATTTGAATTTCATAATTTTTTTACCAAGTTATGGTGGTCGGACAAATGGTTTTTAATATCTTTTAAAATTCCTACTAGAAAATTCATAACTAATTATTTACTTGTAAAAAAATTACAAAAAAAATGTGTCACATTCGAGCATGTGTCCTCTACTTATATTGAAATATTCAAAAAAATAATTTATTTTTTCTCATACTTAGGGTGGCCAGACAAACACTTGCTTTTTATTTTTTTCCAAAATTTAAAGTATTATTGCATTGAAATTTTAAATTTTCACCAAATCAAATTACTTTTTTCCAAAAAAGGCCTAGTAGCCTACAAACTACATTGATTTTTTTACAAATTATATTCTTACATATTTTCCAAATTATGTTAATAACCTAGTCAAATTCTTATTTGAAGTTGCTTAAGTCTATTTTTTTATATTTTCACTGCCACTTACAGGCCTTAATTGGCCCATCATGATCTTGCACTGACCTACCTTGTTTTTTGAATCCTTTAGGATTAGTAAACCATCCTTTTGGTTATAATTATCTTGAGTCTCAGAAGAGGGTGTAGATTCTTGACTTCTAGCTATTAGGTGTTGAACCAATTGGCTTCTCATGGGAGTTGATGCTTTTTTAAAAATATGCATATAAGCATAAAAATAATATTTTTTGTAATATATTTTTCTTTATTTAGAGGTGAGATGCAAAATTATCAATATACATATTTAAATGGAACACAATTCTTTGGAGTTGGTACAATAGGTGTTGAACATGAACCCACTTTTAAAATCTAGTACATCTTCTTGCCTAGTGTCACAACTATGTCACAAGGGTTTGTGCTATATGTAAAAATATGACTATATGTGTATCAATGCCCAAGTAGTATTTTATAGACCTCCATCAACACTAAATTATAGACCATTTCATCCCAAAAAATATGAATATAATATTTGAAGTGACATTGGAGAGTGAATTTTATACATTGGTAATTGTACAAACTAAGCCACCCAAGTGTGTAGGGCTATAAACAATGTATTCTTGGTAACTTCAATCTTAATACTCTTTTAAGAGATTATATTCTTCATATTTCCACCGTCATTCATGAATTATAAACCTTTTCACCCATATCTTAATTGGAATTACCACTCTACTTTAGGTTCCTTAAATAAGAGGTGTTGAATATAAGATGAGTGACATAACAAGAATATTAACAATTAAGGGCTTTAATTAAATTAAACATGTGACAAACCATTTAGTATTAATAAAATAATGAAGAATAAAAAATAATTATGAAAACAATATAAACATGAGATATGTAGGGATAAACCCTTGCAAGAAAAAACTTCACCACCAAAGAGGCCCAAGCTTGTATCAATCACGACAATGTACATCAATACGATCCACTTATTACTTTGACTAGTAATAATTCAATAGCATACATGTGCCTAAAAAATAACCTTACAAAAATTCATCACATACATCCATTATATAGAAACATAAAAAAAGACCACCAAGTGGTATCCCGAAACTATAAATCAATACTATGGGCCATATAAATTTCCAATGCCCCATAGTCATAGTCATGTAACCTAGAATAACATGTAACTAATTTTTAGTTAGGTAAACTAAAATAGAGTAAAAATCCTCTTACACATCTTACATCTCTCTTATTTGTCATATATTATATCATCACTCAAATTGACTAGTTTCTAAACCCTAGGCAATCCATGAGGGTATTCAATATCTTTTCATAGCATCCAAATTGGGAAGATGCTTTAAACCTCTCAATTTTGACCTTTTCAATGCAACCTCCTTTTCCAACACCTTCTTACACAATATTTAAAGTATCATAGAGAATAAACAATAAATAAATTATGTCCCTACCCTCATACGAGAGTCCCATTTTACCCACTCCATGATGTTTGGAGATCATACATAATTTATCATCTACATAACTAAATATAATTAATCAAGACTTATGATTTTCAATGTGAATGAAACACCTAATCCTAACATTATCTCACTTGGAATTTATATTACAAAGATATATAAGAAACTAAAATGAATGAATTGAGTGCTATAAGGGGTAAGTCCCATACCTTTATACAACAACAAAACTATCTACAACATTATGTAAAGTGTCAATATTTTATATTGTAACTCTATCATTCTAAAACATTCAAAGAAAAAATAAACATCAATATTATTTGTATGGGAACAATATATCACGCTCCTCACCAAATAGATATCAATATAACTATTGCATGTGATCTTGACCTATCTACACTCAAAGCCAATACCTAAACACAATATATATAACTATAGTGCCTCCTTATATAGTCATGTATTATAGCTATGTACTCTACTTATGTAGTATACTTGACACAAATATAGGTTTTCATTTACTCATTCAATTGATAAATCCTCCAAATAGAGGGAACACATAATCACTTGTAGACCTCCTAGTATCTGAATCACCAACCTAGTTTGAACCAATAAATCCCTATCGATTAAGAAAATTCCCCACACCATTGGAACCATGATATAAAATACAATAATCAAAAGTACCTTGTGAATTTAAATAAATCCTTTTCACATATTTCAAATACTCTCTGCTAGGATTAGGCATAAACGTACTAAGATATCCCATTGTTTGGGGGTGATCCCACAATACTGGTTTACAGTTTTTGGCCAAACTGGACACTGAAATAATTTTTTCTAACTAAATATTCACTTTCAGGAACCTATAGAGACTAAACCATGAGGAATTTGAATATGATGCAAACTAGTGATTTATGACATTTTATCTGTAGATTCTAAATATATTTTTTTCAAAATTTTCAGAATCAGATTGCACTTTTTTTTCCATCTCCTTCAAAAACTAGTTTTTTTTAGTAAACAACATTTTTAAGGAGTGATGCTTACCGTATACAACATAACTTTTTTCCATGAAGGATAAAATTCTATTTTTTTTGAATTTAGATTTGTAACTACAATATCTAGTGCTTCCAATTAGTTTCATAAGTTTTTATTGAATATTTTTTCCTTAATCGAGTTTTGAAGTCAAACCAATTACAATTCAAAAATAGGCGGACTTTATGCAACACAACTTTTTTTGTATGTATCGAAATTCAATTTTTTTTTGTTGGATCAAGGAATTCAATATCTAGTGCACTCATATTTTTCAAAAAAAAAATTGATAATTTGTTGTTTTTCCACGTGTAGAAAAAAGAGCTTGATTTTTGGTGAAAAACCTATGTTTAATAAAACTAAAAAAACAAATACATAATACAACCAAAACATATTAAAATTATATTCATTGGATAGCTCGTTCTGAGGACTACCATCATCTAGTTGGGTCTGTGAAGTCTCCTCCATTTTCATCCTCAACCCGAGCTTGAAGGGAAAAATTTTGGAGTTTTTGGTGCTAGAGGGTGAGAAGGTGGGAAAAGGGGGGTTTGGGCGAACCAGGGGGGTTTGAGCAAACCCCCTTTCAAAAAATGTTTTCTTTGTGTTTTTTTATGCAAATGGTGGGACCTTGTATTTAATTGGTTCTCTTAAACTGGGGTTCTAGCGAACCCTCTTTTGGTTCACTCAAACCAAAAAGTTTGTTCAAACCCCAAAAACCAATTTTTTTGCATGGGGTCATTTTTTGCAACTTTTCCTTCCTCACTCGAATTGTAAACCACTTTTGTGTGTTTACCCTTGGGTAATGTTATTGATAAGGAAAAGCAAGTTTTGAAGGGATCCCAAAACCCTTAACAACGAAAGTAGGCTGAAAAAGATTAAGCAACTACCACCACACAACCCCAAAAAGAAAAATAGCTATTACAAGATGAACCTTGAAACATAAACAACTAAACCCATAGCAAAGCACTAGCAAAAAATCCAAACCAACATAAACTAAAGCAGATTATCTAAAACCTTGGCCGCCTCTAGATTACTAGAGATAACATTATCATGTATATCCACCATATCTTTGAGCTCCTGGAAGGGAATAGAATCCCTCTTCTTGGTCTTGCTTCTAGTTCGAACACATGGTCCATCATCCATGCTCTTCTCCATCTGATTCTTTTGATTAACATCAATAATCACCTCCTCATTCTCTCTGAGGTCCAATTGTTTACCAATCCACCTAAGGGATTTTTCATTTAACAAAGTAAGCCCCTGCACACTTTAATTGAGAGACTGATTACTAATTTGCACCACAAACTTAAATTCATTATAAATTTTATTAATTTATCCTCCAAGGACACCAACCTATACTCATGATCCCTACCCATTCTCTCAACATCCATCGCCACCTTTTCAAGAACAACATTCATATATTTAAACTTACTCTTCACTGTCCACTCCTTGTTACAATTAACCAGAGCCACACTAATACTCTAAATCTCATTCAGATTGGAATTAAGATCCTTGATCTCTGAGAAAAGACATTTGAACAACAAAAGGAGATTATCCGCTCCATCCTCCGCCAATCTACAATAAGCATCCAAGTTTATCTTTTCCCAATTCAGAGGCACAACAAAAGGAATAGCAACATTCTCAGGCTAACACTTCGAATCCAAACCTTCACCCTTCAAATCCTCATTGACAGGAGATTCCTCCAAATCTACCACTTCAACATCCACACACTTCTTCTTAGAGTTCACCACCGAGTTCGCCAATAGCTCCAACAACCCCTTCTAATCATCAACTTGATCAAAACCCTTACAATCATGAGTATTGAACCTAGTTTGAATAGGGGAAAATTCCCCAAAAATCTTAAATCCATCATTCACAAGACCTTTTTCTTTTACACAAAGCCCCTTATCAACCTTATTTCTCCTTTGTTTCCCCTTAATAGTATGAACATGGGACACACCATAATATTTCACACAATCTTCAGCCATAATTTCTCCTTTCCCACATTCTCGATTCTCATCCTTTTGACCACCTTTATTCCCCTTATTCCCCTTCTTAGCACCAGAAGACACAACCTCCTTCATCTCAATATCAGTATCATAGCCATTCAACCAAGAATTTGAAATCTTAGGATCGAGATCCTACACAAGCTTATTACCACCATCTTTATCCGATGACTCCAACTCTTCAGGGCCATTATCCTCATAATCCCCATCCCACTCCTCTGTAGAGTCCCCTATATCATAACCCAAAGTAGGTCCCTTACCTTTGTGACCACTGGAAATCTTAGGAATTTCAAGAATAAATTTCATTTTGACATAGTCAATGATAAGGAGCATGAGCCCCTCATGGAGAATAGCTTTGCTAGGATTTATTCCATTATCTTCTATACTAGTTTCCATTGAGAGGAGCAAATAGTAAGGGAAAGACACCAAACTATTGTGCCTAAAGTGATTCAACAACATAAAATGGTACCATAAATTACAAAATACTTGCCATTGAGAGTGAAATATTTCATAATTTCTAGCACCACATCCCTCTAAAGCGGCTTGATAGATAAAAGGTCATGCCCTCCACTTCCCACACCCCTGAGCTTGTCTTGTTCCTTACCCTTGAATAAATTAGCCAAAGAACACTTGGAAGCCCCATGATATCTATTAAATTTCTTACCCTTTGTGGGTAATCCTATGATTTCAACAATTAATCCTTCAGTAATATTCACCTCCACCCCTTGATAACACAACATGTGATTATTCCAACCCTTTATGATATCTTCAGTGACCTAGGAATTAAATCCATGCAACTTAAGAAGATAAGGGAAAATTCCCCCTTCTCCAAATGCTCCCACATAACTGCATTAGCATTAAACTCCTCACATGAAAGAGGCTCTTTTCTGCAATGGTCTCCCCCCATGGAAACCTGAGACACCCTCACAGCAACCTTCTACTTATTCTAATGAGTAGAAAGAACTAAGAGAACAATCCAAAAAAAAGGTAATAAGGCCCCCATAATCCATATAAACCTGACAACATGAGTATACCCAACTATAATTACCACATCCATCAACTCGTTTCCATGAGATATGTAATTATTAATAAGATGAGATCTAAACTCTATACTACTAATCCATATAGAGAGGAGATAAAGCCAAAATAATAAAACATTACCTCCCAAGGTTACCACCACAGTGACAAGAAATTTGATCATGATAAATAATGCTTTGGAGATTAATGGGGATGACATCATAAGAATGCCAACATTTATGAGACAATAACCCCACGTTTGCAAAACCATTAGCCAAGGTATTTACCTCACAAAAAACATGTGAAATTTTGTAATCATCAAAGGAACTTAGAATAGAAAGAGAATCCTCAATGATATGCACTATTGACCACGATGGGGGATTCAATTTCATTAAACAGTTGATAATATTAAGGGAATCCCCTTCCAACCACACTTTTCTCACCACAACCTCTTTAGCAAGGAGGCCATGATAGGCTGTAGATGTGTTTGGGTAATGTTTTCTCTTATACAATTATAGAATATGTTAGACTATCTAAAATAATAGCACAATGAACATTACATATATGTATCCTCCAAATCATCATTTGACTTAGGATATTGATCCAAATATAACTTAGTACTAATTGGTAAAGAAATACTCACTCACACACTTGTATAAAAAACTATTATAAAATAGTTTTAACATACTTGCTTTGATTAAGAAAAGATTTATACCAACCCAATATTTGATGACCTCCATACCCAATATGTATTTTGTAGCTCGCACATCCTTCATGTCAAAAGCACTAAAATTTAAGTTTTCAGTTCCCTAATCATACCCTTATTGTTTCTATTAAACAATATTTCATCAACATATGTGACAATAATTAGCAGTTGATCATGAATCAATAAATAAATAAATAATGATGACAATAACTCCTAAAAAACCCATGCTACAAGGTGAAAGCATCAAAATTTTGATACTATATCTAACATGATTGATTTAGACCTTACAAATATTGAATTAATCTACTATTGGATCTCAAAAATACAGGTTACAAATCCTAAGAGGATTCCAGGCTCTATGATCAGACTTGCAACATTCTTGAACCAATCAATGGAGTTAACCTATATGGTTGATGAATTCCTCCACTTCAGGCTCTGCTAAACCTAGGCGGGTAGACCTTGATAATGGAAGGAGGTTGAGAATTGTGTGATTTAATTGGGCTTAAAGATCTATCTACAGTGGCATAAAGTGTAAGATAGATGAAGGCTTGATAACTAATCTACTTCTAACAATAAGTAATTTATGATGTGAAATTGGATAGTAATGTAAGAATGAGATGGACCAGTGCTCTATTGGGTATGCAGAGTCAATAAATTTCTATAACAAGTGGCTGGTACTAGTTATAATTCTAATTATTTGACACTTAATCTTGTTTATACCTTGTATAAATGTGCAAGGATGTGATTGAAAGACTCTTCTTAATGATCCAATTGATCCTATCAGGTTACTGTTATTTATTAAAAGGATTTTAATCCTTCCTTGAAGGAACTAATTAACAGAATCACACAATGACAACAAGTGTGTATTGACAAAATAAAGTATATCCTTAATTTGAATAACAAGATAACATCAATGTGGAGATAGTACGACAACCTTATCAATTACCCAACTCTTCTTATTGATCCAAATGTTACCCCCAAGTTACTATAATCAATTAAAAGGATTTTAATTCTTTAGCAGAAACCAATAAACTTGACTACACAATAACAAAAAATGTGTTTTGATGAAATTGAAATATCAACTTGCATATACAACTTCAAATAATAGAGAAGTAGCAATGTGGAGACAACCAGATAATTTCTTTGAATTGAAAAACAATTGACACCAATATTGAGCCACACAGATTTAAAGATCTTCAATTAACTTCAGCAAAAATTTATGCATGCATCATGGTCCATACACTATAATATATATAATAAACATTCTGAAAGTATTTCTTCTATATCTCCTATATTCTTCCTATTCACTATATCTCTCTAATCATTACATATCCAACTTATATACCAATGTTTTGAAGAGGACACACCCCTGCATTACTGTCTTTTGAAATTAACAACATTAAACATTAACAAACTAAGCTCTAGTGAGCCATAAATGGACTTTTGTTGTGTGATCTAAATAATCTTGTCTCAAATGTGTATCAGCATCTTCAAAATCATTTCTTGCAGATATCTCCATGATCACCATTTTCTCTAAATGTTCACATGCCTCGTCCAGTAATGAATCCTCACTTTTGACTGCCTCCAATGCTCCCTACAATATCAACCTACATTCTTTTATCCACTTGTTCTTGTCTTTCAACTCTCCATCATTTCTAAATAGTGCAGACACTCCTTCCATTGCAACATCAACAAATTCCTTTGTATCTCCTTGAAGCTCTTCATAGTACCCCTAGTGCTTTTTCATGATATCCTTAGCAGAGGTAATGGTTCCATCGTCATAAGTATCCTTCTTTTGTATTTCCTGTATTTTTTCCTGAATTCGGTCCTTTATCCTTTTATGCTCCTGGATTGCAGTATAACTCTTGGAATGGGTTCCCCAAAAATTGTTCATCCAAACCATTAAGTTGGTATGTCTTTTCTAGAATATTGTAGAGAATGCATCAAATTTGGCTTTCCTCACTTGAACTTTTATATTTGATCTTCACTCTTATCCTTGGGTTGAAAACCTTCTCCTTGAGTTAGTAATTTGGTAGGTTCCTTCAGTGTACCCTTGACCATATGCTTTAGGAAACCATTTTCTTTGAGGATCTTCTCATTATTCATTTTGTAAATATCTCTTTCCTTGATCAACATCTGAATTTGTGGTTTAATTAATTTGGAAACATTTATGCCAATATCAACAATAGCCACAAGACCAGTTTCTCCTACCTTTAATGTCATTACATGGCCAAATTCCTTCTTAGTTTCAATGATCACAGATTTCTTATGTGGAGGATATAGGGCCCAAATCATCAAAGAATTCTCATCAGGATTATATTTTGATCCTGTATATACTTTTGTAACTCCCTTTGGACTTAGCTTACGTGTGGCACCATTATTATGCAAAAAGCTATCAAAAACAAGAGCTGAGTTCAAATCCAAACCCGGGAAAATCATCACACCTAATTTTTCTAACAATCTCCTCCCTCTCTCTGGAGTCATACCCTTCATCTCATTTTCCACATTTGATTTCAAAGTTTTCAACAATTGGGCTTCATTGCTAGGTGTAACATCCATGACAAACTCCCTTACTGCTTTCCCCTTTTGCTTGTATAAAAATGATCTAAATTCAGAAGAGTTTATAAATTCACCATCAGAAACAAAAGACTTATAGGCTAAATGACTAGTATTTGCATCAAACGTTTCTTCAACTTCTTGCTCTCTACTGGGTGGTTGATACTCCTTTATTCTCAATTTAGATATTTTATCCATTTGACCTTGATGTTTCCTTTCCCCAGTAGACTCTTCGCTTTCGGAAGACAACATTTATGCTTCTTTGATTTCCTTCATTCTCTACTCTATCTTCTTGTTATGTTCATCAATGGCCAACTCTACTTCCCTCTCTTCCATGTTTCTGATTATATCATCATGTGGGTATGGCATGTGAGCATATCCACCCAAATTTACTTTCTTTCTAGAAAAATCAATGTAGCCTTCAGGATCAAATCCTTTTCTTGGTGGAGCCTACTTTAAATTGAAATGAGACAACTTATTTAAGATCAAATCATATCCCTGCTTGGACAACACATTAAAGTCTCCAAAACACAAAGTACTTGGCATGAATGATTGTTTCTCATAAGCACTCAGATTCATAACACTTGAATAGTTTATTTTTCTGACAATTTCTAAATATGCAATTCTATCTGGTACTATTTTTGGGAGAATAAAAGGTGTATCCTCAAAACCATACACCCTAATGATGGTGGCATCAATATAACAATACCAATCACCCTAATTGTGACCAACAGTTGTAGGTCCATTGAAATATTTGGGCCTTAGAAATCTTTTAATCTCTTTAGTCAAAGAATAATCACAAGGGTGATTAAAAAATCTATATAATATCTTAACAAAATATTCTTCAAAATGAACATAACTAGAACTCACAAATCTACTATCCCAATTTGCAGTCCACAATTGCATCGGCAGTGGCTGGTTTTCTTTATCAGATTGTGTAATTTTTAGTTTTGGCCACATCCCTATCTCGTATCCATAATACAATATCATATGCATGAGGATAGAATAATGCTCGAAGTGTAATGTAGGAGATCCATTTTTTATTGCCATTAGTCCTGAGTCCATCCCTTTAACAATGTGTGATACCAAATCAAATGGCCTTGCATTGTTCCACTGAATATTTGTTGCAGTCACCATGGAACCTATTGTAATGAATTCAGAGGCTTCAATCCCTAATACCTAACACACCAAAAATTATGTATGTTTTAAGTAGGGTTTGAATAAATCCACATGGAAAGGAGGCCCATCATTGTCTTCAAGTGGAGCAAGGTTTTCATCCCTCCTAGGTCTGTGTAATGGAAATCTCCACCCCTTATAAGTTGTGTCCATTCTCCAAAATTCCCTCTCTAGATCTTTATGCACAATTGGCTCATCACATGTGTCATTTAGGTTAAAGACTTCACAAAGTGCAGCCTTGGATATATGTATAAAGGGTTCACCCTGCAAATTGCAAATGGCTTTTAGGTCTAGGTTATTATTCTTTGCTAAAAGTTTTAAAAGCTCTACATTCACAAACACATTTGGAACAACCAGTTTTCCTAAATTGAAACTCCAAGGATTGCACACTAGTTCAAACCTATTTCTCCGATCATAGTGAAACATGAATAATTCATAACCTTTAATAGGGGTCCATGCATCTCCTATGTGTCTACATTTTTCTTCGATTTTTTCTACATCGACCCTTAGTTGTGTAGAACTTCTAGCCTTTGGCCCTAAACCAGGTAACTGATCGATAAGGTCTTGGTTTAGTTTTCTTTCTTTTGTTTTGGGCTCCTCCCCTATTTTAATTTTTTGTTTTTTACCCCTAGGTTGACTACCTTCGCCTTGTTGTTCCCTACCCTTTGTTTTTCTAGAGCTTGAACCTTCCATTTTTAATCCTTCAAGGTAATAGAATTGAATTCAATTATAAAAATTTTGTAGGCCTACTTGTGAACTTTTGGCTGCACCGAATTCTTTGACTTTTGTTCAATCTCCCATCTTTCTTGCTGCAAATTCTGGAAATCTTTTTTGTTCATTCTTCTTTCAATTTGGAGAATGTTTACATGATTTACATTCGTGCAACCATTAATGTCTACTCTTGAACATGAATGCAATTGGGGTTTTTGAATTTTGCAATGTCAGAACGACAAGATTGTATCGGTGATACTTCCTTAATTTTTGGCCTATATGTGTATCTAACTTGTTGCCACCTTCATTTTATACATTCCCAATTGATCGCCAAGACATAACTGAATGTCTTTTCAATGTGGGGTTTCCTTTATTACTCTTGGTTGGGGAGACTAAATTTTTTTCCTACCGATGCTATATAACTGGCCTTCCTCTTATTTTTCAACCCATACTGCTTCAGAGAGAGAGTTGTAAAGTTTCCCCAATTTTGGATCACTAAAAGTCCTTTCGATCATCACCCAGTGTTATTCCGATGAATGGTGACCCCTTCTCATTACCATCGGCATGACAAGAACCATCACTAAGAGAATGGAATGTTGCTCTGATGTCCTTTGGTCTCTCCAATATGCTCCATCTACCGCTTTATTCATTTGGGATTGGTCAACAAGGCTCTTCTTGAAATTTCCTTTGTCAGTGTAACCCATATGGTTGGTAAGATTTGAGTGATTCATCCCGAGTGTACAAGTCTCCCTGATAGTTGTTCTCTTGTCTCGTCAGGAAAAGAAAATATGTGTCACGCCGATGATGTTTCCATTGGTGTGAGTTAAGATCTCGATGTGATATGACAACTTCACTCTGACTATTTTTTTCTTGTCGATAAGCTTTCATTGGTGAGAGGACAAGCATTGTCTTTCTGATTATGTAATCTCCATGGTCTTTGATCATTATGACTTGGTTCATCTCTTGCTGATATGTACAAAATGTTCAAACTGAAAATCTATCACTTGTTGTTCAGAAAGACTTCTCCTGATCTTGCTGATATGAACCAGTTGTTTTAAAATTCTCCCTCAGTGCTAACTAGAGGAGTGCTTGTGTTTCAAAAGCCAAATTGATGGGATCATTGGTTAACATGGGTTGAAATATGGATCTTGTCACACAAATCTTAAAAATTTGTTTTGATCATTAAATTTAGGTATGGCAGATTTATGTGGCATGTGAGAGGTGGATGAATGAAAGCCAATAAAATGTGAGAATTTTATAGTCCTAACAGTGGCTCCGTCTGGGGATGTATACCCCCTACAAGTATAGCAAGAATCTAAGTCTTTAGGAAAGCATACCGAGTGCCTTTTGATATGGGATGGATATGGAAGTGCATTAGAAATGATGGAAAATGAAGGTGAGGTGAATTCTTATACTACTATGCATGGAAAAGAATTATTTCAGAAGGTTCCTCAAGATTTTTCCACGCACTGGCAATCCTTAACCTTCCCTTAGACTACTATGCATGGAAGATTAAGAAAAGAAATGCTTTAGGAATTGTCCCTGCACTAGAAATTCTTGTTTTTCTCCTGTCATGTTCTGGAGATAATATGAATCTTCTCCAACCTTTCCAATAATGAAAAATGGTCCTTGTTAGGGGTCCAAATCTGCACCCTAATGGCAAGCTTTGAATGAACTCAACAGATTTGGATGTAACATGGGACTAATTTTAGGTTGTGGGTATCCTATTTGAAAGTAGACCTCCAGTGATAAGGGTTGGCTTCCCCTTTTGATGTCACCTAACTACTAATTTCTGAGGTAAAGGGTAAGAATTGCATGAAAATAAACCTAATACTAAAAATACCTAAGGTGATGCACCAAAACAACTTAGACCTATGAACAACCTATCACATTCAAATTAATATCATAAAGTTTGATTCACACAACTCACTTTCCAATGTAGTTTACGTAAATAATTTATAAGGAGGTCTATAAACAATGCTTTCAAAAGGAAAATAGGGGTTTCACAACTAGCAACACTACTAAACAACATAGATTATAACCTGTAAGCATACATATTCTTCTAAAAAAATTCCTAAGCATGAGACAAGTTTACAAGGAAAGATAGATTTTCACAAGACAAACTAACGAATCATTGACAACATACATAAAAAACATGAAATGAGAAGGTAAAAATGCTCTACTTTATTAATTCAAAGTGCTTACTGCATCATAAGTCCACATGAGTTACAATACTGCTCCATGAAAAATAGCTCCAAGAAACAAAACTATCTTGCTGCTGGAAAGAAAGAACTAGCTTAAAATGCTCAAAATGAACACACTTAAGCAAAAAACCCCCCACACTCTCTTCATGCCTGCAGTTTAATCATTATGTCTCCTAGCTTTGACTCATGCAATATGTGTGTTTTGAAAACACAAGACTCCAAAAGGCATTAAAGATAATAGTCTTGAGTAAGTTATTCATAATACATCACTTAATCAAGTCATTTTACATTTCAAAGCACAAAATAAGGGGGCCCACCATCAATATGATTTTCATTTCATTTGCAAGTGAAAATGCTAAAGTGATTATCAAAATCACTTAAATGATATTACAATGTTTTGAAACAAAAGCAAAAGCAATAATGAAATGCAAAAATGCTTTTAAAAGCATTAATAAGGTCAATAAGGCATATGGTTATCTCACCTCTTCTTCATTTTGCATTGTAAGGCTATATGTGGTCAACACTTTGATTTGCAAGGCAACATAAAAGCTCAAAAAACTTGGCCAATATGGCCAACCTCCATATTTCTTGGAAAGCATATTCTCTAAGGCACATGATGCATGAGTCAAAAACCAAAGCCGTATTACACATAACATGGCACACTCCATATGTTTGTATTGTTGAAGGACTTGGCAATGTTTTGAAACAAGGGGAAAAACCTAAGGCATAAAATGCCTAAGTTAATGAACATATATTCAGCCCCCATTGTGCATTAGCACATGTTTCATTTTTTAAAATATGGGAAGAAAAATCCCATCGCCATCGAATAAGGTCAAACCCTAATCATCAAAAGACAAAGGATGTGAAAAGACACCATCATTTTGCTATTGAACAATCTGGAAAATATGATGCAGCTGCCGTGGGGTTTGAGTCGACACAAAAAAATGGAGATTGACACTGGTTTTGTGGTGATTTTTTGAGGAAACACCTCAAACACCAGATAAATGTTTTTCTGTTGCACAAAATCTCCATTTTAACACCATTTGGAGGCCATTTCTGAGTTGCAAGCTGCAACCATGGACATTTTTTTGACCATTTGTTTCATTTTGACCTTTCTGTGGGTGTTCTTCTCTATTCACAACCATCATGAGAAACTCCAATGAAGCTTTGTTAAAATCAAAAAGCTTGAAAGTTTGCAAAAAAATTGTGAACAAAAGCTCCAAGTAAATCAAAACGACTCCATTCTTGTAGATTTTTGAGCAAAAACAACTCATACTTTTTTCCAGCTTAAAGATAAAGCATGGAATTCTTGTTTCCTTTTTGCATTTGTTAATGAAGACACTCCATATTTTTTACCTATTGCTTTCATGAAGAAAAATGTTTCTTGGCCACAGCCATGGACAAAAAATAGGGTATTTTTTATATGTAGCTTTGCTTCACTTGAAAGCCCCATAATGTCTTTTCGATTTTCCTTTGTATTAGCAAATTTCTTATCAAACTAGATGGGTTTTTGATATGTAGAAAAAAAAAAACCTGGCTTGTGAGCTCGGCCTCCATTTTTTAAAATGGGTCTCCTTTGTATTTCTGCTCCTTTTGCAATCTAATTGTAAAACCCCTAAGTGGGTTTCTTGTAGCACTTATATTTTTGTATATGCAAATTTATTTATTTTGCAAAAGAACCCAAGTGGGGTTTCTTGATTTTTTGAAGAAACTCAAATTTTGCTGTAGAAATACAAGTGGGTTTTGTGTTATACCTTCCTTTTCCTTCAATTTGTAGCAATCCTATTTCATTTAAAAATCTCAGGTGGGTTTTCTATATTTGTAGAAATAGAGATCTACCCAGCTATGGCCTACATTAAATGAATTTCCATTTGTCATTCTTGTTCTTCTTTCTCCATTGTTTAATGCTTTTGCATTAGCCTCTCATGATAAACCCAGATGGGTCTTTTTAATTTGAAAGAAAAACTCAAATTTTGTTGAAAAATGATTCAAAGCCATTGTACAATGTGGGTATAATTTGAAAGCTCCAATTTGTAGCAAAATTGTGTTTTATGTGAGCATCTGAATTGGGTTTTGTCAATACACTTCTTTTTCCTGTAGAATGTCTTTGAAAACTAAAACCCCAAAGTAGGTTTGTCATTGTGAAGAACCTCCTACAATTGACATTTCCTTTTAAGAGTACCATACTATGTCCTTTTGATGATACCTCCTCATGTTGCTAACCACTCATGGTAACCCCTTTTTATGCCTCAAACACTTTGACAAAACACTACTATATGAAACTTTGGCACCATGATGTCACTATACATATCTATCAAGGTGATTGTAATGTTTTCTAAGAGGTAATGTTCATCTTCATCCTTGAAGCACTATTCTTGACATTCATGAAGTGGCTAATTTCTTTTCTCAAGATAATTGTCTTATCACACTGTATTCCATTGGTCATTTATGTTCATGCATCAAGATCACTGTGATTGGATACTCCCTGGAACACAAAGCTTCTCAAGCTTCAATGTATATTCTCCCTTGATGAAAGCACTATATATATGCACCAAACTTTGCATTCTCATGAAACACAATTATCATGCTTTGTTCATTGTCAAAATTGAGCTCCTCCATTTCAATCAATAAGATTATTGCCATCCGTGATAGGATCCTTCTTTGAATCCTTTTGTCTATGCTTAGAGGAATCATTTCCAGAGGAAACCATTTGGCAACCTGCAGAGCCTACAACATTAGTTAATGGCCTAGTATTGAGAGTAGAAGACACCTGTTCTTTGCCTTTCCCAATTACCATTCTTCTTTATGAATAAAAATGGTCTGCAAAAATGATTCAATGCCATTGCACAACATGGGTATGAGTCAGAGACCCCCCACATCTGACATTCCTTCATGCACATTACTCGGGACTTAAATTCTTAGGACTATTAGACTTTATAAGCTCTTTTATTTCACAATCTATGTTATGGGCATAGCAATTGTATCTTGATCACATCATATGAGGGTTCCAGTGTTGTCATTGACTTCTTGTAATGGCATTTTCATAAAATATGATTGTCCTTTACCTTTGATTCTTGTCTTCCTACTGAGTTCTCTCCTTTCAAGAAAGCAAGGTGCTTGGGAATATCTACCAAAGGATACCCTTCTTCTCCATACAATATGTAGCATTGTATCACCAATGTCAACTATCATAGTCAATGACAATGACCTTACTCACTGCACTTATTTTCACAAATGCACCACAACTTGCATTAGCAATTCCATTTTTCCTCCAATGATAAACATTTTCTGGTATATTCCCTTAGGACCACCCCTTCTATATTTTGCAAAAATGGGAGAGCACCATAACACAGGTCACTAACAGATAATGACAACCCCATACCTGTTGGACCTTGTTGTCATGTAGCATGCATTCATGACAGTATTTAGATTGTCTCCTTGGCCTCAATACCCCTGTAGCTTTATGTTTGACGATCACTTGAACAAGTTGCATAGGTCATAGGCTTTGCATGTTGTTGTCCTATGCACTTCAACTTCTTCATTTCTTGACATGTGGTTGCACCAATGGTTGTATTCTGATGCAAATGGCTGCTTTACTTGGGTATGATGGCATGCCCCTTGTTTTCTCATGGCTTACTAATTTTTCTTGGTCAATGCTTGATAGATGTTGGTATGTGGCGACTGATCATGCTATACTGTATAGCCCATGGTATACTATACACCCCGGCACGTATTCTTGCCGGGGTCCAAGGCCGGGTCGGGTCCCGGGCAGGGGTTCGAGGGTGGTAGCCCCCAAGAAAAATTTTCCTCCTACTTTTTCGCGTCATCACCGAAAAAGGGAAAAATCAACGAAAAAAGAAAAATCCGATTTTGTAGAACCCAAAATCTGGAAGCTTCTAAGCTTGTTAAAAAGGGGTTCGGATGGGTATTACAGTATGATGAAAAAAGTGATTATTCACAAGATTGTAATAAGTTTTGCACTGGTTAATAAAAGTATTGGATGGCTGCGGTTTGGTGGATGTAGCCCAGATTGGGTGAACTGCGTTAAATTTTTGTGTTATGATTTATTTTGTGTGTGTTTTAGTTTCTCTGTTTATTAATTAAATCTACATTTAATTGTTAGATATCAGCCATCTCTAACCCTAACAATAGATCCACATTGCTTTCTCCATTTCCATCAATAAAGTTATTGTCAACTACATATCAGTTGTGGAGGTAATCCTTGGGTCTAAGCAACTCAAGAAAATGTAGATGAAATTTGATCATTATGTGACACCGAACGTGGTAGCTGAAAAGTTTTACTACCCTTCCTTTCTTCATCTGTAATGTAATCTCTTGTGACCATTTCTTGTTTTCCTTCAGTAAAGTCAAAAGACATTTGTCTTTGTTGCTGTCCTACATGACATGAGAATACATGTCGTTGTCCCAACCTTCATGGCTTCCATAACAATGCTTGTTGTCCCACATGAACTTTCTATCTGATCTCCACAACATTTGTTTACCTTTTGATCATGTGTAACACATAAACTGTCTCCCCACTTTGATCCTAGTGGGCAAACACAAGTCCCCTATGTCAATAACCTAAAAGCTCACCGTCCTATGTGATGTGTGGTTGTCCACTAGGGTTAAGGTGAGAGGGACCTAACAATACTCTAGATTGCTCTCATTATTTAAGAGATGCATAATTGAACTTGATGCATCTTTTGAATCTGATAATGAAAGTTGATCAACTGGTGTGATTCCATATTGATTTAATGCATTAATAACAAGTGTATCTTTGATCAAGTTGCTCAATTTCCTTTTTCTTTCAAAGTATGCTGAGCTCTACTCTCGTGTTAGCCACATTTACCCCACATGTTGTATTTAACTAAATTGGAACAGTAACCATACTTGTCCTAAATTTTCACATGAAGCAAACAAGTTAGAAAAATAGATGCATATTTTGGATGTGTTTGATGACTTCATTGTTTTCCAGGACATCAAAGGTTTGCATGCTTATTTAATGCACTTATAGTTCAGTTTATACATGCATAGGTAGGTGTGTATGTAAGGACTTAGAGCATTGCTCTAATATCATTGCTTTTCCAGATGCAGGAGCTAGGAGCATTACGAAGCTGGGAAGGACACAAGCAGCTTGGGGCAGCAACAGTAGGGCAAGAGGGCAACTTTACAACTCGTCATTCTCAGGCAATGACTGGTCTCCATTCTTATATACACATTGTGTTTTTACTTATTCATGTATAAATTGTTTCTTCATTTTCATTGAATAAGTAAAGTTAGTCCCTTGGCTTGTGAGGGACATGTACACTTCACAATTATCAATAAAAGATTACATTTGTATACATATGATTCTTTTTTCTCATTTGTTGTAATTGCAACATTGGAATGAAAAAAATGTAATTTGTTTCATTTGACAATCTTTTTCCATGCATATTAAACCTAGCAGACTTATGGTTTATGTTTTAAATGTTTAAACGAACAACACAAAAGAATAAACACTAAACTTGATTTCAATTGAAAGCTAAAAATCAAGTAACAATCCTAACCATAAAGCCTCAAATTTTTCATGCTTTCCTTTATCCTGACTCCTAGCATTCCACATGAGAACCATATCATTTATTTCAAATTTTCTATTTTTTTCCTTTTTATCAAATAAGTACTTCATTTGTAATTGCTTCTTCATATTGTGTTGTTGGGCTTGGTTCTTGATCTCATCCAATTCCATTAATTCTTCCATCCTTTCCTCCATAGGTTCAGGAATGTCTAAATCTTCCTATAAGATGAATTTACACACTGGCAACAAATTGTGTAAAGGGAGCCTGGGTTGAGTCCCATACACAAGTTCAAAGGGTGATTTCCCAATGGCCTTCTTTATAGTAATTCTATCATCCCATAAATCCAGTCTCAACTTGGAATCCCAACCCTTCTTGTTATTATCCAACATTCTTTTTATGATCTTCAAAATGCTTTTGTTGTTGGATTCAGCTTTCCCATTCGCCTGCGGATGATATGGTGAAGAATATGAGATTGTTATTCCATAAGATTGGAAAAATCCCTTAAACTCATCTGATCTGAAGCACATCCCATTTTCAGTTGTGATTCTTGCTGGTACTCTGAACCTAGTCATAATGTTTTCCAGTAAAAAACTTGTGACCACTTTGCTAGTTGCTTGTTTAGTAGGCACAACTTCCACCCATTTTGTAAAGTAGTCTGTGGCTGCTAGTATCCATCTATGTCCTCCACTAGAATTTTCGGCAATATCTCCTATGAAATCAATCCCCCATTGGTGGAATGGAGCCTCAACCTACATCGGGCTTAAAGGAAATGCCCCTTGATAATTCAACTTCCCAGAAAACTTTTGACATGCATCACACTTCCTAGTATAATCATATGGATAATTGAAAACTTTAGGCCAATAGTAGCCTTCCCTTAACACCTTATGTGCAGTATTCTTTGCTGAGAAATGATCTCCACATACTCCTTCATGCATTTCCTTCAAAACATGCCTTGCTTGGTCTTCATCTAGGCACAACAGCAGAACACCATCTCTATTCTTCCAATAGAGGTCCCCTTTCATGAATACATACTTTGAAGCCTACAACTTGAGTTTCCTCCTTTTGTTATCATTAAATCCTTCAGGACATCTCATGTGCTTAAGATAATACACAATATCAATGTACCAAGGTGTGTGTTCAATAGTAGTAACCATGTTGTCTTCATCATTCAGGTTGCATACTTGAGCAGCTTCAATATTTGTTTCAGCCATTATTCTGGCTAGTCCTTTTCCTCTCGTGAGTTTGGTGATTTGGAATTCAATATCAAATTCTTGGATTCTATTTATCCATCTACATCTACGGCCTAAAACTTCTAATTCCACAAAGACATCTTTTACTGCAGCATTAGGTACATATGCTATCACTTTTTCTCCTACCAAATATGGTCTAAATGCTTTGGTAGCCTTTACTAATGCATATGCCTGTTTCTCTACAATGTCATATTTCAATTTTTCATTCTGGAGGGATTTATTGAAGAAAGAGATAGGCTGTTCATGCCCTTCATCATTTTTCTTTAACATGACTGTTGCAACTGTGTGGAAAGAAGCAAATGAAAAGATTTGAAAGGGCTTACTGAAATCAAGGGACTTCAACACTGGAGCTTCTTTTATTTCTCTCTTGATGGATATGAATGTATCTAGGGCCTCAACTACCCAATCAATTTTTTCACCTTTCTTCAACATCTTTGGTATTGGTTTGACTATTTTTGCAAAGTTTGATATGAACCTTCTTACAAAATTGATTTTCCCAAAGAAGGACTGAATAGCTTTAACTATTTTAGGAATGGGGATTTTATCAATGGCTTCCACCCTTTTTGGATCAATCCTTACACCTTCTTTGGACACTATATGCCCCAGTAACTTTCCTTCTGTTACTACAAAATGACATTTTTTAGGATTTAAGGAAATGCCATATTCAATGGCTTTCATGAATTTTTTTTCCAAATGCTCAACATGATCTTTTTCCTTCTTTGAATATGCAGTTAAGCCATCTTAGTACACCACCATTATTACATTGATCAAATCAGAAAATGCAACATCCATAGCCTTTTGGAAAGTTTCCCCAGCATTTGTGAGTCCAAATGGAATTCTAACATACACATATGTTCCCCGTGGTGTGGTGAAAGTTATTTTGTACTGCTCTGACTCCTTGACTTTTACCTGGCTATAACCAGAAAATCCATCCATCATAGATAACAATTCACATCCGGTGACCTTCTACAACATGGCCTCCATGTTTGGGAGTGGGTAGTTGTCCTTAAGAGATGACACATTCAAATTTATGAAGTCTACACAGAGCCTTATATCTCCATGTTTCTTTATGACAGGAACTAAATTAGAGACCCAAGATGAATGTCTGATAGGCTTGATGATACCCCCTCCCTAAGCTTCATAAGTTTCTCACGCATTTTAGGCTCCAAGGTAGGATTTATGGGCCTTTTTTTTGTCTAAAAGGTTTAGCATATGGTTTCAATGGGATCTCATGTTGGAACAAATCCTCTCTATATGCTTTGAGATCATCATAGGACCACAAAAAGACATGTTTATACTTCCTCAGTAGTGCAATCAATATTTTTCTGATTGTTGGACTTATCTTTTTCCCAATATACACCCTTTTAGGGGCAAGTTCAGTCCCAAGGTTGATCTCTTCAACATCCTTTCGTTTTACTAGTTTTTTCTTCATGAGGGCTCGGTCATTTCCATCAAACACCCTTTCCAACGCCACAAGTCCCTTAGGAAGATTATTAGTCTTAAGCTAAACAACTTATTTTCCAAATATTGTCTGTTTCCCATCTATCTCTTCCACAAATGCATTGAAATCAATTTCTTGTGCTTCATATTGATCAATACAATGTAAGAATTTGATTAGATCAATATCATCATTAAAAACTTGCCAACTATAAATATTATCAGGGATTGCAAGTCTTGTTTTGAGTTCAACTTGTGAAATTCCCGCCAAGGTGACATCATCTCTTTTCAAGGCTACATTCGCCAAGAATTTTTCCATCAAATTCTTGGTCCTATCTATCCAATCAATGGAGAAAGCATCAAACAACTCAATAGTGTCCTATACAACATTTCTGTACTGTTTTAGCCTTCTGTTCTTTGCAGCATATTTTGATCTCACTTGTGAAATAATCAACTTAGAATCCCCACAAATAGTTAGTAACTTAATCTTGTGCTTGACAACCATGTTCAATCCAATTTGCAGAGCCTCATATTATGCTATGTTATTTGTACACTCAAATGTCAATAAGAATGAATATTTGAATGTAGCACCTTCAGGTGAGATGAAGAATACTCCTACTCCATTACCCTCTATACTACATGATCCATCAAAATACATTTGCCATATACCATTTTCATTCTTGGAGACATCTTTATCAATTGGATCAGTATTCAACAATTCAAGCTGTGAAGGCTCTATTCTGAAGCTTCCCAATTCCACATCACAGAAGCAATTCATCTGATTCTGATCAACATACTCCACAATCTGGTTCACTCTTGGTTCTCTGTATAATTTCACTTCCTCACCATTTATTGGTATTATGGCATAAGACAAATCAAATTGCACATTCCCTCCTACTGAGGTAGTCCATTGTCTTGACAGAAGCATCCCAAAATGAGGGGGTGTGTCTATCACAGTGATGTCAATTGTATATGTTGCTTGAGGGTAAGCAACCAACTTTACTTCTACATCTTTCATAATTCCTACCACTAGGATAGGCCTATTATCCATTGCATAACATTTACCACCCGTAGTATTCACCCACATGCCAAGTTGTTTCATGACACCTACTGGCATGATGTTAATTGTAGCTCATGAATCAATCATGCAATTCCTCACCATTTTGTTGTTTATGAGCAATGTGGTAAAAAATGGGTCAACTTGTGGAGGATTCACCAATGTATCACTGAGACATACCTCAGGAAATTTCATGTCTCCCTGCCTGCCACTACTGACTTTGGTGATTTCTTTATTTTCCAAACTTGTATTTTTATTAATTCCACTATATATTAGTTGAATTGCACTGTCTTTGTATTCTTTTATCTTCATCATTTCCAGTAGGGGTACATACATCTTTACCTGAGACAATGCTTGTGTGAAGTCAAATGAGGAAGCACTCTCTACCTTGGCTATTTTCTTTTGTTCTAGTGGTTCTCCTTTATTTTATTCTTTCTTATTTGTTTCATCATGCTTATATTTGCTTTTGTATAATTCCTTATTTTCCTCCTATGAACATTCTTCTGCTCATTTTTATTAGTTTCTTTATTTTCTACCTTCTTTGGTTTTTTCTTGTCCTTTTCTTTATCTTTCACAAATAATCCCCTTGGAGTACCCTCATTTACACTTATTGTTCTGTTTCTCAGCCTATAATTAATTGTTGCTTGCTCGACTAAAGCCATATTCAACTCTTTAATCTCCTCCTCAGTTGGCCTTCTCAACTTATACTTACTTGGCTTGGGTGATGTGTAAGAAGGTTGTGATTCATCATTTCTTTCATTTTCTTGATAAGAGAAGACTTGTTGTTCTGCCATGTGAATGTTGTATCTTTGATTTTTTACATCATACTCATAACCTTCATCACCCGAGGATGAATATTCTTGTTCAATTGGATGCAGGGCATATGAATTTAGATATATTGTAGCATATTCTTCTTCATTGTCATATGGAATCTCTTCTTCTTGTATTGATTTTGCCATAACACAATGATCTTGAGAATGGGGAAAATTGTAAAACTGGCACCAAGGGCTTTTATTGACCATGTACGCTCTCTTTTTCTTCAAGGGATTAGGAGTTTCTTTATACTTAGGTCTATCAGTTATAGGTTTTCCATATTTCCAGTTTGTGTTATATGGCATATCATGCAACCTTGGTCTTTCATTTTTGTATGAATTTTCTTGCTTATTCTAGGAATTGTTAAAGTTTTGAGGAACTCTAAGGTTATCCCTTTTTCCTGTCATCCCTATAGCCTTCCTATTGTTCTCAATGGTTAATGTTGTCTTTTGTGCTTGGGCAAAAATTCTGGGGCATCTATTTCTGAGTTCATACCCCATTTTTGGATCAAAGGCCTTCAAATAAATACTTAGGGCTGCTGGTTCAGTCAGTTTGGAACCTTGTGGTATTTTGTTATATAGTTTTGAAAACCTCTAATTGAAGTCATAAACTAACTCATTTTGGCATTTTTGAATACTCAGCAATCCATGAAGGGAAAGCTCAAGGGCACACTGATTGCCATATTGTTCTAGAAACTATTTGTGAAAGTTTTCTATTGAATTGATTGAAGCATCAAGTAAACCATTGAACCAATCTCTTGCCTCTTCAATTAGTGACATCATGAATAGTCTCATATTTACATCCTTGTATTCCATAGCAATATCCTGTATGAAGGCATTGAAATTTTTGATGTGTTCTTCTACTGATATCACATTGTTTCTAGTGAATTTTGGGACCATGTTTCTCCAATTTCTATCGATTGGATATGGGTATAATTGATATCTTGTCAGATCAAATTTCCTACATGTGCTTATGGGGTTCTATGGATGTAGATTCATAGGTGGTGGATTTGGATGGTAATGGTATTCATAGCTAGGTTGTTGGTAGACATTTTGTTGGATGTGTTGTTGAGGGTATATGTTTTGATGTGGCACTTGTTACTGATGTCGTGGGGCATATTGTTGACCTGGTGGTGGATAATGTTGGGGAACATTACCAGTATTTGGAGGTTGGGATCTTTTTGGCTGTACATTATGTTGGGTGTGCTATTTTGGGTTGCCACTTGCATTGTGAGGTACTTTTGAAGTCCCTAGAGCACTTGTGTTCTGAGATGTTTCCTATGAATTGAAATTGCCACCTTGTTTATGTGGAGGGACATACTTGGGTAGTTTAGGTTCTTGAATGTTTAATTGTGCCAATTGTCGTTCTATCTCTTGGGATTCTTGTATCATTTGTTTTCTCTCTATAAGTTGTTGTATTTTCCATTCCAAATGTACTTGAAATTCTTGGTTATTCATTCCCCCAAAATCACCAACAGTGTAATCAACAAACCCCTCATGGTATTCCTCTCCTTGTTGTGATGACATTTTAAAATCATATTCATTTTGTATTCGATCTTTCTCTACATCAATTCAAGCTTTGAATTCCTTTGCTTTCTTAGGGTCCTCATTCCATCTAAAAACAAGATGACTAGTATTTTCCTATTCATAAGGAGTAGGATGATCTCTTCCTAAATCATCACCATGGAATTCTGATCCATGCAATGGATCAAAACTGTTATTCATTGTAAGGAATTGTTCTACTAAGTTCTCCCTATCTTCATTAATTACATATGTTACTTAATTTTTGTCTTTGTTTGTACCAGTCTTTGAAGTGGGAGACCCATGTTTATCAGTACACCTACCATTGTTCATTTTTGGGCTCTCCTGGTGCAAAGATCTCCTACCATTCATCTCGAAGGATGCTTTAATAGTCTGACTTCTAGGGTTTGTTTTTATTTATGTATATTTGAACTTCCCAGTCATGCACTTATTCTTACAGACTCGCCACTCACCATTTAGAGAAATGAGAAAATTTTATAATTTCTTGTTCCCAGTGGATTCTTGTACAAGATGTTTGACTCTATGATGAAGGCCTAGATTCAGAATTGACTATCCCTAGTAGAGTCACCAATCTGTTGGATCTCAAAAATGCAAGTTACAAATCCTAAGAGGATGCCAAGCTCTATGATTAGACTTGCAACGTTCTTTAACCAATGAATGGAGTTAACCTATATGGTTGATGACTCCCTGCATTTCAGGCTCTGCTAAACCTAGGTAGGTAGACCTTGATAATGGAAGTAGATTGAGAATTGTGTTATTTAATTGGGCTTAAAGATCTATCTATAGTAGCATAAAGTGTAAGATAGATGAAGGCTTGATAACTAATCTACTTCTAACAATAAGTAATTTATGATGTGAAATTGGATAGTAATGTAAGAATGAGATGGACCAGTGCTCTATTAGGTATGCAGAGTCAATAAAGTTCTATAACAAGTGGCTGGTACTGGTTATAATTCTAATTGTTTGGCACTTAATCTTTTTTATACCTTGTATAAACGTGCAAGGATGTGATTGACAAACTCTTCTTAATGATCAAATTGATCCTATCAGGTTACTGTGATTTATTAAAAGGATTTTAATCCTTCCTTGAAGGAACCAATTAACAGAATCACACAATGATAGCAAGTGTGTATTGACAAAATAAAGTATACCCTTAATTTGAATAACAAGATAACATCAATGTGGAGACAATATGACAACCTTATCAATTACCCAACTCTTCTTATTGATCCAAATGTTACCCCAAGTTACTGTAATCAATTAAAAGGATTTTAATTCTTTGGTAGAAACCAATTAACTTGACTACACAATAACAACATATGTGTTTTGATGAAATTGAAATATCAACTTGGATATACAACTTCAAATAACAGAGAAGTAACAATGTGGAGACAGCCAAATAATTGCTTTGAATTGACAAACAATTGACACCAATATTGAGCCACACAGATTTAAAGATCTTCCATTAACTTTAGCAAAAAATTTATGCATGCATCATGGTCCATACAGTATAATCTATATAATAAAAATTCTGAAAGTATTTCTTCTATATCTCATATATTATTCCTATTCACTATATCTCTCTAATCATTACATATCCAACTTATATACCAATGTTTTGAAGAGGCCACACCCCTTCATTAATGTCTTTTGAAATTAACAACATTAAACATTAATAAACTAAGCTCTAGTGAGCTGTAAATGGACTTTTGTTATGTGATCTAAATAATCATGTCTCAAATGTGTATCAACATCTTTAGAAGCATTTCTTGCAGCTATCTCCATGATCACCATTTTCTCTAAATGTTCACATGCCTTGTCTAGTGATGAATCCTTGCTTTTGACTGCCTCTAATGCTCCCTGCATTATCAACCTGCATTCTTTTATCCACTTGTTCCTATCTTTCAACTCTCCATCATTTCTAAATAGTGCAAACACTCCTTCCTTTGCAACATCAGTGAATTCCTTTGTATCTCCTTGAAGATCCTCATAGTACCCCTAGTGCTTTTTCATGATATCCTTAGCAGAGGTAATGGCACCATTGTAAGAAGTATCCTTCTTTTGTATTTCCTAGATTTTTTTCTTGAATTTAGTCCTTTATCCTTTTATGCTCCTGGATTGCAATACAACTCTCAGAATGGGTTCCCCAAAACTTGTTCATCCAAACCATTAAGTTGGTGTACCTTTTCTAGAATGCTACAAAGAATGCATCAAATCTGGCTTTTCTCACTTGAACTTTTATATTTGATTCTTCACTCTTATCCTTGGGTTGGGAACCTTCTCATTGAGTTAGTAATTTGGTAGGTTCCTTCAGTGTACCCTTGACCATATCCTTCAGGAAACCATTTTCTTTGAGGATCTTCTCAATATTCATTTTGTACATATCTCTTTCCTTGATCAACATTTGAATTTGTGCTTTATTCAATTTGGCAACATTTATGCCAATATCAACAGTAGCCACAAGATCAGTTTCTCCTACCTTTAATTTCATTACATGGCCAAATGCCTTCTTAGTGTCAATGATCACAAATTTCTTGTGTGGAGGATACAGGGCCCAAATCATGAGAGAATTCTCATCAGGATTATATTTTGATCTTGTATATACTTTTGTAACTCCCTCTAGACTTAGCTTATGCGTGACACCATTATTATGCAAGAAGCTATCCAAAACAAGAGCCGAGTTCAAATACAAACCTAGGAAAATCATCACACCTGATTCCTCTAACAATCGCCTCCCTCTCTCTGGAGTCATGCCCTTCATCTCATTTTCCACATCTGATTTCAAATTTTTCAACAATTGGGCTTCATTGCTAGGTGTAACATCTATGACAGACTCCCTTATTGCTTTCCTCTTTTACTTGTATAAAAATGATCTAAATTCAGAAGACTTTATAAATTCATCATCAGAAACAAAAGACTTATAGGCTAAATGCCTAGTATCTGCACCAGACGTTTCTTCAACTTCTTGCTCTCTACTAGGTGGTTGATACTCCTTTATTCTCAATTTAGAGATTTTATCCATTTGATCTTGATGTTCCCTTTCCCCAATAGACTATTCACTTTCGGAAGACAACATTTTTGCTTCTTCGATTTCCTTCATTCTCTACTCTATCTTCCTGTTATGTTCATCAATGGCCCATTCTACTTCCCTCTCTTCCATGTTTCTGATTATATCATCATGTGGGTAGGGTATGTGAGCATATCCACCCAAATTTACTTTATTTCTGGAAAAATCAATGCATCCTTCAGGATCAAATCCTTTTCTCAGTGGAGCCTTCTTTAAATTGAAATGAGACAACTTATTTAAGATCAAATCATATCCCTCCTTAGACAACACAGTAAAGTCTCCAAAACACAAAGTACTCTGCAGGAATGATTGTTTCTCATAAGCACTCAAATTCATAGCACTTGAATAGTCCATTTGTCTGAAAATTTCCAAATATGCAATTCTATCTGGTACTAATTTTGAGAGAAGAAAAGGTGTATCCTACAAACCATACACCCTAATCATGGTGGCATCAATATAATAGTACCAATCACCCCAATTGTAACCAACAGTTGTAGATTCATTGAAATCTTTGGGCCTTAGAAATCTTTTAATCTCCTCAGTCAAAGAATAATCACCAGGGTGATTAAAAAATCTATATAATATCTTAACAAAATATTCTTTGAAATGAACATAACTAGA
This sequence comes from Sequoia sempervirens, assembly GCA_007258455.2. Lineage (NCBI taxonomy): Eukaryota > Viridiplantae > Streptophyta > Pinopsida > Cupressales > Cupressaceae > Sequoia > Sequoia sempervirens. Next base: position 224,387,225 of record VDFB02075321.1, on the reverse strand, counting down.
ACTCACAAATCTACTGTCCCAAATTGCAGTCCACAATTGCACTAACAGCGGTTGGTTTTCTTTATTAGATTGTGTAATTTTTAGTTCTTCTAGCCACATCCCTATCTCTTGTCCATAATACAATATCATATGCATGAGGATAGAATAATGCTCAAAGTGTAATGTAGGAGATCCATTTTTTATTGCCATTAGTCCTAATTCCATCCCTTTAACAATGTGTGATACATAATCAAATGGCCTTGCATTGTGGCATTGAATATCTGCTGCAATCACCATTGGACCTATTGTCATGGATTTAGAGGCTTCAATCCATAATACCTACACACCGAAAAGTATGTATGTTTTAAGTAGGGTTTGAATAAATCCACATGGAAAGGGGGCCCATCATTGTCTTCAAGTGGAGCAAGGTTTCCATCCCTCCTGGGTCTGTGTAATGGAAATCTCCACACCTTATAAGTTGTGTCCATTCTCCAAAATTCCCTCTCTAGATCTTCATGTGTAATTGGATCATCACATGTGTCATTTATGTTAACGACTTCACAAAGTGCAGCCTTGGATATATGTATAAAGGGTTCGCCCTACAAATTGCAGATGGCTTCCAGGTCCGGTTTATAATTCTTTTCCAGAATTTTTACAAGCTCTACATTCACAAGCACATTTGGAACGACTAGTTTTCCCAAATTGAAACTCCAGGGATTGCACACTAGTTCAAACCTATTTCTCTGGTGATAGTGAAACATGAATAATTCATAACCTCTAACAGTGGTACATGCATCTCCTATGTGTCTGCATTTGTCTTTGAATTTTTCTACATCAACCCTTAGTTGTGCAGACCTTCTAGCCTTTGTCCCTGAACTAGGTAACTAATCGATAAGGTCTTGGTTTAGTTTTCTTTCTTTTGTTTTGGGCTCCTCCCCTATTTCAATTTTTTTTTTTTACCCCTAGGTTGACTACCTCTGCCTTGTTGTTTCCTACCCTTTTTTTTTCCAGAGCTTGAACCTTCCATTTTTAATCCTTCAAGGTGATAGAATTGAATTCAATTACAAAAAATTTGTAGGCTTACTTGTGAACTTTTGGTCGCACTGAGTTCTTTGACTTTTGTTCAATCTCTTGTCCTTCTTGCTGCAAATTCTAGAAATCTTTTTTGTTCGTTCTTCTTTCAATTCATAGAATATTTACATGATGTACATTCATGCAGCCATTAATGTCTACTTCTGAACATGAATGCAAGCACATTTTTTGAATTTTGCAATGTTAGAATGACAAGATTGTATCAATGAGACTTCCTTAATTTTTGGCCAATCTATGTCTCTAACAAGTGTTCCCACCTTCGTTTTATACATTCCCAATTGATCGCCAAGACATAATTGAATGTCTTTTCGATGTGGGGTGTCCTTTATTACTCTTGGTTGGGGAGACTAAATTTTTTTCCTATTGATGCTATATAACTAGCCTTCCTCTTGTTTTTCAACCCATACTACTTTGGAGAGAGAGTTGTAAAGTTTCCTCAATTTTGGATCACCAGAAGTCCTTTCGATCATCGCCCAGTGTTATTTCGATGAATGGTGACCCCTTCTCATTACCATCAGCATGACAAGAACCATCACTAAGAGAATGGAATGTTTCTCCGATGTCCTTTGGTCTCTCTGATATGCTCCATCTACCGCTTTATTTATTTGGGATTGGTCAGAAAGACTCTTCCCACAATTTTCTTTGTTGGTGTAACCCATTTGGTCGGTAAGATTTGAGTGATTCATCCTGAGTGTACAAGTTTCCCCGATAGTTGTTCTCTTGTCTCGTTGGCGAAAGAAAATATGTGTCACGCCGATGATGTTTCCATCGATGTGAGTTAAGAGCTTGGTATGATATGAAAACTTCACTCCGACTATTTTGTTCTTGTCGATAAGCTTTCATCGGTGAGATGACAAGTGTTGTCTTTCTGATTATGTAATCTCCATGGTCTCTAATCATTATGACTTGGTTCATCTCTTGCCGATATGTACAAATTTTTTAAACTGAAAAGCTATCACCTGTTGTTCAGAAAGACTTCTCTTGATCTTGCCAATATGAACTAGTTGTTTTAAAATTTTCACTTAGTGCTGACCAGAGGAGTGCTTGTGTGTCAAAGGAAAAATTTATGGGATCATTGGTTAACATGGGTTGAAATATGGATCTTGTCACACAAATCTTAACAATTTATTTTGATCATTAAATTTAGGTGTGGCAAATTTTTGTGGCATGTGAGAGGCAGATGAATGAAGGCCAGTAAAATGTGAGAATTTTACAGTCCTAACACCTAAAAAATAGTTTTTCTTTTTCTTTTACCAAAAAACTATTGTAGTGTTCCATATGAATTTATTCTTCAAGATCTCCATGCAAAATTTTAGTTTTAACATCTATTTCTCTACTTCTAGATCATAAGTAGTAGCAATAAAAAATATGAATATAATAAAAGATTTTTACTAAAGGAGAAAATATTTCACCAAAATCAACCCCCTCAACTTTGGAGTAACATTTTACCACTAATATTTACTTGTACATTTCCAACTATTAATTTTCTTTGATATTATCTTTAGATACCCATAAACAATCAATTGGATTTCTTCCCCGAATTTAATCCACTAGATCTTATGTCTCAAATTTATCCAAGGTCATCATCTCCTCTTATATGGTCTCCATATAAGACTCATTCTCCTTCAAAGAAAGATATTGATTCACATATCTAGGTTCCACATTGGTAAAGTTATATAAAATACACAACAAAAGTTAGGTGGGCTATGTACTGTTAGAATCCAAGATCACCTGCATGCAAGATGGATACCTGTCACATGCAAAAGATATGAAGAACCAAAAGATGTTCTGTAAACCTCTCAGTAAAAATGCATTAAGAGAATCAATTATTACAAAGTGATCAATCCTTATGAAGGAGATCAAGAAACCCTAAAAGGGAAACCCTAAATGAAACCCTAGTGTGCACACTTAATAATTAATAATTAATTGATTAATGTGCCTAAGTTTAGCTTAAGTAATAAAGAGGAATAAGTGACTTAATTAATTAATCAATGTGATGTAATTAATTAAGCATAATAACTTATAACTCTAACACCCCCCCTTAAGATGAACTTAGGAAGAAGCTAAAACACTAGAATAAGATGCATGAAATCAAAGATGGGTCCCGGCAACTAGGCCTGATCAGGTACCCATTTACAAATGCAATAAGGAGTAAGAGAAGGAAAAACCCATGGGACAAAACCCCCCTTACAATGAGATAACATGCTGCAAAGAAGCACTGGAAGAACTCGTAGAGTAACACTGGAACTTGATATAGGCAAGCAAGGAAATATTCTTACGTATACTCTGAAACCGGGATGAGAGTCAGCGATTGACTCAAGGAATCATGATAAAAACGAAAACCCGATGCCACGGAACACTCGAATACTCCAAACGGGAACAACTCTGGAATCTATGAAGTAACAAGAATTATTGAATGATGTATTACTGAAAATTAAGTGCAAAGATGCAAGATGCACTCTCCCAACTGCCAAAATATCCAAGTAATCGCCAAACAACCCATCGGGCCAAATCTGGACTAACTGATAAACATGGGACAGATACAGAAAAAAGTGCATAGACAAAACATAGAGCTCCTCAATACCTTTCCAACGCCGCAAACGAGGCAAAAATCGGACATCGTGGCAAAAAGTTATGAGCTCGGAAGTCCAAAATAACATCTGACTTTAAACAGCAATAAATGTAGGAAAATAGTAAAATACTGAAAAATAAACAGCACTATTAAAGTTCTCGGAACCAGCTTTCGGTGATATCTCGTTTGCCCGATTTCGATACCGCGTATGCCCAAGTTATGGCCAAAAGAAAAAAAATGCTCTTTTAGAAAAAACTAGGGTTAGGAGGGGGCAAAGAGGCCGTACGGCCGATGACGTCATGCTGACGTCACCCGTTCACGAGGTTAAAATTGACGGCCATCTGGCCGTCGCCGCAAAAATTTGGCCCCCTGCAAAATGAAAAAAATTTTGGCCCCTGTCCGTGGGTGACCAGGCGGCGGGCTGAGGGCTTTGGTGGGGCCCCTGGTTCTTCATACGATCTGGCGCTGTTGAGGAGGGAGTGGCGGTAGCTGGGGCTTGTCGCCCATAAGACCACGACCAGCAGAGATATCCGCGGGGGTGTGAGGCGGAGCAAAGGCAAGATCCGGGGAGGCGTAGCGGTGTCTTTGACCCGTGGCCAGCTCACCTGGTGGCCGCCGGGGCGGGTTGGCCGCCTTCTATGGGGCACAAAAATAATAAAAATTTCAATTTTTTTATATTTTGAAATTTTTCAAACAAGCGTGCCTCGATGCGTGTTGGGGAGGCCTGACCCTCGGAAAAAAATTTGCCTCGGATCAAGCCTTACGAAAATGGACGATTTTCTGGCGTTTCTAGGGTTTTGGGACGCTGTGAACGCGATGGCGGCGTCCGTTTGAGCCCATAGTGTCCTGAAAAATGGCTACCCCTAGATCTTGCAAAAGATGTCGTGAAACCCTTGCGAAACTCACAAAGAGGCCATATCTTCAGATCACGAACAAGCAGCTGCAGGTCTGGAGCTCTGATACCATGTTAGAAAACCAAGATCACCGCATGCAAGATGGATACCTGTCACATTCAAAGATATGAAGAACCAAAAGATGTTACGTAAACCTCTCGGTAAAAATGCATTAAGAGAATCAATTATTACAAAGTGATCAATCCTTATGAAGGAGATCAAGAAACCCTAAAAGGGAAACCCTAAATGAAACCCTAGTGTGCACACTTAATAATTAATAATTAATTAATTATTAATGTGCCTAAGTTTAGCTTAAGTAATAAAGAGGAATAAGTGACTTAATTAATTAATCAATGTGATGTAATTAATTAAGCATAATAACTTATTACTCTAACATGTACCTATGAATTAGTTTTTGTTAACTCATAGACCTTTTCAAGGATGTAGTAAGAGGATCCTACTATTCTTATTGTGAACTCTTTGAATTTATTTTTCTTCATCTAAATCCTCTTTTCCAATCTATTATTATCCCACCTTCGCATCTTCCTACTTCACAATTTTAGTTGCTAAATGCATGGTCTTATTTTCTTTTTCTTTTAGTTGTACATGATTAGACTTAATTCTAAATTCCCTAAAAATTACATCTCTGGAATATATCATTTTAAGGTTAAAAAATTTCAAAGCTTGTGACCTATAATGTTATCATCGTAAATAAAAAAACATTAGCCTTGAAATCTATCTTTGACCATTTTTCTTTAAGCATGCGAACAAAAGCTTCATAGCCAAAAACCTAATGTACAAAATAGAGGGATTCTTACCTAAACATGCTCATATGGTGTCTTATCAACTATATTAGGACATAAAAATCTATTAATCAAATAAAAAATAACACTTATAACATCATTTGAAAAAAATAAAAATTGAAAACTACTTAAACATAATTTTGTCTTTTCCCATTACTATCTCAATCATCCTCTTTGTAGTGTCATTTTTATATGGAGTATACAAAGATTTTTTCTACCTCACAATACTTACATATCTACATAAATAATCAATTCCATACATAAATATTCCCTTCCATTATCTAACCTTAATACTTATTTTTTGATCCATTTAATTTTCAACAAGGACTAAAAACTATTTAAACTTGCTAAAAAGTTCAAATTCTTTATCAAAAAAAATCCAAGTATAACACAAGTAGCCATCAATAAAGAAACCATAATAATGAGATTTACCAATTGAAGAAACATTCACAGGACCAATCACTATGAATAACCTCCAATAGCCTCTTTGATATACTACCTTCAAAATCAAAATTAACTCTAATATATTTTCCAAACATACATTTCTCATAAAAATAAAAATCTATATAATAACTAAATAAAATGTCCACCATAATTTTATTAACTAGGATCTTAAGCCATTTCTCACCAATTTGGCCCAACCTATGGTGCCACAACATGCATTAATAAGGATTTCTAGTTACATAGGTCAATTTACAATAAGTATATGCTTGAATCTTAAATATAGTACCACATTCATATTCCTTAGCTAGCACTAAATTTCCTCTAGTCAACCTACAACTATTCCTATCAAATGTGGCATAAAATCTAAAATTGCTTAATTTATAAATTGAAAGGAAGTTTTATTCAATATTTGGTATATGCAACACATCTATGAGATATTTTAGCTTCATATCACTAAAAAAAGTTTACCTTTTCTTTACCAACAATTTGGTTGTGTTTTTCTAGCCTATTATATTGGGCTGTACAACTTTGTTGTTTTTTTTTTGTACGGGATCAGGGCCCTAACCTTGCTTATCTAATAAAAAACAATTTGATGTAAACTTTTTTAACCAAGGAACACCTCATCACCATCATATGATCTACAAGAAGAGAACCATTATGTATTAGGAGTAATGTGATATGATGCACTTAAATTTACAAGCCACAAATCATCACTATAAATGTTAGAGAAAATAAACAAATCATCATTTTCATCATTAGATTATTTTTATATAGAGGATTTTTTAGAAATTATTTCATGTTCCTCTCTCCCAATTTTGACAATTCCAATATTTTAAATCACTCTTGTATAGGGCTTTAAACCATCATTTTTATTTTTGTATCTCCTTATACCAATTTTTCTTACCACCTTTTGTTTGTGTCTACCTTAAACATGTAATTCATCCTTAGAAACCTCATCTATAGATTTCCTCCTCATTTATTTGTTGAGAAAAGTAGCAACATAGGCATCCATATTGGTCTCTACAATACCACCACTAATTTTAGCTATTAGGTTCTCCCAATATTTAGTTAAGAAAAGAAAAAAAATGCATTTATACTTTTCATCAAGCTTAACATCTCTACTTCCTGGCTAACTTAAAATAAGATTAAAACCATTAAGATACTTATTATTGAGTCTCACTCTATCATTTTCAAGGAATATAATTCTATTTTCAAATATGATTTGTTTCTTAGACCCTTCATTTGATAGATTTTACCTATCCTTTTGCTCAAGCTATATGGAAAAGTCCCCTCAGAAACATTCAGAGGGATAGAATAAGAAAACACAACCATATTGTTCCTCAATCCTTCTTATTGAGATTATTCTCATTTTCATTTGATAATCTACTAGGCTTTGATTTTTCTATCATTGGCCTCTTTCCTCTAAGAGATCCTTCATTTTTAATTTCTACAACCCATAATTGGAGCCATTGATCTTCTCAATATTTGAATGAGATGTGATTTCCATGATTAAATAACTACAATCAGATCTAAAAAATAATAAATGAAATACTCTCACAACAATCACAAAAACCCACGACATTACAAGAAATATGTTATTCTATAAAATCAAGCCATATCTCTATTGCTAAATGTTGAATACATGGTGAAGAAATAATGAGAATATTAACAATTAAGAGTTTCAATTTTATTATGCATGTAATAAATCATAAAATATTAAGGAAATCATGGAGAAGTAAATAAAAACATACAAACCATATCAATACTAGACATATATGAAGAAACCCTTGCAATAAATAAACTCTACCTTCAAAACTAGATTCAAAGCTAAGGCTTAGGTACACCATAACCATCTAGATTCTCTTATAGAGAGTTATGGACATCGAGATTATAATATTGGGCCCTTGACTAGTGTCGTCAAAGTGGTTTTCTTTTTCTCTTGCATGTCTTTTCATGCATGGCTAGAGTACCTAAGCCTCAGCTTTGAACCTTGGGATCCACCAAACCATTTGTTCTAGTAAATCCCAAGGTTGCTAAGAAAGCCAAGACACTTTCAAGGGTGCTTGTTGATAAATTAGGGAATAAGTATGCTAAATTGGTAAAGCCACCACTAGATAAAGTTGTTGAGGAAGTCCAAGGCACTGATTATGTAATCACAAGGATTGAACTTGGAAAAAAGACACATAAAATTTCCAAGGAGGACCTACAAGAAACAATGAATTCTTTGATTGAGAGATATATGATAGAGATAAGATTATCAAAGATCAACTTAAGCTTAAGGTGGAGCAACTTACTTTTGTGTTGTTAAAGATAAGTCAATCTTTTGAATTAATTGAACTTTTTACAACATGTGTTATTGATGATGTAATTCAGAAGGCTGAAAGGATCAGGGCACAAGGCCAAGTTGTGAATGCATGGATAGAAGGACTGATTGCACAACTCAACTTTTAAAGTCTTCTATAGATCGAATTTATTAACAATATGAATGATTCCAAGACAGAGTTGATTCAAACACTTGACATGGTATCTCAAAAATTGTAGTTGGTGAAAAAGTGCCTTGAAGCTTGGACAAAGTTGAAAGATTTCAAGTTGGAAGTGTTAGTTGAGAATGGGGTGATCCGCACAAGGAAAATGTACATTGAGTACTGGGAAGCAAAAAAACATAAGAGATATAGGTCCTTAATGAATTGATAAAAGATCTCCAGGAAGCTTGAGATACAAGCATTTATAAAGGGTTAGACATAACTGTCAAGATAGGGGAGATTTTGTGTCAGATACTTGATAACAGTAGGAAAACTCTTCTCGTGGATACAATTGTCCAGGAATTTACTTTACTAATTCATATTGAGATAGAATTAGAAGCTTTCTCACTATCTTCCATTGATAAATTAGTGGACTTCCAAGTATTTCTAGATGAGTTGAAGATGATATTGGACATGCACAGAAAGTTGCGTGTCAGCATAGAGGACTCTATCACATGAGTTCTAGCCATTTCTAGTTTCACACCAAGGCCAAATGATACTGAAGTTCAGGTGACATTGAAATGATATGAAGAGTTTCTGGAGAAATGTAGAAGAAGAGAATGTGCTTGCAGACACTTAGTTTATTTTCCAATATTTTCATTATGCAGTTTGTAGTTTGTAAATGATATTTTACATGTCTTTTTGTAATATGCAATTAAATGTAAAAAGAGCACAGTCCCAAATCAAATTGGACTCTTCTTTTGAATAAGTCAAAGCAGTTGTAGATTTTCCTATTTTTTCTCATAGCTTCCTTCTATAAATAAGAGGGGGCTCTTTTGTAATTAGGATCTTTTAGCTATTGAAGTGAAACACTACCAAATTGAGTACAATGAAACTTTGTGTTTAAAGTGTGAATCATATTCAATCAATATAAAGAAAGCGTGTTGGCGTTCAATCTTTGTCTTGAATCGTGGTGTGGAATCAAATATTCTAGAAGGAGTTCTAAATCTGATTTTGTAGTCTCTGAGTTGTGATATCATCTTTGGATTTGTGTTTATGTTTGTGATTGGAAATTAACTTGAAGACTTTGGGTTGTAAGTTATCATCTATGATTGTTTGATCTCATCTTGGCATACGGTGAAGACTTTGGGCTGCATCATATTCCAGACATTTTCTTTTTCCAATTGACATCTAGGAAGCAACAAAAGAATTTGTGCTTTTGTGGGTTTCTTGGCGTTAACACTTGCTAGTAACATTTCAATTGCTCTTTCATTTAACTAAATTGAGTATTGGTTATTATTGCTCCAATTAGTAGTTTGTGGTTCATTACATTTTGTAAGCATCACAGGATTGTTATTGTAAGTTTGTAAGAGAACATCTATTCTGAAATAAGAGAAGTAGATGATATGGAAACACCCATGGATAGTTTTAGTGTAAATAAGCTTAGTTAATTACTGGTTGACCATAGTTAGCAATAAGAAGGGAGCCTCCCCTTTATGAGAGGAGAGATTTTATCTCATCACACTATGGTTGATATAACAATTTTGTCAACAGTTAGTTGATAAAAAAATATTCACCCAACAGTTCCATAGGCTTCATCATTTTGATTATGCCATTTTCATTTTTCAGCTGCTCCTATAGGTTCAGGTTCCAAATGCATAGTGACATGATGTAATCCTAGTTTCTTGAGCTTTATCTCCATTGATTGATTCCATACATAGAAGTTAAATGGAGTTAGGATTATGTTTATTTTGTAGAATAATACACAAGACAAACTCCCTTGATTATATTTATGATCCCCCCGAATTTGACACTTTAATGTTTTAGTGCATATAACAATTTCAATGTAACGAACAATGACACTTTATAATGGAGTGTGATATCATTTCCAATGAAATGAGAAAGTGATATTCACTTTCACAAAAGCAATATTCAATTTGAGTAGCTAATCAAAAAATATGTACAATAATCTTATTTGCCTAATTTGCACTTAGAAACTAAAAAAATTCCTTTTAAAGGAGGAAACAAAATATGTGTTAAACAACAATTTTTTCAATCATCTCAATGCTAAAGTCTTTGGAATTAAAAAGACTTTCGTAAACTATTCACAATTGAAAAACTGACTTATATTGAATAAGCTGACGGTTTACCTTGACCACCAAAAAATTAGTATTTAAAGAGAATGATTAGAACCACTAGTTATTCCAATAGTGCCAATTATAATAAATGGTAATAAATTCTAACAATGACTACAAATTAATAACCCCAGTCAAAAGGCCAAAAAAAAGTAGATAGAGACGTCAGTTATGCAGAAGTCCAAGTTAATTCCTGGAAAAGAAACTTGATCAGTGCCACATGTGGTCAAATCCTTAGCAAATTTAGCGGCGACAACAGGACTGAGCGTAGCATGTGAAGCCTGCACAAGATAGTGGAACTGGAGCTTATGAAGCCGATGAAAAGGGTGTTATTGAATCGTTGGCAGTAATGGGGGAGCCGCCTATGCAAGGTGTTAAGACGTTTGATGAAGATTGAATCGTGAATGTGCACTGTCAAATTCCAAGCCGATCACCAAAAATGTGAGAGGAAGATTGCGAAATGCCAAAGGCACATGGTGTTTTATGCAAAATTCCCTTGCATGCAACAAAAGGACGCCTTGCTACCAAGGTTGTTGGATCGGCCTGCAATGGAGGTGTGCGCAGGCAATGGAGAAGGCGTAATGCAGGAGTTCGTGGTTGCTGCTGTTGATCAAATCCCACCCATATGAACTAGAGAACAGGCAAGTAACCAATGCTTTTCTAGAAATCGCCCAACCACTAATTTTAATAGAGATTCGACAATCTTTCTTCACACATCCACTATATCTTTCGGAATGAAGATATAATGGATGAATGAATGAAAACTTTTAATAACGTTCACAACGTCAAACAGTCTATGATACTTTCAAACAACAAAAATTGTTGGATGGAATGTTCACCCACCAGATCTTCACGCAAAACCATCTTTACGTAGCAGATCTCACGTTAAATAGGAAAAGGTCACAAGCAACAAGGACATCACACATGCATAGGTCACTATTGAGGAAGCCACCATGTAGGAGTTTTGATGACACACTATTGACTTATGGAGAAACACAAAGCCACAACGACCACATTGAAAACCTTCGCCAGTGAGCTCAAACTATTGGAGACTCCTATGTTGCTAATTATTCCTTCCTACAACTCAAATGTCGTTCCACCACACAGATCCAAATACACACATCAAATAGAAAGCATGTAATTTTAGCTTTTCACAAACAATTTCACAAATCAAAACTAACCAACATCCAAATGTAGAATAGGCTCTAATACCATGTTAATGTTAACATCTTTACTTGAATGTTGGCATCATTGAGTCATGTAAGCACACACTCAATCTATGAGATTGAAAACAAAGAATGCAATACAAAAATGGAATGTAAATAGAATAATATTGTCAAAGAGAAAGTTTGTACATATAGAAAAAATAGTTTGAGTCACTGCAGGAGTGCTCAATTCAAGGTGGCAAGAATGCTCCACCAAGTGGCAAATGAGAAGTGTCACATATCTTTGAAGAGTTCAACTAACCCTCCAAATGACACATTGCCGCCTAAAATGACTTAATACATAAAGTAGAATTAAACAATTAAATAATAATTCTACTCTAATAAAAAGCACTACCCCTAAAGATGAAAAAAAAATGGTAAATGCTAGTGGATGTTTTTTTCTACCTCGATAAGACATTACTGAGACTATAGTTTTTAATTAATTAATAAGAAAAAATGATTAAGATAATTTTAAGAGCTTATAGGATGAAACTCAATTTAACTTAAGGTCTACATTTGTCCCTAATATGACTACATTGGGCCCTTTCCATAAAAAAGTAAGTCCCAAATTCATTACATTCCAAATAGCTAGCTTAGAAGTTATTAATAAAAAGGTTGGTAAATTTTTATCCCCAAATGTAACATTGATTGTGCATACCACCAAGTAGTTAGGCAACCACCAAGAAGCTACAAGAAGACAATATAGAAGAGATGAAGAGAATTTGAGGTTAAGAAAATGATTTAATAGATCCAAGGATAACTAATGACAAGATAAATGAGAAACTCTTAAGTACTTGCACATAAAATCTCTTCTCTAACAGTACTCCCTAGTTACTAGTCCCTATTCAAGAATATGATGAGCTAGAAAGGAATATCCTAGGGAATTATAATCATTATTATATGATGCTAAGGAGGAAAAGAGAGAATCCTAGGTAGAAGTTAGATATTCCAAAGTAAAATTGGCATAAGTCATTTATAGGATTTTTCATTCTATGATTTATTTATTTTTAGAATGTGTAAATAGTTATGTAAATCTTTTGATTAAAAAAACACATTAGTTGAAATAAGATAGATACAATATTTTTGAGGTCATGAGATAAGTAGACATCTTGAATTTATTAAATGAAGCAAATATATGTCAATATATAAAGTACATTATAACTAAGGACTTTGCCAAGATTATAATAGTGAACAATGTGAGTACAATTATACAACATATATGTTAATAAGTTTTTGTTGATACAACCACATACATAGAAAAAATAGAACTTCCTCAAAGGAAAAACTTGATGATTTCCAAGCTTTGATTAAGTCTAAAATTCTAGATGTGAAAGATGAGGCAAGAAGTTTCATAGTGTTAAATATATGGAAGGAAGAGTTTATGGTGTTGCCCTCTATTTTTGTAGATGCAGTAACTCAAGATGAACAATTAAATTCTATCATAGTTACTATGGATCTAGATAAATTTTTATTGTTAGAAGAAAACATTAGTACATTCATTAAGGAAAGTGGAAAGTTATATGATGCAAGATGGGAAAAAATGACAAATGTTGATGTAATTATTAATAGTGATCTTCCATTGAAATGAAACATATGCATAAAGTTTGATATCTTTATTCATTTTATTCTATTAAGGAAAATAACTAAATTTCACAACAATTTAACAAGAAGACAAATATAATTGTGTATATTACAAGGCATTGGTGATACTCCATATGACTTTAGATATATTTCTAAACTAGATACAAACCATCAAAAATACGTCATCACAACATGATTGATGTACCATGCAATTTTTTAGAAGACAAGGATATTTTTAGAAATTAATTTTAAAAAAATGAAATGTAAGTTAAGGCATTTATGCATATTTTTTTGAATATTCTCAAAGGTTTTTCTATTAAATTTTGAGGAATAATGGATCCTAGCGATTCCATTTCCTCTAGTTTCAAGATTCCAAACCTTTCAAAGATTAAGAGGATTATTGAAGGTATTAGGGACAATATGATCAAGTTGAAAGTATGTACCATGTCTATTAGGAATATGTTTGATAACATGGAAAGGGATGTAATGAGAGTCCATGTCATCTCAAAGTTATAAAGGATCAACTTGATGCTATAAAGAGTATGAGGTGTACCTAATCCGCCAAAATTTATAAAAAAAGAGGAATATGTACAAGCGATTTGTCACCATTTGTAGATTGATCCTTAAGGAGAAAAGATGACACTTTTCTATTGTAAAAAAATTTCATAACAAGAAGATAACTACATATTGCTCTAATGTACGAGAGATAAATATCAATCATCCCAATAGGATGATCATTGTTCTCCTAATATGAGTAAAATGATCTCCTTGTTTAGATCAACTCTTGTTCTCTTAGGTATTATTGTGTTGATTAATCAAGAATTGAAAGTCTAAGGAGTCAAAAATTTCTCTTTTATAAATTTTGATATTATAAAACAAAGATTGTAAACTATTTTTTGAAATAAATATATGACAACTTTGGTATTATAAAACAAAGATTGTAAACTATTTTTTAAAATAAATATATAACAACTTGTTTACATATAGTTCTTTGTTACTAGCATAGTGTTTGAGGAGAAACTAAATATCTTTGAGAGCATATTTGTTGCTTTGTTGTTGTGATTAATTTAGTAATCTATTACAATAGGTGTAATAACCTTTTAATCTAACATTAGGAACATTTTGGATTACCACACTCTTTTGCTAGCTTCGCACAAAGTTTTGACCCGTGCTATAACCCGTCTTGGCGCGCTGTTGCAGCCTTTATATTCTATTATATACTATAAAGTGAGAAAATGGTGGGCCCAGAAAGCTGTCTAGGAAGAATAATGAATGAATGATCGACACATGTTTCCTCATTTTTAATAAAGGACATTTACTCTAGACAACGTGGTAGCTTCCTATTGGTGTGCTAAGGCTTAGCCTTCACGCTAAGTTCCAGAGGGCCCACTTTCTACAACTTTACACATTGGCGCAGCCTTCAAATTATTGCCACCTGAAACATGTGTTGTCGGTCTGGCCATGTCCCCATGGACTTTTATGACAATTTTTAAATGGACCCCCCAAATTTAAGTTGCTCTACACTTTTTTTAATGCAAGGTATGAATAACTGCAATGGACCGATTATAACCCCATATTGATAGTTTCTTAAACATTAAGAATTTAATGTCCTTTATATAATTCAGGACCATTCAATTTATTGTTATTGATTTCAAAGAAAAATTTGGTGACTATCTTTTCAACAAGTGCTTGAAAGAGCTGAGTTCCTCCAAGGGAGTATAATATTTGTGTTTGATATTTGAGGTTTTTACGGTATTTGTCTTAGTAGTTGTTTCTAAGATGGCGAGTGGTTGTTAGGGCAGTTTGGTAAGTTGCATACTGCTATGATGTCGTATGTGTCAATATTTGACAATATTTGTGTAGGGTGGTTTGAATCCGAAATTATCACTTGCAAATCATGGGGTCGAACTTATTGTCTTTGCTAAATTGGTAGAATATGGCATACAAAAGTATATACATGTGGAGAAATATAGTTAAATACATAGGTAGATGTTTATATATTCTAAAGACATTTATATATATATATGCATATGTATACATACATTTATATTTAGATACATATACAGGGATATATATACATGTACATATACATAGATGGAAACATATAAAGATGTTTACATGTTACAAAGAAATGACAATGGTTGATTTTAAACAAATAGATTAGAGTAGAGAAACTATTACATAGTATAGTTTAAGATGGGGGTAGAAAGAAGAAGCTCATTATGAGTTTGTTCAAAACATAGGTGAAGGGACAAATGTTAATTTTGTTCTTGTAGATTTAGACTATACATATTTCATTTAGTATGTCTTGGTTGATTTTAAAAAAAAATTGTAAGTTTTATGTCTTTACTAGCCATGTTTAAGCTTGTACATGACAAAGAATTTATGAGCTATAAACATTTGAAGATATGTCGATTATTTATTCTTTGAAGTAGTTGGAAGAGTTAAAACTTCCATGGTTTTTTATACCCATTGCACCGTGCATGATATGCAAAGATGTGTACGAGGTATGAATTTGTTATGTAGGGTGTGGATCATAGCACCTGTACTTATATCTTTGCATATGTAAGGAATATACTTGTATATATATATATATATGAAGAAATAGGAGACAATAGACAAATCAAGTAATAGGTAGTTGGACATATCAATGACAAAAGAAAATATTGAAAAGATTTGATCAAGGAGCAAGGGAAGACACATAACCTACTATAGGATGCACATGAAAATGAAAATGTGATAATCAGTTTGTCCATAGCATAAGCCAAACAGATATAAGTTTTGTTAGTATAGATCTTGGCTATGCATCTTTTCATTTGTCAAGTCTGATTGGTCAATTGAATTTGTCTTTTCAGTGTAGATGTTGAGTAGGAAGATGTTTGGGTTATGCTATGGACATCTTGGCTATGCTCTATGTCTTGATTAGCCATGCTTAATTATGCGGTTAATAAACAATTAATAGTAAATACCTTTTTCTCCTCAAATCAAGCATAAACTATATAAATTTGACTAGGAAATTTTTCTAAACATTTAAAAAAATTATTTGCAAATTACCAATACTAATTTTTTTGGAAAGTAGACAGTAATTTTAATATGCATTTTAAGAATAAATTAACGACTGCCTATCAATTTTGGAAATAAGAGGTAGAAAACATTAAGATTCTTTTTCATAGTAGACTAGAAGTCAATACATTTTAGAGCACAATGGAAGAGTCAGAAAAGCGAGGTGGAATATATAATTAGATTTAGTAAACATAATTATTATTCCATTCATATTCAGATTTATGTCTTACCACAATGATCATTGGACCAATTCGTATAATGAAATAAATGCTTACATTTTTAACTATTCAATTAAACTTTGAAAGTTGATCAAAAAAATGTTTGCCAACAAAACACTGAAAGTCCAATATAAAAATTCCAATTGCAATAGATAATGGGCTTCTTCACGGCAGGACTCATGAACCCAAAATTGTTCACATAAAACAACAAATGGGTGCATAAGTGATTAGGAGGAGATATGTCGTTTTCCAAGGCAAGTGCATGCAATAGAGAAAACACAAAAGGAGATTTAAACAATTCTTATGGTAGAAGGGAAAAGTCAGTGAAAATTTTAGATGACAATTCTTTGAATAAGTATCATCCATGCATAATGCAAGGGACACTAAATCTTTGTGAGTTTAAAGCAATGAAAGTTTGGAAAACAAAATTTGAACAAAAGAAATGAGAGAAAAAAAAACCCAAGTATAGACCACTAATTTGCTTAATGAAGGGAAAAAGTGGTTCAAGAATCTTCTTAAATGTCCAAGTAAAATCACATAGTGAATCTTTACCCACTGGTATGTATAGAAGAGGGGTAATGGAGATTTGAACTGGTGATCCTACAGAGGGAGGAGTATACAGAAGTCGAAGAAATTTCCTTTGCAATTTCCAGAAGCCCAAAAACATGTCATTGCAGTGCCATCTATTTGTTATGTAAACTTGAAATTTGAATAGGAATTCAAAAATAATAGTTTGCTACAAAATTAAACTTCACACCATAAGCCATGATGATGCTTGCACTAGACTCTTCTCGTAATTAAATGAAAACTCTGCAAATGTACTGCTTTAAACGTCATTTGTCCTTAGGAAGAGTGCATACGTATGTGAAAATATTTACAATTTAATAAAATTAGAAGTAGTTTTCTGGATTAAAATTGAAGTTGTTAGGGTTATTTATTTGTAACTTGTAATTAACCAATGCTTCTTTTGAATTTGAAAATATCAATGTCATGTCATCTAATCTATTTTAGATATTGTTTTGTCAGTAATGCCAATGCTTTGGAAGGGAAAATAATTTTTTGCTTAAAATCATTGATTTTTCAAAATTTTGTAACTTAAGTATTATATTTATGTTTCGAATGCTAATAGTTAATTCTTGAATGTTGCATCTGTAAAATAAATTAAACTAACTATTCTAAACACGGTGGTTTTTTTTAGAAATATATTAGTTTGGAAATATAGTTTTATTTTTTTATTAATTCTCTATTTTTTAAAAATAAAGTATATTAAATGTACCAAGGTATTTTGAACGTTTGGAAATTCATTGTTGCAAATATAATTTAGCTATTATCAAAATTGTATGTAAAAAATGGTAGAAAAATAAATATAAATTTTGTTAATCGTAATTTTTGTTTATAAAAATTTAAAGTATCCTTATAGAACTGTTTGGAATGCATCATTTGACAGTCACACTACAACAGACATATATTTTATCACTTCAAGGTTGGGACATTTTTGAATTACCTAGACTTTATTTTCATTTTCATATGATAAATTCAAGTGCACTTGCTTTGCATGTGCGGGAGGAAAATATTAATTCCATTCTAAATCATGACCAGTACATTATCATGTCAAGTCTTTATGAAGACATAAAGGAAAATGCATAAACAAAGAAATAAGATAAATGATGAATAAGTATAGCAGAATGCGATGGTGGACTGTGTCAGTAGGAATAGTGCATGCCAAAAGGCAAGTATATCAACTAAGCCATGAAATATTTCCAATGTTAAAGCTTTTTACAATTATTATGATTATAAAAACAAATCAAGAGAGTAGGAAAAGCTGGAGAAAAATACCACCGGTTGGAATGAAAATGAAATCAAATAAATTTTGTATAAACACAAAGTATTTGTATCAAAATCAGTATAAATATGCTCGACTAAGTAGTGTGTATAAGAAATATGATATCTCATAGATTACAGTGAATAATGTAATTTATAATTTATGGGAACACAAATAGTTTTATGTACATAGAATTGATCGACTTGATGTATGTGGGAATGATAATTTCATTGTAATTATAGTTGCATGGATATCAACCACCACAAATTGCACCTGCTTATCAAATTTTACTAGTAGAGGTAACTGCATTTTCCATTGACTTGACTGTAGAAATCACATTTATGATTACTTTTGTTTAGGTGGAGAGACAATGAGATCTATAAATACAATCCATCTACCTCTAACAAAACCACAGCTCAAAGACAAAAGAAAAATAGACAAGGGAAAAAAGTGAGAATTAGAGAAGATGGTGGTTGGAAGCATCAGCCATGAAATCAAGTCTTCAGTGGAAGCGTAGAGACTATGGAATGCCTTTGTGAAGGACGGCCATAATCTTCTGCCAAAGCAAGCACCAAAGCTTTTCTCAAGCATCACATTTGTGCAAGGCGATGAAGGTGTTGGCAACATCAAGCAAATGAATTTCACTCCTGATATGTATCATCTCATCTAAATATCTCCTTCTTACAGTTAAAACTGTTGAGAAAATGTCTCAAAAAATTTCCTTACTGGTAAATTGGAATAGGTATGTTGCACGTTTGTGTAATCCTTAGCTTTTCCATTTTTGTTCCCTTTGCTATGATCCAACATAGGGTTCTTATATATCTTAAGATATTGATTCCTAGCTAGTACCTCAATAAATATGGTGTCATTCTCTATGAGGTCTTGGATAATATTTTTGAGCCTCATGCAGTTTGTTGTTTTGTGTCCTTTGATCTTGTGAAATTCACAAAGGTCTTTCTCATTGTACTAGGATGGTTTCTCTTGTGGTTCTTGGTAGTTTCAAAGTTGGGAACTATTATTAGATTTGACTCTACCAACTTTTTCATGATGGTTTCTATGGGTTTAGATAACTGTGTGTATTTGCATTTAGTACAGTTGTTCTTGTTAGTGGTTTTCCTTTGTTGCATTTCAATGTTGTTGATTTGATTATTTGGAGGAGGTGTTGTTTGTTGCACGGTTGGTTGATTGTTAGCAACATGATTTTTGTTTGGCCTAGGGGCACTTAGGACCACCTTAGCATCTACGATGCCATCATTTATTACGTTCTTATTGTTAGCCCAGACACGAGGTTTGTCATTTGAACTAGTGGATGGGTGGTGATCTTTGTAATCTTAAGTATTCGCTTGTGAGATTAGAGATCTCTCGATGTTAAGGGCTCTAGGAACAAGATCATCATAAGATGTGATGCACTACATTTTCAAGTGGAATGATATATATGTATCTAGATTTTCTATGATGATTCCCACTTGTTGTTCATCAGGGAGAGGCCACTTTCTCTTACTAGCTCTTTGTCTCCATCGTTGTAAGAAATTAGCAAAAGTTTCTCCTTTGTTTTTCCTTAGAGTGTTCAGTTCTTCTAGATTTACGTCCATGTCAAGGTTGAAGGAGAAGCATTTATCGATAATTTCTTGGAAAGTTTTGATGTTGGGAGATAGATGAGAAAACCAATCCATGGTAGGACTTGTTAAACTTTGATGGAAGAGGCACATTAAATAAGAATCATTGTAGGCCACCTCCATACACATGATGTTAAATTATTTGAAATGGTCCACAGGACTTCCTCTCCCTTTGTATTTGTCAAATTTGGGGATTTCAAAACCAGGAGGGAATGGTACCATTGCTATGTTTTGGTCAAATGGATAAGGACATAGATTTTGTGTATGGAGCTTCTTTGTCTTTCCCATCTGAAGGTCATGCATTTCTTGCAATAATGCCTTAAATTGTGAAGCTAGATTATTTTGTAGGTTTGGTGGAGGAACATATAGTGGTATGACAAATATGTTTTGATATGATAAGGTGTTGTATGGGGTATATGGTGGTGTGAGATTCTATGAGGGTGATTGTGGTATCAATGTATATGTTCCTATCATATTTGTATTGACAATGGTTTGTTGAGGATTATAGTAAGAACTTGGTTGTTGTTGTTGTTATTAGGCATATTGTTGAGCTAGTAAGGCTTGTTGTTGTTGTTGTACCATGAGGGCTTGCTATTGGGATTTTTGTTGTTGTTATTGCACCACGAGGGCTTGTTGTCGGGTTTGTTGTTGTTGTTGTTGTGATGCTAAAGCTGCTTGATGGGCTTGATGTTGTTGTGGGGCTAAGGTTGCTTGTTGTGTTGCTAAGGCTGCTTGCTATTGTTGCTAATGTTGTTGTGCTGCTAAGGTTGCTTGTTGTTGTTGTTGTGTTTCTTTCTTTCTTTTTTTGTTGTTGTTGTTGGATGACTTGTTGGTAAGCTTGTTGTGCTTGTTGTAAAGCTAGGGCATGCACTTGCAATGTAGGATCAAGTGGTTGTTGGGATATCTAAGATGGATTGTGAGTTTTTATGAGAGGTTGAGGGTTCCCTTGGTTTAACATCCCTTGTAAGATGGTGGATTGATGTGGAGGAATGTAAGTTTGAGGTCCTGTTTGATTTTGCATGGTAAAGGGGACCGTGGGAAAATATGAAGATGGTGCCACTAGATTTTGTGATGGAAATGACACACTAGGTCCTTGAGTCCATTGATTAAAAATATTCCCTTGTCCCATGTCTTGAGGATTTCCTTGTGCTAGAGATGTAAACAAGGTATTGCCTAGGTTGGTGGGATTCATGGCCAAGGGATTGTTCTGAGATGAGTTGATAATGGATGGGGTGGATGTGTTTTGTGACACTAATGGTACAGATGAACCAATGGGAGGATTGGGTAAAGATGTCCCTATCCACATTAAGGGTTGAATCTGTGGTGTAGTATTGACATGCTCTTATGTGTTGTTTTGAGACATTTGGTCTATACTAATTTGTGTGATGATGAGCTGACTTGTGGTACTCATCGATATGGATGAAGAGGGGTGTCCTTGATTTGTGGAGGTCGTGGTGGAATAATGAAGTTCAAGAGGTTTATATGGTTTTTTGGGATCTTCGGAAGTGGGAGGAGCACCAAAGGTAGGTGTCCAAGTGGTTGTTTGGGATGAAGGATTGGTATCGAGGGTACCTGGACAAGTGTGTTGCTCTCAAATGGAAGAGCTAGACCAAAGTCCTTAGCAAGGCTAGTTGCAAGACTAGGAATGGATGTTTGAGTTAGCCCTAGTGAAGGAGTTTTGAAACTGTGTGTCAAATTTTGTGCAACAAATTATGGGGAAATAGGAGCTACATTTTCAAAGGCTTGGTGTTCCATGATTTCCTCCCTAGTAAGTTCAAAGGGATTGTTTGTGATGTCTTCTATCTCATATAGTCCTGAAAGAGATGATGGTTATTGTGATGGGGTAACCTAACTTCTCATATCAAATTCTAAAGGATTTGGATCACTTGAGGTAAATGTGACTTTGGTTTTCTCCATGATTCTCTTGTGTTGTGATCTTATCTTTACCATAAATTTTGTGTCACCTTTGGGAGATTTGTGTTGTGATTTGTAATGTTTGAACTCTCTTGTTAACTCAAATCTAGGTAAAAGGGATGCTCTAAGTCTTTTTGGAGCAATGATGATAGTATGGGCCCCTACCAAATAGTTCTCGAAGGGTGGTCGGTGCGGAAGATGAAATCAACCTTCTCAAGTGTATGGAAGGTAAGCCCATCTATAGTAATTTGGGAAGTCTAGAAAGAGAGGAATAGGAGAATTTTTCTGGAAAAAGGTGAGTCTTTGGATAGATTGATGTATAGAATCAATCATTCTTTGGAGGAAGTAGTAGGAGCAATAGCCTCAACCTATTTTAATCCAAAGATCCCCTTTACTTTGGAGGACAAACGTATTCAGGCCCAATGGCTTGGAATTCATCTTAGGCCCGTTAAGGGGCTTGGTTGGGTTAATCTGACTCAATCATCTCTAGAGGTGGATAAATGGGAGAAACCAAAGGAAGGTTGGTGAAAGGTAAAATTTGACGGGGCTTCAAAAGGAAACCCGGGTCCATGAGGGGTTGGTAGTATTGTTTGTGATTGGAATGGGAATGTGCTAGCCATAGGTGCAATGAGACTGAAGGAAGGAACTAACAATGTAGTTGAAGTAGTAGCAGCCTTAGTGACAATTAAGTTAGCCAAAAAGTCAGGGGCAACAAGGATTCATTTGGAGGGTGATTCCTTGATAATCATCCAAGCAATAATAAAAGGAGGAATTGATGCTTGAAATTTTGCAGGGAGTGATTAGGAAAATCACTGAATAATTAGCTCCTTTTGAGGACTATAAAGTTAGTCATATTATGAGAACTGGGAATATGGAAGTAGACACCCTCTCAAAATGGGCTCTATCTTTTGCAGAGGTGGATGTATTTAGAATTGAAGATTTTAGTGGAATTACTTTGGAGGATTTTTTGTCTGATGCATTTAATGCAAGAAGGGATAAACATTAGCAAGTAGAGGATTGAGTGTGAAATTCCCGAAGGATGTGAAGCATTGATGAAGGTAGTGTTGCTGGCATTGGACGTACGTTCATAATTAATAGAGATGGCTGGTAATTTGATGTGTATTAAAGGTGCACATTTCATTACCTTTGATGCTTCTTAGTGTGTGGTAACAAGGAATGTATCTCGTCTGCGGTGTGAGGCAACTTGGAAGATAGCGTATCAAAGAAGAAATGAAGGCCAATTTCACACTGAAATCGAGGGGGAAATTGGATCCCTTTGTTGGCAAAGCGACTGTGAAGAGGCTAAGAGGATTATTTATTTTCAAGGATGTGCAAGTGGCGCAATCTGTGCAAGTAATTTTGGGCAATGGTTTTGAAGATTTGAAGCACATATATCAGAATAATATGGATATATACTCATTGATCATGGCTTGGGGGTTGGACTTAGGAGAATCGGTGGAGGAAGTGAGGAAAGTAATGAAAGCGTTGGTGCACAATGATTTCTTAGTGGACATGGAAAACATCTTGGAATGGGATATACCAGGAGAGGGATTTGTTGTGGGTGAAGGCATGGAAGGTGGGGACCTAGAAGTAGCAGAGTTAAACCGTCTTTTTATCAGGTGGCTAGAAGGACGCACCAAAGCCATGTGGAGAGAAGGAGCGGAATGGGGGTGGAAAGCGCTCAAACTTTGTGTCGAATTAATGGAGGCCGAGGAGGTCATAGAGGGACTCAAAGATGTTGCCAAAGTGGAGATGCAAGAGAAGAAGGGTTTGCGCCCAAGGAAGAAGCTGATGTCGATTATGGAGATTTGTTCATTGAAGTTGGGCAACACTTCTAAGGCTTCTGCATAAACATAAAGCTTAAATTTTGTTTAGTTTACTGTATTTACTTTAGCTTTTGATACATGCTTATGGGGTTAAGCCTTGTTTTTTAATAGAAATTGTAAACAACTTGAGGTATGGGTAATAGTTGGTAGGGTAGTTAACAGGGGGATATGGTAGTGGGTTTTTTGCTTCATTGGAAACTGTGTTGGTTTATTAGACATTTTTTGGAAGTTGCTGGATGGACTCAAATCTAAAGATTTTGTAAATTTTTCTTTATCTTTAATAAAATAAAATATTATCACCGATAAAAAAAAAAGTACTTAGACTTTTAGAACTAGGTATCCATTGACGCAAACCAAGAGTGTAGCTAGTAAGATCTAATTTTACATAGAGACAAGGAACAAAATATAAAAACATGAGACATGAAGCTTGGTAGGAGCACAAGATGAAAACCTACTTTTAAGGTGTTTCGTATCAATTATCAACAAGAAGGAGAATACAAGAATACATAGAGCCGTGAAAAGGGTTTCGTATATTAGGTGCCAGCATATATCAAAACCCATCAACACAAATATATTATCTATATGTGAAATGTATATAATTATATCAAACTTAAAGGGAAATAAATTTTCATAGGTTATGAATGTGTTACAAAACAAATAAGACAACACACACAATTATGTCCATAAACACAATTTTATGGATGGTAACTATGATAAATATTTCAAAGTGTTAATGCATTTAACTTCAGAGGTATCATATACACTTTGTAGGGTAGATTTAAAGGTCACACAAAGTTTACCGCAAATAAGTTAATTTTTAAAATTACCCTAGACTTATAGGATTCAAGCAACAATGAAACTAATTGCAAAATGATTGAAGGAAAAATGATAAATAACAAATTCTATTATAACCTAGACATGAAACCCTTAGAAAATTTAGGGAAAAAACGAGTTAATGAAGATTAATAGCTTACTAGATGTGTCTATACATGAGAAACTACCTAAAGGGCCACCATCCTTCCACATATCAATTTGGATATTTATTGAAGCAAGAATTTGCAAGAGCTTGTATGGTATGCACTTGGAGTTAAAGATTACGCCTCGTTTAATGGCACAACCATGTTGTAGGCACCTATATGATCTTATCAATATATATAAAAAAATAGATTAACAACATAGTCATTATTCTTATGTCTTTGCCATCATCTACACATATGCATTGTACAAATTATTATGTGCTTAAAAGTACAAATTACAAGACATTTGCACACATATGCATTGTAGTGGATACAAGACTAGAGAATGAAGAAAGTACATAAGATAAACTAAAAATAACTTTAAAGAACTTTTAAATATAATATTCATAAAACTAATAAATTATTTAAAGTGGACTACTTTAACACAATATACCATAATAATTGTTTAAAGCAAATGTATAATATTAAAAGCAACTTATTATTAACTAGCAAATATACCACCATAATCATTACTGACTGTGAGTAATGTGACTTGTCAAAAGTAATACATGCCACCTGTTTAGTATCTAAAGCTCCAAACAAACATGCATTATAAAATGTTACTAACTAATAGTAAAACAAAATAATTAGGTTGTCCACATTCTCAATTAATTAACAATATATTTAATTTGAGTGCCAGCATGGCACCTCCGTGGTTATGTGAACTCCTAGAGAGTTTGAGTTAGGAGTTAAGATGATGGCAAGAACATGTTTGAAATAAATGATAATGATCTCAACTCCAAAGCCAGCGAGGCGGCGCAGATTCAGCCGTTGATGGCTACTTTATCAAAATGTTGAAGCTTTATCTAGTACTTGTAATCATGGCTTACACCAGTCAATAATGCCGTTTTTAATGCTAAACTTTATAATTGCCCATCAAATATGGAGGATCGTTTTGACACAGTGGACAAAATTCAAATTTTAAACTCAGAACCAACAACAAAATTCAAATTCAATTCAGTTAACTAGGTAAATAAGAGCCGTTAGATGAGCAAACAGTTAATCCCATTCTTCAACGGGTCTTTTCCACTTTGAAAGTTGAGTGGGGACATCTTCTAGCCGTTGGGTTTCTCAGTTATATATAGACATGAATATGACCAAATTCGTTCCATATCACATTTGCTTTTTCATATTTTTCTGCAAGTGATATTGCTCTTGATTGTTCATCTGCAGAGTTTAGTTTGGAGTGTGTTTTGAAGTGAAAATGAGGGAAATTCTGCATATTCAAGGAGGGCAGTGTGGCAACCAGATTGGGGCCAAATTCTGGGAAGTGGTGTGTGCAGAGCATGGAATTGATCCCACTGGGAGATACCAGGGGACCACTGATCTGCAGCTGGAGAGAGTGAATGTGTACTACAATGAGGCCAGCTGTGGGAGATTCGTTCCAAGAGCTGTGCTAATGGATCTGGAGCCTGGAACCATGGATAGTGTGAGGTCCGGCCCTTATGGCCAGATCTTCAGGCCTGATAATTTTGTTTTCGGTCAATCTGGTGCAGGCAACAACTGGGCCAAGGGTCATTACACTGAGGGGGCTGAGCTCATCGATTCTGTGCTCGATGTGGTCAGAAAGGAGGCAGAAAACTGCGATTGTCTACAAGGTTTTTCACCTTCCTTAGACTAATCTGTACTTGCAGTGCGTTTGTTGGCTTGCATGGCTCTTCTTTCTGATTTTTTGGAGGATTACATTTTATATTTCGCGGAATAGTGCTTTATTTGTTTTTCCAAATTCTGTGCAGGATTTCAAGTATGCCATTCTCTTGGAGGGGGCACTGGGTCTGGAATGGGCACATTGCTGATATCCAAAATCAGGGAAGAGTACCCAGATAGAATGATGCTCACATTCTCTGTGTTCCCTTCTCCCAAGGTCTCTGATACCGTTGTGGAGCCATACAATGCTACATTGTCTGTTCACCAGCTGGTAGAAAATGCAGACGAGTGTATGGTCCTTGACAACGAAGCGCTCTACGACATTTGTTTCAGGACCCTCAAGCTAACCACTCCTAGCTGTAAGCATTTCACTTGGATAAGTCTTTTTACTTCTTAAACGCCCTAGGGTTTGGGTTAATGGAGTTGTAAGGGTTTGTATGTGGTTGTTTTAATTGGAGTGTTTTGCCCTCTTGAAGGTTACAGGGTTCTGGGAGGACTCTTTAGGATTTTGGAAGCAGGGTTACTAGGCCTGTTAAATATTGCTATGATTTGGGATTACTGTAGGATTTGGATTGAAGTTTAATTGGTCTTACGAGGCGGGATTTTACATTTAGGAGCCTGTTTCAGGTTATGTTGATTTGGGTGTACTGTTTAGATATAGGATACAGAGTTATGAAGCCTGTGAAATGTTTCTTTGTTTTGGGTTTATTGTAGGATTTGAGATGCAGGTTTTTATAGATCTTATGAGGCAGGATTACAGCTTTAGAAGCCTGTTTCAGGTTACATGGGTGTGCTGTTTAGATATAGGATGCAGGGTTACGAGGGCTGTTAAATGTTGCTTTGATTTGGTTTTACTGTAGAATTTAAGGTGCAGATTTTATGGGTCTATATGAGGTAGGAGTTCACAATTGACGTAATTTTTGATATGGGTATTTTGTTTGCTGTGCAGTTGGCGATCTGAATCACTTGATCTCTGCAACCATGAGTGGAGTTACATGCTGTCTGAGGTTCCCCGGTCAGTTGAACTCAGATTTGAGGAAGCTTGCTGTGAATCTGATTCCTTTCCCCCGTCTGCATTTCTTCATGGTAGGGTTCGCTCCCCTGACCTCCAGGGGGTCCCAGCAGTACAGAGCACTGACTGTTCCAGAGCTCACACAGCAGATGTGGGATTCCAAGAACATGATGTGCGCTGCAGATCCTAGACATGGAAGGTACCTGACAGCCTCTGCCATGTTCAGAGGGAAGATGAGCACCAAGGAGGTGGACGAGCAGATGATCAATGTGCAGAACAAGAACTCCTCCTACTTTGTGGAGTGGATCCCTAACAATGTGAAGTCCACAGTGTGTGACATACCCCCTACGGGACTGAAGATGGCTTCCACATTCATTGGGAACTCCACTTCCATTCAGGAGATGTTCAGGAGAGTGAGTGAGCAGTTCACAGCCATGTTTAGGAGAAAGGCCTTCTTGCACTGGTACACAGGAGAGGGTATGGATGAGATGGAATTTACCGAGGCAGAAAGCAACATGAATGACTTGGTCTCTGAGTACCAACAATATCAGGATGCCACTGCAGATGAAGAAGGGGAGTATGATGATGAGGAAGAAGAGCTTCAAGATATGTAATGTGGTTCAACAACATTCAGTTGCTGCTACAGTAGCTTTAGACTGTTTACTTATCTCTCCTTGTAAACAATTAAATGCGCTTATTAATACAGTAGCTTTAGACTGGTCACTTATCTCTCTTTGTAAAGAATCAAATGCTCTTAATATATCTTAAATTGATTTTGCCTGACTTGATCTAGCAGCCCCGTTAAAATTCTCTTGCTGGATTGAACTTCAAATTTTGGTGTTGAATTGAGAGTGGATATTCAAGTTTATTTGTTTCAACCTGAACTTGCCTACCGGGCGGTTAAATCTACTTGGCAAATCTTGAAATACTGGGTTCATTGGGTAATGTGGGATGTAACTTTATGGTCATACTAGGGGGCTATATCTCTTCAACAAGCATATCTTTAATATGATGTATTTTGAAAAAATATATATAATGTTAGACTTTTGCAATCTTTTAGACAAATATTAATCTTTATGTGGAGGGAGTTGGTATTTTTCATAGTGTGTCAAATTATGATATTTTCCAATGCCTAATAAATTATGATATGCAGTAAAATTTTGGATTTGATTGTGTTTTAGTTTTTTCACATCAAATTTGATATCTTTAAATTATGATATGGCAAATTTTTGGGATTAAACTACATGATTGAATCATAATGTGCTAGACCATGTGTTCCATGTGTTCCATATTATGGTTGTATTGAAAGCTTTGAGGTTATGAGGTTGGTAACACCTAATAATGTGGGCCACCTTTGTAAAAAATCTATTACATCAATGGAAAAGTATTTGGTGGTTAGGTGGTCACTTTTAAAGGTGCATTAAATGATATATGTTATTCACACATTTAAAAGTATTTGTTAGTTGGGGCCAACATTGTTAACATCAATTGAAAAGTAGTTAGGTGTGGGTCACTTTTGTGGAAAATCTAGTGCCATAACTTTTAATGACAAATTTAAGATGCATTTAATGATTTTATGTCATTGACACACTGTTAGCTGGGTTTGTTTTTGTTAACATCAATTGAAAAATATTGCCTAGGTGCAGGTCACCTTTGTGAAAAAATCTATTGACACATATATTGAAAAATATTTGTTAGTTGGGGTGGCCACCTTCATTGGCAAAAACCTTTGTGAAAAAATCTATTATACATATATTGAAAAATATTTGTTAGTTGGGCTGGCCACCTTTATTGGCACAACTTTTAAAGGCAACATATATGCTCTTTGCAATGGTTTCTGGTTTTGATTGTGTGATAATTTTTGCATCAACATTTCGGATCACACTCCGTGATCCATCATCAGGATGAGCAGAGTTGAAGGAGAGAATGAAAGGATGCAGACCAAGAGCTATTTAAAAAGAACAAGGCAGGGAAATGAGAGAGAGGGGGCACGAAGACCAAAAACCAAAAAAAAGAAAAATATATGCAACATATATGCTATTGACACATGTATTTTTTTGTTAGTTGGGGCCATCTAAAGTATTTTTTTGTTAGGTGCAGTCACCTTTGTGAAAAAATCTATTGATACATTTATTGAAAGAAAAATATTTGTTAGTTGGTGTGGCCACCTACCTTTATTGGCATAACTTTTGAAGGCAACATATATGCTATTGACACATAAAAGTATTTTTTTGTTAGTTGGGGCCATCTATATATGAACACCAATTGAAAAGTATTTCTTGGTTGGGACCTTTGTGGGAAAATTCTAGTACTCATAATAATTGAAAGGCAACATATATGCTATTGACACAAAGGTATTTTTTTGTTAGTTGGGGCCATCTATGGACACCAATTGAAAAGTATTTAAAGTATTTTTTTGTTAGGTGCAGGTCACCTTTGTGAAAAAATCTATTGATACATATATTGAATAATATTTGTTAGTTGGGGTGGCCACCTACCTTTATTGGCATAACTTTTGAAGGCAACATATATGCTATTGACACATACAAGTATTTTTTTGTTAGTTGGGGCCATCTATATATGAACACCAATTGAAAAGTATTTCTTGGTTGGGACCTTTGTGGGAAAATTCTAGTACTCATAATAATTGAAAGTATTTAAAATATTTATTGGGGTGGCCATATTTATTGGCAAACCTTTTAAGATAACATATACTATTGACACATTTTAAAGTACTTTAATTAGAACCCCTATGTTTGTTTGATAACTTCCATAGCACATGGCTTTTACAACATGTAATGTGCATGATACCTTTATAAACTAGCATATACATATATTAAATATTAATATATATAAAATACGCCCAGAGTTATCCTTCTGGCCTATTTTCATCATTTATAATTTTAAGATTGATATTTCATTAATAGAAGATTTTAAATATAAACTAAAAAAATAATATTACTAATTGTAGTTTTAGAATAAACTAAAAAAATATATTTAAGTATAAAAGCAACATGTCTATTTTTTTTTTAATTTGCATGCAAGTCATTTCATATTGAAAAATTAAACTAAATTCTAATTTCAAAAAAATCATAAAATATTTTGAAGTATAAAAAGATTTTGATATCTTTTTAATAGGTTCGTAGGGAAATAAATCAAATCAAATCATCATAATATTTTCAAAACATATAAGATCCATTTTTCTCTAATATTTTTCAAATATAAAAAATAAAAATAATGTCAAATATACAATAAAAAACTATTGCTACTTTTTAATGTTGATAGTCTATTTATGCTCTGGGCATGTAACATGGCTACTCTTTCATGGATCTAGATGATGCGTTAAAATAAATTATTATTTCTCCTCCTATACAACATCCTTGAATTCAATTTGAAACTTTTCCTATTTCATGTAATGACTCCAAAAGGAAATAAATTGGACCTAATCTTTAATTTTGAATCTAAAATCATAAGGAATCAAACTAATTTTTATTTTGTAACATAAAATCAATTTAAATAAACAAAAGAAAGATTAAAGATAAAAATCAATTATTAAATTTGTATACAAATAAAATCAAATAAATCCCTAAAATATACCAATTATTTATATGAAACATACTACCTATTTTCCAAACATAATCATAAAAAGACACACAATATACAATTTTCACCATTACAAAATTGTATTCATTAGAATTAAATTAAGAAATAGAAATCTTTACACCAGCATGACAAGATAAAAGAGACCCCGAACTCTTAAGAAAAGGATGAAAGACAAGTGCATTCACTATTTTCTTTAAAAAAAGAGACAACCTAGAAACCATGGATCTTTGTTTTTTTTAAATAACTACTTATCCTTATTCGATTCCAAATTACCTTAATAGATATTAACCATATAAAAAATCCTAAAAAATGTAACCCACATATCACTAACATCTGAGGCAAACCCATCTGAATAAGAAACCTGAAGAGACACAGTTACCAAAGCAAATCATAACCTTCCTTATCCATCTCCCCCTCCTCTTGTTTTCCTCTTCATTTCAAAAATACTTAAATGCAATGTCTCTGAGCCAAACAAAAAAATAACTTAAACATACACTTTAAAAAGAAAGAAAAAATACAATAACATCAAAAAGGCAAGGGAAAAATCTTCCCTACTAATCACATTCTCCATTTTATTCATGCTTGGGACATATACAACAAATCTTATTGGCATACATTGTAACCTATGCAAAATCAAAGAGAGTATTGAATGTGATCAAGATCCACAACCACAATAATCCCTAGATAAGACAAGAAACTGGCCATAGGGACCCTTGTATTACATGGTCCACTATTCTAATGCATTGAATGGATTCCCATTCTCCACCTTGCAATTCACTCTTGGTCCATAGCTCACTGAATAGTTGATCACAACATCATATGTTGGGCAGTGTTCGCAAGTATTTGTCACCATTACGGATTTTGTATACTCTCCTCCGAAATCTGTGGTACATGATATCAACATCTCAAATCTGCATGGATTATCTGGCCCAGTTGGAACTAAGTAACAATGGCAATATCCATCAACCACAATGTCACTTATTAATCATGAACCAAAACATAAAAGATAGATTCAATCAACATGTAAATAGATTGAAGTGGTGAAAGATGAAATTTGATACATGTACGAAGTTGATGATCATATGTTAAGTTGTGGTTTAAACCTTGAGTTGCATTGATTTTTGGAAATTCTTGAGAGTTAACTGGGTATACCGCATAGAAAAGAAGAGTTATTAAAAAAAAGAGAATGTGAGTGGCCCCCATACTCAATTTTGAAATTCCTTAGATGGAAGGAAGATGATGGGTGCAAAGAAAACTTTATGTTTCCTTAATATGTCTCATTCCACATACAAATTGAATCTTAGTTGATATCCCTGCAATTGCTTTCCTAGCTACTCTTTCTTATAATTTTAAAGTGATTTAAAACAAAGAAAAAAAATCTAATCGTTACTCAAGAGTTTATAAAAAAAGCCAACTATTACTTAAGAGTTTATTGCCAACTACATGTCATTTCATCATCAATATAAATGCACGGAATAAAAATGTACACAAGTTTTTCATTCCACTATGTGAGTGTAAGAAGCCTCTCGGCTTAACTAATGATCTAATTATAGTCCAAATATTCATTAAAAATAAAAGTATTCATATACAACCATAACTATTAAATGAATATTATAACAAAAATATTAAGATAGGGGTTGCTTAGTATTTCTTGGTTGGGGGTCTTTGTGGAAAAATTCTAGCACTAATAATTGAAAGTATTTAAAGTATTTTATTAGTTGGGGTGACCATATTTATTGGAAAACCTTTTAAGATAACATATACTATTGACACATTTAAAAGTATCTTCACTATGTTTGATAACTTCCATAAACTTTCACCCTTCCATTAACATAGCTTTTACAACATGTAATAGCATACAATATGCATGATACCTTACTAGCATACATATATTTATTAATAATATATATAATACATCAAGAGATATCCTTCTTGAGGTGCCTATTGCACTTTTATGTGAGAAATTTATTAAAAATAGGCTCCTCGAGAAGAATATCTCTTGGTGTATTTTATATATATTATTAATAAATATATAAAAAATATATGCTAGTAGCATTCATAGCGCAACATGAGAGACATTAAGTTAATTAAGATTAGTGTGGAGGCTAGCATTGAACAAACCCTAACCTCAACCTTAACCCTAAGATTTATCGTAGAACCCTAACCCTATTGAAATTCAACCCCAATTGAACTTTAAGCCTAATTGAATTGAAACCCTAATTGAAACCTAACCCTAACTCTAACGTTGAACCCAAGCTTTATTTTAGAACCTTAACCC
The DNA here is from genome assembly GCA_007258455.2 of Sequoia sempervirens. Taxonomy (NCBI): domain Eukaryota; kingdom Viridiplantae; phylum Streptophyta; class Pinopsida; order Cupressales; family Cupressaceae; genus Sequoia; species Sequoia sempervirens. The sequence continues at coordinate 224,354,044 of VDFB02075321.1, read as the reverse complement.
TAACCCCAGATTTCACTTTAATGCTAACCTCAAGATTTATCCTAGAACCCTAATTGAGCCATAACCCTAATTTAACCCTAACCATAATTGAATTCTAATCCTACCTCTTATCCTAATTATAAACCTAAACCTAGCTATAATCCTAATTCTTAATCTAATTGTAACCATAATTCTAACTCTATTCATAATTGTAATTCTAACACTAACCCTAATTCTAATGGGAACCCTAATTATAACTATACTATTAACTGAACCTAACCCTATCCCTAGTTGAACTCTTACCCTAACCTAATGTTGCCTAAATTTTCACCCTCAGGCTCAATCAAGAAAGGAAAATTGTGTTTAACAGGTTCGAGAAGGCCAAATGGAGCATTCAGCTTAGGGAAAAAGTCATGAATCTGATACTAGGTCACAGGAAACTCAGTGAAGAAGCCTGCCTTGTTTAGGCATGACATGAAAATCTTCTAATGGCAGAGTCACCAAGACCCTAGGAATGTCACGGCGAGTGGGATTCACCTACAGGTCCCCATCGGCAAGACATCGACCATCATCCTGGCGACAAAAGGATTTCAGTTCGGTGGAGGTTCTTTTCTTCGGAGAGAAGTATCGGCAAACGCATCGGGTCTCGCTGACAAAGCGAATCAAGATCCTTTTGGCGTATGTGTGTAGGTATCGGTAGGAGGTCCTACCGATCGAGGGTAGTCTCACCAAATTCATGCAGCGTCGGCAAAGCAAGCGAGCTTCGCCAAAGAGTCTCGCCGAAGTGAAGATGTCTCCCCGACCAAGGGGAAAGCAAATGCATCACCGGGCAAGATGGAGGCTATCGCCATAAGGTCTGGCCGAAGGGGTAGAGTCACACCAAGACGAAATGTTCTTGGCATAGGTTAGTTCTTTCGCCAGGAGGTCACGTCGATCTGTGGGGGGTCTTGTCGAAGGGATAGTCTTCGGTGTATGTCAACAGACTTCGCCAACAGGTCTTTCTGACAGGAAAGTCTCCCCGACGCAAAAGAAAGAGGGCCCTCGGCACGACTAAGGATTCTCGCCAAGATGTCTTGGCGATTATAAGAAGTCTCCCCGACAGGGAAGGGAACCCACCGAAAGATAAAACGAAGGGAGAAAGTCCCGGCGATTATAAGATGTCTCACTGACAACAAAGGGAGATCGCCAAGAGGAGATGCCTTCACCATGAAGTCTTCCCGACTAGCGGGAGTCTCAGCGAAGGAAACGAGGAGCTCAAACAGAATGAGGGTGGGGTCGGCAGGATGTCTTGTCGACCAAGCAAGCTCTCCCCAGATCCAAGTAAACTTTCGGCGAAGTGGGGGTACTTCGATATAGAGTCTCATCAATAAAGAGGTCTTAGCGACATGGGGAAGGCTCGCCGAGAGAAACACATTCTTGCCAAGATGTCTTGGCGAAGGCATAACATCTCCTCGATCGAAGAGAAAAGCTCATCGTCAAAAATCAAGGAGCCCGGCAGGAGGTCTGGCTGATAGGCCAATGTCTCGTCGATAACGTCGAGTCTCGCAGGGTGTCTTGTCAAATGATGAGTTCGCCGAAAGAAAAGGAAGTCTACAAAAGGTCTCGGCGAATGGAGGGTGTCTCAGCCACAAAAGCAGATATTGATATGACAGGGGAAGCTCGCTATGAGGTCCTGCCGACTTGATAGTGTCTCAGCGAAAGCAATGCAAAGCTCGGTGAAGTGAAATGCTTTCGAGGTGACATCAACAAGCTCTTGCCGAAACAATGGGGGGTTCTCAGGGTAACGTTTTTCCTTTGGTAAATTGTCTCACCGAAAAATGACTATCTTGGCGACCACAAAGGCAACATCAGTATGATCTTTTGGGCTCGCTAGGAGCTCTCAGCGACAAATCCATGTTATGCCGACGGTTATGGGAAGATTGAATTGAATCGGCAAGACACGATTAGTGTCTCACCGATATGCAATTCAATAGGAGAGGTTTTTGACTGCCCAGAAGTCTGCGTGTAGTGTGCCCAGCCAATCAAGGAGAGCTATGAGTAAATCATTGGTAGCTTGACTAGTGCCAAGAGAATCAATCGAATATGAATCAACGTGTATCTATTCTGGACTGAAGAGCATTCAAGGCGCTCGACAGGGGGATTCAGTAGGTGGACACAAGGACTAGAAGTAAATGAATGCAGTAGCTGCAAAATATCAGAAGGGGTTCTTCGAGCAATAACTCTTCACCGATGCACAACGAGATGGACACGTAGCATGCAACATTAAATTCAGTCAAAAGATCTAAGGAAAAATCTACTTCGAGGACTGATATTTTGTAAGCCCTAAGGGGCCAACATAGTTTGCATATAAGGCATTGCTTTTTTCCTTTTTGAAGAGAGTTCGGAGGATGCATTCAGAGGAGTTAGTGATTTTATCGATCCTTTCTCAGCTAATGTATGCCATTTTGTAACTCAAAACTAAAATTTGGAATGAAAGAATAGAGTTCACCAGGGAAGCAAGTATTAATTTTTATACTACCCTCATTTCTGTATGTTAGCTTGTACAAGTTTTCTTTAACAGTGTTTCTTTTAATCTGTATTCATACCCCCAAAGCTGTGAAGTTTGTTCCTTCCTCCTTAAGATATGTATGCAGATCAAACCTGTCAAGAATGATGCATAAGACTGAAAGGGTGATGTGAGTAAGTAAATCAATCACAGTTAAGTTTTCTCAGTGTGTTGTATCTTGCTTTCATTTCATGATTTCTCATCAACTCGGTGTATCACCATAGGAATGGTTCAGTTTAGTTTCATTTTTTGTATGCATCCTTCTCCCTTTACTTTTATAAGATTGTTAGCTTAGTTGATACCCAAAGGAAGTCGGCCTTCTCCAAAGGTTCATTTCAACTATAGGTGACCCGCAGCCTTGAAATGATCCCATGTTGCTCTAGAAAGCTCAGTTTCAGTCTCTATGCATAGGGTGCAATTTCTAGGTGACAACAATTTCTGGCATGCTCGGTGGGATAGAAATTCCATTGAACTGCTAGTTTAGTATGCAACCAGTGAATTCCATACCTTATAGAGGTCCTTTGGCATACTTGGCGACTCCAAAAAGAGGAAGAACTCTAGAAATAAACTCCTTCTCCAGTTTATGAAAAGAGTTCAAACAAGAAGCAACTTAGGCCCTTTTGAATACTTACAACTGTCACCACCAAGAAGACAAGGCAGAGTAGAGGAAAGGCAAGGAACAACAATTATCTATTCGAGAAGAACTCAATCCACTCCTCCACTTGTGAGATCACACATTATTGTCTCGTCTTTGGTGTCATCTAGGATACAAGTAAATCCACCACAACCACCTCCAATGGCCGCTCTAAGGAATCAACCCTTCGTTACTTTTAATGGAGGGAGCCCCTTGAATTTGGCACAATACAATGACATTCCAATGGCAGCCTTGAAGAGTCTGCCAACTTTCACTGGGGAAGACCAAACTACTCCAATTGAACATATGCGAGATGTGGCTTCGTTATGTGGAGTCTTTCACATAACCTAAGAAGATGTTGCAGTAAGATTGCTAGCTGCTTCACTGAAAGGAAGAGCTGTGCAATGGTATAGGAGCCTACCAGTCAGTTCAATTGCAACATGGGACGAATTTGGAGACAAGTTGCATAAGCAATTTCAAGACAGGTCTAATAACTTGTCCCTATTAGAACAATTGACTACAATTAAGAGGGCTCCACAAGAAAAGATGAATGACTTCAACTTCAGATTCCAAAGAACCTAGGATAGAATCCCTACAACAGTGAAGCCACCTCTAGAGTATGCATTTTTATACTTCTTGAGGGCTCTTAACAGTGATATAGCTGTCATGATACAGTCAATGGGAGGAGTGTCTCTACAAGACGCCTTTGAAATAGCCATTAAGGCTGAAAACAGCTTAATACAAGCTGGTAAACTTGCTCCTAGGCCACCAATGCCTATATTCCCAGAAATTCATGCAAATATTCCCTTGCAGATACCTCCTTTTGCACCTTTACCATCTGTTTGAGCTATTGTAACACAAGAAAATATGGCTTCAGGCTCATCAAATGAGTTATAAGAGATCAAAAGTCTTTTACAGACTTTTGGTAACAAGTTGGTGAACTTGGAAAAGCAATAGTCCCATTCTAGGCCTTATCAACAGCAGAATCAAGCCCCAAGTTAGTCTTTTCAAAGTCCACAACAACAATTCCAGGGGAATAGACAACAGTACCAGGGCAATTATCAGGGCCCAAGACAAAATGTGAACACAAGACCTTTTCAGGCCTATGCTCCAGCACCTGTTAGTGCATTCAAAGACCTGATTCCTACTCAAAATAATTTAGTAGCAGATTATGAGTGGTGCTACCCTTGCAATCAGCCTCACAATCAAACCAGTTGCTCAAATGGGCTCATCAATCAGGCATTGATGGTGCATAATGCCTTAAGCTCACAACAACATGCACCTAATGAGTCATCTCCACAACACCAAGATCAGTTTGCAAATGATACTACTCTACTCAACTGGCAAGGTGAGGAGTTTTGCGGATTGAATGTGGACAATTCTCCTATTGCAACTAATACAAGAGCAAATAAGAGAGCATTTGAGCTTGATCAGGCAACCGACAAAGGAAAGGCATCACCTGTTGAACCGTCTGCATCTCAAGTGACTAGTGTTTTGCAAGGAAATCAACGACTCCCACTCAGGGAGCAGCCATGCTTACAAGCTGATCACACTGGCGTAAAGGTACATAATAACGTAAATCTATTTGTTCCTTTTAACATTCTTGATAGTATGAAAATGAAAAATGTAACGATGTCTATGTGGGATTCATTAGTCATCCCTGGTCAAAAGGATATTATATGTTCAGCCTTGTCAAATCTTAAGTTATTAGATGAGTCTGAATCCCCAAAAGGTCAAGTTAGGACTGTATTGAAAAATAATTCTCAGGGAAATGATAAGCAACCATGCATAGAGACTGAAAAAGGAGTGAAGCCACCTCCTTTCTACATGTCAGTGATTATTGGTGATAAATTAGTTCATAACTGCATGGTGGACACTGGAGCTAGTAGCTATGTGATGCCAAAACAGATTGCTGATAAACTTGGACTAAAATATCAACCTTTAGAGAAGGGAGTAATTCAATTGGATGGAACTTTAGTTAATACATTGGGCATCATTAAGGATTTGAGTCTCAACCTTCATGCTTGTCCTAATTTTTTAGTTCCCCAAGACATATGTGTCATAGATCTTCCACCTTTATTCTCTTTGTGTTTATCAAGAGACTTTACAGCCAAGATAGGTGGTTACGTATCAGCTAATTGGTCACATATGTTGTTTAGAATGAGATATGGGACTAAGGTTACCATCAAGTTTGAAAGGTTGGCTAAAGATCACATTGAACCATATAGCCCAAGTCCTATCAACGATATCCCCATTACTCCAGACACAAATTATGTTGTTTCAACTGACAGTGAGCTGGTTGCCACTCAAGAGCTTCAATCAAAAGCCATTCCTGATGTGTTGTTACATGAGTGGGTGGTTGAAAATGTGTTGGACAGTCCTGAGAAGCTCATTCAAGATGCTGGTATGGGTAACTATGTCATTCTTAAGCCCGACACAGAGATTCCAAACCTAGAGAAAGATGCAGATCAGTTGTTGCAACCACCAAGTGGACTTTGGGAGATGTTCTTCGATGGTTCTAGAAGAAAAAATGGTGCTGGAGGAGGTACAATGCTTGTTTCTCCACAAGGTGATAGGTACTACTCTGCATTTTGTTTCACTTTTGCATGCTCCAATAACACTGCTAAATATGAGGGCCTTGTACAAGGTCTAGAGTGGGCAAGGAAGAGAGGAATTACCAGCTTGAAAGTCTATGGGGATAGTGAATTAATTGTTAATCAAATAAGAGGCTTGAATTTTGGTAAAAATGACACACTAAAGTCATAGAAACAGAGTGTGGAACATGCTTGAGGAATTTGATGCCTTTAATTTAATATATATTCCAAGAAATCAGAACAAGCATGCTGATAGGCTTGCAGCCATTGGAGCACAGTTTGATATTCCAAATGACATTAGGAAAGAGAAAGTGTAGCAATATGTAAAGGTTGTAGTCAGGCCATCAGTTCTTGATAACAACATCCACTAGCAAGTTTTTGACAGCGATGAACAAATTCTTTCTTTTTTGCTCGAAGAAGATCAGTTCTTCATGGTGAATCAAGTAAAACTCAAGCAACAGTATGGTGATCAAGTCATACAACTAAAGAAAAATAAGTTTCCCAAAGGCCTTGTTACCTTAGAATCAATTTTTAGTACTAATGATCAGCTTAAAAAGGGTAAAGCTGGCCTGCAAATCAAAGAAGAACATTATGAAGAACTGGAGATTTTCAAAGGTAAACTTCTTAAGATAGGAAAAATTTGTTCACATGAAGATAAACAAGCTTTTGTTGCTTTATGTCAGGAATTTCATGATGTCTTTGCTTGGGAATACTTAGATTTGAAAGGGTTTGACCCCCATATCACTCAGCACACAATTGAGTTGGAACCTAATGCCAAGCCAGTAAGGAAAAAACAAAGGCCCTTGAATCCTAAGCTGGAGCCCCTAATGATTAAAGAGCTGACTAAACTAGTTGAGGGGGGTATTGTCTTTCCTATCAAACACACCTCATGGGTTTCTAACCTTGTACCGGTTAGGAAGAAAAGTGGTGAAATAATACTTTGCGTAGACGTTAGGGATCTTAACAGATCATCCTTAAAAGACCACTACCCACTGCCCTCCATGGAACGAATATTGCAAGAGGTTACTGGTTCTGAAAGATTTTCCTTATTAGATGGTTTTTCAGGGTATAATCAGGTGTTGGTTAAAGAGGAAGATTAGTTTAAAATTTCTTTTACAACTAAATGGGGCACCATGGCATACAAAAGGATGCCTTTCAGTTTGTCTAATGCTGGTGCCACGTTTCAAAGGGCCATGGACATGGCATTTCAAAGTTTGATCAATAAGATTATACTGATTTATTTAGATGATATTACAATATACTCTAAGAATGTTGATGAACATGTGTCACATCTTAGGCAAGTTTTTGAAAAATGCAAAGAGTTTGGTATCTCTCTCAATCCAAAAGAGAGTATCTTTGTTGTTCATGAAGGGAAACTATTAGGACACATAGTGTCAAAGCAAGGAATTACTATTGATCCTGAGAGAGTCAAGGCCATACTTGAGTTGTCGCTACCTAATCACAAGAAGGGCCTACAAAGCTTTCTGGGCCAGATCAACTTCCTAAGAAGATTCATCCCTGATGTTGCAAACTTGTTGCAACCTTTAACAGCTATGTTAAAGAAAAATGCAGTTTTCAGTTGGACAAAAGATGCCAAGAATAGTTTTGAAAAGGTCAAGGAGGCCTTAGCAGCAGCTCCTATGCTGGTAAATCCTAATTTTTCTAAAGATTTTTATCTGTATGCTTATGGTAGCACAGGTAATATTTTTGCAATATTGGTTCAAAAAAATGAAGAGAATTTAGAACAACCAATAGCCTTTTTTAGTCAAGGTTTGGTTGATTATGAACATAAATACTCCTTTGTAGAGAGGCATGTTCTTGCTATGATCAGAAGCTTGAAGAAATTCAAACCTTTGATCTCTCATAATAAAATTCATGTCATGGTGGCACACTTCAGCGTGAAGGAATTTTTATTGAATAAAGATTTAAATGAAAAAAGAGCAGGGTGGATCACTAGGGTCATGGAGTATGATGTAGATATTAAGATCACCAAATTGGTTAGAGGTAGGGGTCTCTATGAGCAGCTTGCTACTGGGTCGAGTAGTGATAGTGAGCTAGAAAAGGATGTTATCCTTGCTAATACATATGAGGTTCAGAATGCTCATGATGATGTGCCTATGGAGATAAATAATTGGGTTCAAGATATGATCCGATTTCTACAAACTGGTGAATGCCCATTAGGATTAAACAGAGCTTAAAGAAGATACTTCAGATTGCAGTCCATACCGTATGTGTTGGTAAACAATGTTCTTTTCAAAAAAATCTAAATGGTGTCTTATTAAGATGCATTCACAACAATCAAATTGAAAAAGTACTCCATGAATTTCATGATGGAGCTGCAGGAGGTCACTTTTCTCCCAGAACTACTACCTGGAAAATCATGAGAGTTGGTTACTACTGGCCTAGCTTGTTCAAAGATGCATATTCCTGGTCAAGAAGGTGTATCAAATGCACTCTATTTTCAGGAAAGGAAAAATTGCCTGCTATGCCTCTACATCCAATTCAAGTGGAGCAACCCTTCATGAGATGGGGAATTGATTTCATTGGACCAATAAATCCACCTTCCAATACTAGTCACAAGTGGGTGTTCACAGCTATAGACTATTTCACAAGGTGGACAGAAGCAATAGCTTTGAAAGAAGCAAAGGAGTCTTCAGTTCTAAGATTCTATGAAGATATAGTCACCAGATTTGGAGTTCCTGACTCCATCATATTTGATAATGCTCTTGCATTCACAGGTCTAAGAGTAACTGATTGGGCTGTTAAACATGGAATTCATTTGAATACATCTTCAAATTACTACCCTCAGGGTAATGGTCTGGCTGAAAGCACAAATAAGAATCTCATCAAGATCATTAAAAGAACCATAGAAGATAATCAAAGGACCTGGCACATCAGTTTAAAGAATGCACTTTGGGCAGAAAGAGTGACCCCTAAGAGGTCTATTGGCAATTCACCATATATGTTGGTCTATGGCAAAGAGGCAAGACTACCCCTATTTGTGGAGTTTCCATCTCTAGACATTGTTCACCAGTTGGAGATGGTTGAGGAACAGGACCTGATGTCTGTAAGGTATGCAGAGCTCATGGAGCTTGAAGAATTAAGGGACAAAGCAATGAAAACTTTGGAGTGTCATCAGCTCCAGACAAAGAATACATTTGACAAAAGGGCTACAAAAAAGTCTTTTAAGGTAGGAGACCTCGTGTTCAAATGGGATGTTCTAAAAAGCAGGCCAGGCCATCACACCAAGTTTGACAACATGTGGACGGGCCCCTTCCTTATCAAAGACTATAAGGAGCACAATGCTTATTAGCTAACTACAATGGATGGGGAGGTGCTTCCTATCCCAGTTAATGGGATACACCTTAAACCCTGTTTTCAAATCTGATGGGGTTCCTCTTTTGTATATATTAGTCTAGGTTTATGTTTTCAATAAGTGTTTCTATGCTTCAAGCTAATTATTTCCTATTTCCTGTGTGCTGTGATGGCATAGTTTTTCTCTTTCGTTTTCCCCTATTTTGTTTTACTTCTGGCAACCTGTTGTGCCTTGTGGATCTCAAGCAAGTTGCGGCCATGTGCAAAACTGATATTTTTATTTGTTTTCTGATCCTCCTAACATCTCCATGCCCAATGGATAAGCCTAGACTATTGGTCTTCATGTTTAGTGGGAAAACATCCAATAAAGGTCGCCAAAAATGTTGCCTAAATTTTCACCCTCAGGCTCAATCAGGCAAGGAAAATTGTGTTTAACAGGTTCGAGAAGGCCAAATGGAGCATTCGGCCTAGGGAAAAAGTCATGAATTTTATACTAGGTCACAGGAAACTCAGTGAAGAAGCCTGCCTTGTTCAGGTTCGGCATGAAAATCTTCTAATGGTAGAGTCGCCAAGACCCAAGGAATGTCACGGCAAGTGGGATTCACCTACAGGTCCCCATCGGCAAGACATCGACCATCGTCCCAGTGATAAAAGGATTTCAGTTCGGCGGAGGTTCTTTTCTTCAGAGAGAAGTCTCGGCGAACGCATCGGGTCTTGCCGACAAAGCGAATCAGGATCCTTTCGGCGTATGTGTGCGGGTATCGGTAGGAGGTCCTACCAATAGGGGGTAGTTTCGCTAAAGTCATGCGACATCGGCAAAGCAAGTGAGCTTCACCAAAGAGTCTCGCCGAAGTGAAGATGTCTCCCCGACCAAGGGGAAAGCAAACGCATCACCGAGTAGGATGGAGGCTATCGCCATAAGGTCTGGCTGAAGGGGTAGAGTCACACCAAGATGAAATGTTCTCGGCATAGGTTGGTTCTTTCGTTAGGAGGTCACGCCAATCTGTGGGGGGTCTCACCGAAGGGATAGTCTTCGGTGTATGTCAACAGACTTCGCCAACAGGTCCTGCCGATAGGAAAAGTCTCCCCAACGCAAAAGAAAGAGGGCCCTCGGCACGACTAAGGATTCTCGCCAAGATTTCTTGGCGATTATAAGATGTCTCCCCGATAGGGAAGGGAACCCACCGAAAGATAAAATGAAGGGAGAAAGTCTCAGTGATTATAAGATGTCTCGCCGACAACAAAGGGAGATCGCCAAGAGGAGATGCCTTCGCCATGAAGTCTTCCTGACTGGCGGGAGTCTCAGTGAAGGAAACGAGGAGCTTAGACAGAATGAGGGTAGGGTCGGCAGGATTTCTTGCCGACCAAGCAAGCTCTCCCCGAACCCAAGTAAACTTTCGAGGAAGCGGGGGGACTTCGATAAAGAGTCTCAGTGATAAAGAGGTCTCAGTAACATGGGGAAGGCTCGCCAAGAGAAAGACATTCTCACCAAGATGTCTTGGCAAAGGCATAATGTCTCCCCGACCGAAGAGAAAAGTTCATCGCCAAAAATCAAGGACCCCAGCGGGAGGTCTGACCGATAGGCCAATGTCTCGCCAATAACGTTGGGTCTCGTCGGGTGTCTTTCCAAATGATGAGTTTGCCGAAAGAAAAGGAAGTCTATAAAGGGTCTCGGTGAATGGAGGGTGTCTCAGCGACAAAAGCAGATATTGGTATGACAGGTGAAGCTCGCTATGAGGTCCTGCCAACTTGATAGTGTCTCGGCGAAAGCAATGCAGAGCTCGGTGAAGTGAAATGATTTCGGGGTGACATCAACAAGCTCTTGTTGAAACAATGGGGGGTTCTTGGGGTAATGTTTTTCCTTCGGTAAATTGTCTCACTGACAAACAGTTGTCTTGGCGACCACAGAGGCGACATCAGTATGATCTTTTGGGCTCGCTAGGAGCTCTCAGCGACAACTCCATGTTATGCCGACGGTTGCGGGAAGATTGAATTGCATCGATGAGACATAATTAGTGTCTCACTGATATGCGATTCAACAAGAGAGGTTTTTGACCGCCCAGGAGTCTATGTGTAGTGTGCCCAGCCAATCAAGGAGAGCCACGGTAAATCGTTGGTAGCTTGACCAGTGCCAAGAGAATCAACCGAATATGAATCAATGTGTATCTGTTTTGGACTCAAGAGCATTCAAGGCACTCAACAGGGGGATTCAGTAGGTGGACACAAGGACTAGAAGTAAATGAATGCGATAGCTGCGAAATATCAGAAGGGGTTCTTTGGGCAATAACTCTTCACCGACGCACAATGAGATGGACACGCAACATGCAACATTAAATTCAGTCAAAAGATCTAAGGAAAAATCTACTCCGAGGACTGATATTTTGTAAGCCCTAAGGGGCCGACATAGTTTGCATATAAGGCATTATTTTTTGCCTTTTTGAAGAGAGTTCGGAGGATGCATTCAAAGGAGTTAGTGATTTTATCGATCCTTTCTCAGCTAATGTATACCATTTTGTAACTCAAAACTAAAATCTGGAATGAAAGAACAAAGTTCACCAGGGAAGCAAGTATTAATTTTTATACTACTCTCATTTTTGTATGTTAGCTTGTGCAAGTTTTCTTTAATAGTGTTTCTTTTAATCTGTATTCATACCCCAAAGCTGTGAAGTTTGTTCCTTCCTCCTTAAGATATGTATGTAGATCAAACCTGTCAAGAATGATGCATAAGACTGAAAGGGTGATGTGAGTAAGTAAATCAATCGCAGTTAAGTTTTCTCAGTGTGTTATATCTTGCTTTCATTTCATGATTTCTCATCAACTCGGTGTATCACCATAGGAATGGTTCAGTTTAGTTTCTTTTTTTTTATGCATCCTTCTCCCTTTACTTTTATAACACTAACCTTATTTGAATTTTAATCCTAACTCTTATCCTAATTATAACACTAATTCTAATTCTAATTTTAACCATAATTCTAACTCTATTTATTATTGTAATTCTAATGCTAAGCCTTACTCTAATGATAACCTTAGTTCCAACTGTAAGAATAATTGAACCCTAACCCTAACCCTAATTAAAACCTAACCCTAGTTGAACCCTCACCCTAACCTTACATTAAGCTTAATCTTGACCCTAATTGAACCATAATCCTAGCCTTGGTTGAATTGTAGCCCTAACCCCAACCTTAACCCTAACCTTTACTCTAAGCTATATCTTATAACCCCAACCTTAACCCTAACCTTAATTGAATCCTACCTTAACCTTAACCATAATTAAACCCTAATAGAGAGTTGTAACCCTAACATAATTTGAATCCTCATTGAACCCTTTTGAACCCTAATCCTAATTGATCTCTTTTGGATTTCTATATCATATAACCCTAACCCTAGTTGAACCCTTACCCTAACCTTACATTAAGCCTAATTGTAACCCTAATTGAACCCTAGCTCTAACCCTAGTTGAATGTAGCCCTGATCCCAACCTTAACTCTAACCTTTACTCCAAGCTATATCATATAACCCCAACCTTAACCCTTATCCTAATTGAACCTTACCCTAACCTTAAACCATCCTAATCAAGAACCCTAACCCTAACTCTAATTGAAACCTAACCCTGGTTGAACCCTTACCCTAACCTTATATTAAGCCTAAGCCTAAGCCTAACCCTGGTTGAATTGTAGCCCTAACCCTAACCTTTACTCTAAGATATATCCTATAACCCTGACATTAACCCTAATCCTCATTGAACCTTACCTTAACCCTAACCATCATTAAACCCTAATCAAGAACCATAACCAAACATAACTTTAATCCTCATTGAACCCTAGTTGAACCCTTTTGAACCATAACCCTAATTGAACCCTAATCCTAATTGATCCCTTTTGGACTTCTATAACTTATAACCCTAACCCTAATTAAAACCTATCCCTTTTTTACCCCTTACCCTAACCTTACATTAAGCCTAATTGTAACCCTAATTGAACCCTAACCCTAACCCTGGTTGAATTGTAACCCTAATCCAAACCTTAACCCTAACCTTTACTCCAAGCTATATCCTATAATCCCAAACTTAACCCTAACCATCCCAATCAAGAACCCTAACCCTAACCCTAATTAAAATGTAACCCTAGTTGAACCCTTACCCTAACCTTGGTTGAATTGTAGCCCAACCCAATCCTTAACCCTAACCTTTACTCTAAACTATATCCTATAACCCCAACCTTAACCATAACCCTAATTGAACCTTACCCTAACCCTAACCATAATTAAATCCTAATCAAGAACTGTAACACTAACATAACTATAATCCTCATTGAATCCTAATTGAACTCTTTTGAACCATAACCGTAATTGAACCTTAATCCTAATTGATCCCTTTTGGACTTCTGTATCTTATAACCCTAACCCTAATTAAAACTTGGCCCTAGTTGAATCCTTACCCTAATCTTATATTAAGCCTAATCGTAACCCTAATTGAACCCTAATCCTAACCCTAGTTGAAGTGTAGCCATAATCCCAACCTTAACCATAACCTTTACTCTGAGCTATATCCTATAACCCCAACCTTAACCCTAACCCTAACCCTAATTGAACCATGTCATAACCCTAACAATCATAATCAAGAACCCTAACCCTAACATATCTTTTATTTTCATTGAACCCTAACCCTATCCCAAATTGAACCATAACCTTAATTCTAATCCTAATCTAACCACAATCATCCTAACCCCAACTTTCACTTTAATATTGACCACAAGATTGATCTAGAACCCTAATTTAACCCTAACCCTAATTGAATTATAATCCTAACCTTATACTTAACACTAACCCTAATCGTATTTGAATTCTAATCCTAACTCTTATCCTAATTATAACCTTAATCCTAATCCTGATTCTAATTGTAACCATAATTCTAACTCTTCATAATTGTAATTCTAACACTAACCCTAATTCTAATGGCAACCCTAATTCTAATTGTACTACTAATTGAACCATAACCATAACCCTTATTAAAACCTAACCCTAGTTGAACCACTACCCTAACCTACCATTAACCCTAACCCTAACCCTAACGCTAACCTTGGTTGAATTTTAGCCCTATCCCTAACCTTAATCCTAACCTTTACTCCAAGCTATATCCTATAACCCTAACCTTAGCCCTAACCCTAACTGGACCTTAACCTTACCCTGACCCTAACCCTAATTAAACCCTTATCAAGAACCATAACCCTCACATAAGGGTAATCCTCATTGAACCCTAATTGAACCATTTTGAACCATAACCCCAATTGATCCCTAATCTTAACTAATCCCTAACCATAACATATCCCCAATTGAACCCTAACCTTGATTGTAACCTTGATCTAACCCCAATCATTATAATCCTAACTCGAAGCTTTATCTTAGAATTCTAATTGAACGCTAACCGTAGTTAAATCATAATCATAATCATAACCTAATTTTTAATATTAATAAATACATGAATAATAATAATGATATAAATTATTTTAAATTATATGATAAAATTAAGTGTAAATGTAATTCTTAATTACAATATTTTTTTAAAGATAGATACGCTAGTTTTAAATATATTAATTTAAAAACTTGTTTTTATATGTAAAGATTTTAATTTATAATATTTTTTTAATATTGAATAAAATAAAATATGAATATATATATATATTTTTTAATGTTTCCAAATTTTTTTTTATACAATAGGGGTGTCCTTGTGACCCATCCCAGTGACCCAACAACCCGTATCCAGCCCAGCCTATATCTTGGGTGAGATCCCTTGCCTGCAAGAAGTCCCACCTCTTAAACTTGGAAGTGGAGTCGAACCCAAGACCAATGGGGAGCAAACCCACTACCCAAGCCAACTTTGCTACCTGCATTGGCTTAATGTTTCCAAATTTTTATGTGTAATAGTAAATTTCGGATATTTTCTTTTTATTTAAATTTTTAATTTTTCTATGTAATAGTAAATTATTTTTTGTGTAATAGTAAATTTAGCATATTTATTTTTTATTTAAATTTCTAATTTTTTAATTTTAAATACATTATTTTAGAATTCTCAAAAAAGCAATTGTTTTCATTCCTTTATAATTTTATTTCTATTCTATTATGATTTTTTTTTTTTTTATATTCTATTCCAATGAAATTAAAGAATATTTTTCTTTTTTAAACATTTTAAACATTTTTTATTTTTTAGTATATTAATTTAGAAACTTACTTTTATATGCAATAGTAAATTTAGGAAAGTTCTTTCATATATAATTTTTTAAGTTTTATAAACTTATTTTTATGTTAGTAATTTAACATATTTTTTAATATTTTATCTTTATTTATAATAATTGTTTTTTATTGGAAAAGATTACTTAAATAAATTTAATTCAAAAATGTCAAGAGATATTTTGTTTTAGAAAAATATTGATTTTTAAAAATTTTAAGTATATTAATTTAGAATAGTAAATTTAGAATTTTTTTTCAAAATTTTCAAAATTCTAGTTATTTCATCTAATATATTATTTCATATAATATATTAACAATCTTATTATGGAGCACGTCAAGGCTCTCATTCCAACTCCGACCATCAAGGGCAAGGAAAAAGTTGTTAGTGATCTATTTGGGTCGTCGGGTTTGGAGTCCCCTTCGAAAGAGGAGGAAGAATGGAATGAGGATGAGGAGGATGCTTCCCATGCGGTTGTGGTTACGTCTTCAAAGAAGAGGAAGGTGGCTAGTGCCAAGTGTAATAGGTTACCTAAGCGGCTAGCCCTTTCTAAGAGTGAGGACACAAAGGTGGGGTCAGGTGATTCTTCTCCCAAGTCTATGAAGGTGGTTGTTGGTAAAGTTGTTGGTGGTGGTGGTTCGAAGGTGGGGACATAGGGTAATGTTGAGGGTTTGGTAGTGTAATGTCGCAAAATTGCACCTAAGGGAAATTCCCCATTTTGGCATTTTTTCCTAACATTTATAACACCTTGAGATATTAATGACAAAATCCCATGGGTCAGAATTTCATGATTCTAGCTCCATGTGGACAATTGGATGAGCAACAAAAGCCTAGTGATGCATTTTTTGAGAATATAGGCTATGGATGAACATGTGGCACACTAGCGTCCTGTCCATTTCCTGAGTTAAAAACACAAAATCTGGAATGCTAACTCATGAGACATGTGTCCTGGTGGTTACATTATGAGAGTAATGGCTCTTTTCCACCCTTGCAAGCATTAAAAAACCCTTTTTGGCTCTCATTTGTGGGTTGGAAGACATCACACTAGCTCTCTCTCTACTTGCTCCAACTTTGAGATCTCCTCACCTTTGATAGCAATGCTCTCATAGGTGAAGCCATGCCAGACTGAGGTCCTCCTAGTAGTAGCAACAACTCTCAAGAAAGCACTTAGGAGTGCATCCATGTACTCCAGAGAGGGCCTTGGCTCGGCTCTCTCTCCCTCTCACTTTTCTTTCATACTCATTTGTTTACTATTTTGTGGTACGGGTTCTACTTCTGAGCAGGTATTGCTTTCACCACATGCTTATCGTGGTGTGGGTTCTACTTCTGAGTGGGTGTTGCTTTCACCACATGCTTATCGTGTTGTGGGTTTAGCTCCTGAGTGGGTATTGCTTTCACCACATGCTTTGTTTACTTCTCTAACATTCCTTTCCAACTTGGTTTTCTATGGAGAGGGGAACACCAAAGCGGGGTCTGACTGAGGTAGACCCCTATACAACCACCCAACAATGTTCTCCTTAGTCTCTTGTGTGTAAGTCAAGAAAAGGATCTCGGAGTGAAGATTCAAACATCCAGAGAAAGGTAAGCTTTCCCCAAGCATCTTTGTATTCTTTTCAGTTTTTGGTTCCCTGGTTAGTTAGATTGTCCCATACGAACTACTCCTGAGTTTGGAAGTAGAATTTTTTTATGTTCGTTGAAGCTCCTGAGTTCTTTGTTGCTCATAATGCCAATGCATCTTCTAGATGATAGTGCATCGTGCTAGCATCCTAGAACTACGCTAATGTCTTTTTCCCGAGAGCTCCCTCTTTTGAGATAGGAATCTTTTGGGTTTTCTCTCTTAGGATTTCTGATAGTTTTTCCTAAACTGTAATCAAATCTTAGTTCTCTACTATTTTGTCAATTTATTATTTTGAGGTGTATAAGGGAAGTTTGTTCCCTAGTGATCTCTCAAGAAAGGAGAGACCCGTGTGTAAAAAATCCCTCTTATATCACATTTTGGTGAACATGATATGAACATTAGAATTTTCTTCACAATGTTGCATGTTCGTGATAATGGCTTCTCTAAGGAAGATTTTGATATGTTGGAGGATGCTCTAGATGACTTCTTAGAAGAACTCTCCAATATCCATAAATCTCCCAAACAAGTCTCCTCTCGATAGGTTTAGAGATTAGTAAATGTGATGGTGGTCTCAGTGGCTCCTCTGAGCCCTAAGAAACCTATCATTTATGTGACCCCAATCGAATCTTCCATCTATGGGATTTCATGTCGTAGTGATTCACTGGACTTATACTCGAGGTTCGTGAAAGCTACAAACTCTACATCTTATAATGTTGTCAGACACACATATCCTACAAGGAGTAATAAAAAAAATCTAAATCAACAACATTTTGTTCCTTCATCACAACCATATGTCCCTACTTCCTTACCACCTTCTCAACCAAGCCTTCCTTTAGCACCTAAAGTTGTGATCAAAGCACCAAGTGATTATGATCTCGTTGAGCAGCTTCACATTACTCCGACTAAGATATCGCTTTGGGATTGCTTCAGACTGCTCTGATTTATCAAGAGATGCTTCAAGAAGCTTTACAAAATATTCTCTTGCCTACCTCTGCTAGGCCCACAGATGTTAATGCGTTGGTTGCTCATATTCATGCAGATTCATTGAATATCATGTTCCACCTGCAAGAACTCTTGCCTCTGGATGTGTAGAAGCAAGCAGAGCCTTTGATGATTATAGTCAATGTTAACAACATCGGTATTAGGTGCACCCCCGTTGACACTGATTCAACTCTCAACGTTTGCGGTATAGACCTACTACCTAAAATTAAAATTGACTCATCTTCTTTAGCAACTTCCTCCTTGTACATTCATGGATTCAATAACGTTGGTTTCCAAGCTCTAGGTACGATAATATTACCTCTACAACTAGGCCTCGTTACCTTACCCACATTAGTTTATGTGATGCACGGACCCTTACCATATAACCTCCTCTTAGGGAAAACTTGGATCCATGCTATGGGTGCAATAACTTCTACTTTACACCATTCCTTGAAATTCATCGCAAATAATCGAGTAGTTACAATTAAAGAGGATCCAAAAGGAATTCACCTCTATGAATTGGTCACTCTTGGTCACACTTCGACTATATCTACGCTCAAGAATTGTATTCCATCTTTAACTGTCGATGCTATGGAATGTTCTTGATCAATATCCTCTTTGGAAGTTGTTCCCAAAGTGAGTATTGGAAATGAAGAACCACTTAAAGTAGAAGACCCTAAGTCTCCCTCGTCTACTTCTCAAATGAATGCTTTCCATGGAGATGATTGGGATTCCTTGAATTTCTCTGATTTCTTTGTTGTGGAATATAAGGTGAACCCCTCTTGCATAGACCTTTCAGGGACCCTCGACACTAAGGCAGATGATATTCCTGTGGAAGAGGAGAAGTGTGATCCTGTTCAGGAGATCACTCCTTGCGTTGAGGAAAGTAATCCCCCTCTTACAAAGGAGATTAATGTTTTTAATCCCAACAAGGAAGGAAAAATTACCCCCATAGAAACATTTAACATCTATTGGTGGAATGAAATGCTCTACATGGACCTACCACCTCCTGAGGTTTTGTAAACTCATTATGGGTTCAGATATGAGCTCACTTCTCAATATGGCTATGGGAAGAAAGGCCTAGGGTTTATCGAGCAAGGAATTCAAGTCCCTATCTAGTTCAAGCCACAACAACACTGGGTTTGGGATGCTCTGTTGAATAGTCTAAACAAAAGCCTTGATGGAGTTTTAATATGACCTCAACTGAGCCATTGAACTTGCTTCACCCTAAGTTAATAGAGGTAGGGGAGTAGGCCGAGAAGGTCCCTCTCAATGTATTCTCTTTGGATGAAGTGCTAGAGGAATTCCTAGGCACTTATTCCCTGTTGCCTCCTTATCATCACAGGAAATGCTTCCCATATTGCTTGCATGGCCAAGCATATTTTGGGGAGTCTATTTTGAGTGTTCACGAGGAATATCCTCTATCTAACATTAGCGATGATGTTACACTATCTCAACCTGAAGATTATAGTTCCCTCCTTAAAGGAGATACTATTAAAATTCCTATGGATCCTAAATCCTTGAAAAAGGTGATCAAGATTGGAAAGTGTTTCTCTTCAGAAGAAGGAAATGAGCACTCCGATCTCTTACATTCCCATCTTGAAATCTTCACTTGGACATACGAGGATATGCTTGGTATTGATGAATCTATAGTGGTTCCAATATCATCCTATGTCCCAACACCAAGCCAGTTACCAATAAATCTGAAAGATCAATCCCAGGGTGGCATTGATGGTCAAGACTGAGATAGAGAAACTATTGAAAGTAGGCTTTATCTGTCCTATTGACTATTCCCTTTGGATTTCAAATATATTCATCATTAGTAAACCTGATGTCTGTATTTATGTATCAAATTTCGCAACCTTAATAAGGATTCTCTTAAGGATGATTTTCCACTGCCTAATATAGATATGATTGTTGACTCGACTACATGCCATGCATTACTTACTTTCATGGATGGATTCTCGGGTTACAATCAAATTCATATTAACTTGGATGGTCAATACAAGACAACCTTCACCACCCTGTGGGGTACTTTCTATTATGTGGTCATGCCCTTTGGATTAAAGAATGCAGGAGCTACTTACCAATGGGCGATGACCCTAATATTTCATGATTTCATCCACAATATCTTAGAATATTATGATGATGACATATTAGCAAAGTCGAGAACTCGTCAAGATCACGTGAAGAACCTTCGTCTTATCTTTGAAAGGCTTCAACTCTATAAGATGAGACTAACACCCCATAAGTGCGTCTTCAGCGTTGACACCGATAAGCTTTTGGAGTTTATAGTTTCTCATCATGGGATTGAAGTCGACACTAATAATATTGATGCCATCATTAACATGCCTCCATCGAGGAATATCATTGAGTTGCAAAGTTTACAAGGGAAGATTTAGGCAATTCACATATTTATATCTCAATTGGTTGATTGCACCCTTCCTTTCAATCGCTTATTGAAAAAGGATGTTCGCTTCATATGGGATGAGGAATGTCAAAGAGCATTTGCTTTAATCAAAGCCTATTTTGCCAATCCTCCCATATTGATGCCGACTATGCAAGATAGGCCCTTCTTGCTTTACCTTGTTGCATCACCATATGCTTTGGCAGCTCTTTTAGCTCAATATGATGACACTAGGAAGGAAAGAGCAATCTATTATATTAGCTGCATCCTGGTTGACTATGAAACCCATTATTACTCCATTGAGAAACAATGCCTTGCTCTTCTCTTTTCTATGCAGAGGTTGAGGCACTATCTCCTCCATGCTGAAACACATGTCATAGTAAAAACTGATCTCTTAAGACATTTGTTCTCTAGTACCAACTTGGCAGAGAGGCTAGCGAAGTGGGTTATGTTACCTTCTGAGTTCAACATAAATTTTGTTACTCAGAAGTCAATAAAGGGTCAAGCGGTTGCAGATCAACTAGAAGATGCTCCCTCATCTCACTCCTTTCCTAGGTTGGATTTGTTTCTTGCTAAAAACATCTTTGTAATTAATCATGACCCTAAATGGAAAATATATTTTGATGAATCGAGGTGTCAAACTCGTTCCAAAGCAAGCATGATTTTAATATCCCCTGAAGGTAAACTAGTTCCCCTATGCTTTTGACTAGATTTTCCTTGTACCAATAACATCGTTGAGTACAAAGCCCTTATTGATGGCTTGTGTGTTGTGATTGCACTGAAAATCAAACATCTTCGTATCCTAGGCGACTTCAAACTTATAGTGAACCAGACAACGGGAACTTATTAGGCCAAGAAAATTAAGTTGCCCTGGTATCAGGACCTTGCCTTGTCCTTGCTTAAACAATTCTCTTCTTTCACAATAGATAGTGTCCCTAGGAGAGAAAATAAACATGTTGATTCCATGGCAAGCGCGACTTCCTTGGTATCCTCTGAAGAAGATATGGAAGAATACCACTTCATGGTCCAAGTCTTGTGAAACCCTACGGTTCCCGAAGAACCTGAAGCCGAGTCCCCTATGTCTTCTCATGTGAACTTTGGAGAATGGTTTTCTGATATCTTTAACTATCTAAAGACTGGGAACTTCCCCAATGATGCGATAAAGAATGATCACACTCATATAAGAAAGCTCTTAGTTCGCTATGTTATATTGTCTGACATCCTTTATAGGAAATCCTATAATGGCTTGCTTATTAGGTGTCTTACTAAAGTGGAGATAGCCCTTTCCCTTAAGGAAGCCCATGTGGGCTCCGGGGGTGGACACTTTGGTGGTAGATCCTTGGAAAGAAGACTAGTGCACATGGGATACTATTGGAAAATGATGGAACAAGATTCTTTTGACTTTGTTAAAAAGTGTCCTCAATGTCAACAACACAATTGTGTCATTCATGCACTTTCCCAAGAGTTACAAAATCAAACTTCCCCTTGGCCATTCGCTAAATGGGGGTTGGATATTATTGGAAAGATATCACCTCCCTCTTCCAAGGGACATACCTTTATCATTACTACTACGGATTACTTCATGAAGTGGGTCAGGGCTATCCCACTTCGATCCATGAACACTGAAGCTATCTGGAGTTTCCTCATGAACAACATCATTTATTAATTCAAATTTCTTGCTACGCTTGTTTCTAACAATGGTACACCATTTAAAAACAAGTAAAGTAGTTCCTCAAGAAATTCCATATTCATCATAGGTTTTCCACGCCATACTATCCACAATCTAATGGTCAAGTGGAAGCATTTAACAAAACTCTTGAACTTATTCTTTGTAAGACAATAAATAAACATGGTAAATATTAGCACATTTAACTGATGTATGCTTTATGGGCCTATTGCACAAGTTTTTGTATAGCTACAGGAACAACGCCCTACAACCTCGTGTATGGTGCCAAAGCTATCATGCCTTTGGAGTAGAAAATTTTGTCTCTACGGGTTTCCATTAAGGGGCTAATTGATAATGAGACCTATCGAGTTAACCGTTTGCATTAGTTGGAGATGCTTGATGAGCATCGTTTACAAGCCCTCAAACATCTTAAAGCTTATCAATGGTGGTTATCTAGACAATACAATCAAAGTGTGCTTCCTAGAACCTTTAAAATAGGAGATTTGGTTCTTTGTGAAAACCAGAGAAATGTAAGCATGTGACCCGATCAGAGAGGAAAATTTAGTCCTAACTGGTTAGGCCCTTACATTGTGATCTTCATATATGGTTTAGGCACCTATGGATTGTCATATATGGATGAAACACTTTTAAAAGAGCATGTTAATGCGATGCATCTTCGTCGATACTATGCATAGTGTTCTATGTGTCATCTATGTTGTGTCCTTTCTACAGAAGGGAAATAGCACTACATATGTTGACATTATTCATTAACACATTATGAGAATTTTTGTGTTGTGAATGACCACATGTGTGCGTGTGCATGCATCACATTACATCTATTAAAACCATTAGATCATCATTGTATTTAATTAACATACAACTATGTGTGTTTATTAAATCATATTAGCATCTAATGTAAGCATACATCCACATGAGAATATAACATCTATAACATAAACATGCATAAAAGATAAAGAGCATACACATCCAAATGAAACAATGCCATGAGATCATAATCGATGTATCTGTTAAAATAAATATTCGAACAGCTCCCTTCGGGTTTCTTTTTGTATTGTGTGTGTGCCGGCCTATGCTCACCGAATTTATTCGGCTTCCCATCAAGTTTTGATCTGCCACTTTGCGTATCTTCTCTTCGCAACTTCGGGTAACAGCTTCCCTTTCGGGTCCTGAGGAGCTGTGCTAGGCACCCATGTGTCTCACTTGCGGAGGTTTTTATTTCTTCTTGCCTTAAAATCTCTTCAGGTTGCAAAAGACTTCTGCGGGCCATTATTTCTAAGGAGTGTTAGAGGGTCCTACATCATGCTACATGGCGGCGGATCGCAAATCTTTCAATGCAGTAAGGAAGTAAACAGCCGCGAGCAGCGAAATGCTGTCACACACCTTTCGCACCCGGTTGATGCAGCTTTCTCTCCACTGCATTGCGGATCTCAGCCCATTGAACACGTGTTGCATCTTCACAATGTCTCGGCAGCAATAAGAAAAGTTTTCATTCGGGCAGCGACAAGCTGCCACGTGCCTTACAACTTATCCTTGAAGTAGGCGATAGGCTGGCTAAGGGAGATATTGCTATTGGGTGCCGCTCATCATGGTCGTTTGAGGCGGTGGATAACACTTATCGCCTTGAGCCTGGCTGGGACCACTGCCATCATTACGAGGGATGCACCTGCACCTGGATGACCAGATGCTGTGTTCTAGCTCGATGCCATTGTAACGGCATTAAAAATCTTCTGATTTAGGCATCATTGCAGGGGATTGTGGGATCTTTTTTGTTACAGTTCTCCAAAGCGGTGGGAGTTTTCTCTCCTGCTATATATACTCTCTCTATCGACGAGAGAAGGGTCCAAAAAATTTTAGAAGAAAGGATACTAGTTTTAACAAGAGACACCAGGCCTCTTTTACATGTTTATTTGGAAGAAACTTTCAGACTTTTCCAACTGTTCGGCCTTTCTGTTTTTCATGTGTTGATTAAACTGTAAACTGTGCTTTATACTATCTTAAACATTTCATTTGAAAGAACTTCTATATATTGAATACAAGCTTTCTTACTTAAATCATGTCTAATGACTATTCTTAGTAGTGAGGATGTATGCAATACTATTTTATGTTAATAAATGAATTGTTTATGCTATAGCTTTAAGTCCCCGACATTTTGGAACGTGACAACACCATTCAGGCCCCTAAATCTATGATTTATCGTGCCTATCAACAAATTTTGGCGCATCGCCTTAGATTAGACTTTGCTTCATTATATTCGTTTCCTTTTCCCTTTCCAAAACCTATTATAGAAGAAGCCGACTTCTTTAAAATCTGGAGGTCACTCAGTTTGGCGCAAAGGGGCCCCCCTTGAATTGAGTTTCTCATAAGACACTGTTACCTCGTCAATTTTTGGCATCAATAGTTTGTTCTTTTTCTGGCATGCCCGGTGGGACCTGAATTAATGAAATTGTCTTGTAGAGGGGTGTATGAGCCATCGACCTGTAACTAGATCCTAGACTGCAAGTAACCCAGGTTTCCTAGTACCTCTGCTAGGGACAGTCTAGGCCGTAAATCAGCTGGTAACCGTTCAATTCCTACCGCCCTTCCCTCTCACCATGTTGCCGGCCGCGAACAAAAACTACATAACATGGGATGATGGAAGTCCCCTGGTAGCCCCGGTAGCGCCTGCTGTTTGGGGCGCTATCCCGGTTTCAACCCTGAAAGCTATTCCCAAATTTGCCGGAGACAACTCAAAAATTCCAGCAGAGCATTTGCAGGATGTAGTGGATGTTTGTCTGGTACACGGTATTACAGCGCAGAATGTAGCCCTAAGGCTCCTCGCTACGTCCTTCAAAGGCAAGGCTCTGGATTGGTACCGAACACTGACTCCTAATTCAATTCGCACTTGGGATGACCTCGGAGATCCATTCTATGAAAGGTTCTCAAACGAAGGAGATCGTTCTTCATTATATTATCAGCTATCCATCATAAGACGAGCGCCCTAAGAGGCTCTATTGGATTTCAATGCCCGATTTCACTCAAATTGGTGGAGGATTCCTGTGACTATCCGCCCGACTCCAGAATTGGCATTCATATTTTATCTGAAGTCCATTATGACATTTCTATGATGATTAAGTCTTTGGGAGGAGCCACTCTATGAAATGCTTATGCTACCACTATCAAAGCTGAGAATCATTTGATAGATTTCAGAAAGTTGCCTCCTCGACCTATTATGCCGATATTTCCTGAAATATCAAACTCTGCACAAGAGGTCGCATCGACTAGTACAGCAGCAACTCCCCAGTCGATGTACTCATATGCGGCTGCTCTTGAAAGCTTGGCTTCTACATCGGGTTCTTCCAAGGATGAAATAAGCGACCTCAAGGAGATGTTGCGAACTATGGCAAATGACATAACAACTCTCAAGTAGAACCAAGCAACGCCCCCGCGGCCCGCATATCAAAACTATCATGGCGGGCGGTCTACTTATCAGCAAAATCAAAATTAGAGTGCGCCTCGCACTAATCCACCAACACCGACTACAAACCAAATGGTCCCGGTGCCTACTACGTTGACAAGTGCGTCGCTAAGCTCGAGTAAGGAATTAACCGCGGGACAAAACAATCTTATTGATGATATCAATCGATGGTGTTTCCCCTGCAATGATGCACATATGCTCCAAAATTGTCCGCGTGGCAACTTACAACAGAAGGTGGCAGAGCAACGCAGTCAAGGTATTATAGCAGAAAATGGAGGACATGCTTATGCCTCACCAATGGAGAGTGCGGTCCTTACTGCGCAAATGCAAGGAATGTCTTTAGAGCAAGAGTCTGATATTGCTCCTGATCATGCGCTCTTCTCCTAGATGGAAGATGAAGAAACGGTGTTTGCTAATGATGCATTCATATCTAAAACACCGCAGGTGCAATCTGACTATAACACACGCTCAAAGAGGATATTCACTAGTGAACCTGTTGTTTCACTTCCAGACAGCCCACAACGCAAAGGCGTGTCCGATCAAATTCCTGGCGCTTCGACCATCTATTCGCCTTGTCAACCACGGAAGGAAATTATTATAACAAGAGTAAAGGAGCAGAAATCTTCGAGCTTGTCACCTTTTAATGTGGTGGAGCAATTAAAGAAATCATCCATTAATGTGTCTTTATGGGACATTCTAGCTATCCCAGAACAGAAGACTATGCTACAAAAGGCGCTTCAGTAGGAGATCAACTCAGCACCGACAGAGCCATCTGCCAGTATAGAGGTGGTTTATCAAATGCCACTAGCTAAGGTTCTTACAGACAAAGCGAAGGAATTCCATGCGGAAGGTGGAAGTAGGCCGAAACCTCAACCCTTCTTCTTGACTCTCATTGTAGGGGAAAAGCTATTACACAACGCTATGATTGATTCTGGCGCTAGTACAACGGTTATGCCAAAACTGATAGCCAAAGCCTTGGGACTCAACTACGAACCTATGAAGAAGGGGGTGATGCAGCTGGATGGAAATAAAGTTGATACTATGGGTGTCATCAAAGCGCTTCTATTAACTCTATTTGCTTGCCCAAGTATCACGGTCTTGCAAGATACAGTGATCATAGATGTTCCTCCTATGTTTGGTCTCTGTCTATCCCGAGAATTTACTTCAAAGGTGGGCGGATATTTGTCTTTAGATTGGTCACATCTGATACTTAGGACCAAGCATGGCGCAAAAATGAAGATAGAATCAGAGGCTCTACATTCTGAACATGTGGTGGATGAGGCCCTGATTAATTTTGAAGCCGCACATACCTCTATCTCCAAGCAGAAGATGTATAGTGTTGAACTGCTAGAGGAAGAGAAGGTGAGTGGAGACCGAAATGATAAGGAAGATGCTTTGTTGAGCGAACACATAAACAATGATCCTTTCATGAATTATCATGCTACCGGATTGGGCACATATGTGATTTATGACGAAGACCAGGTTCTTCCGAAGGTCGCCAAAGAGTCCGACGGTAACCAAGCGAATGAGCTATGGACATTATATTTTGATGGAGCAAGAAGCAAAGTAGGTGTTGGAGCCAGGGTATGTCTAATATCCCCACAGAATGAAAAGTTGTTGAGGTCTTTCTACTTTCAATTCACTTGTTCAAATAATGAGGCTGAATATGAAGGGTTAGTCCAAGGCCTAAGTCTTGCAGAACGAATGGGTATTAAGCAATTGATTGTTTAGTGATTCCAAACTGGTAGTTAATTAGGTTTGAGGAATTTCTACAGCAAAGAATGTCCGCATGAGATCCTATCGGCATCGAATATGGGACCTGGTTGAGGGTTTCAAAGATTTTAACATCCGGACTGTTCCCCAAAGGCATAATAGCGATGCAGATCATATGGCGGTGATTGGTGCTCAGTTTGATCCTGTCTCTGACTTTCTTTAGAATGAATATTCAGTGCGAGTGCTTGTCCGACCAGCGATTCCCGACAATGATCAGAGTTGGCAAGTCTTTGAGAGCGATGAACACATTACTTCATTTATCCAGCACTCAGGGGAATTTGCTGACCAACTTCAACCAAAAATCGTCGAGGCCTATGAAGGACAAATTATGCAGCTCAAGTCAAATAAACTTCCAAAAGGGTTAGTTACTCTCGAGAACTTTTTCAATTGTAATGACAGCCGAAATGATAAGCGGAAATTCATGGTGGAAAAAAGTGATTATGAAGACCTTTGGGTCTCCGATGGCAGGAATCTTCGGGTCGGAAAAGATGTCCCACATCGAGATAAAGAAAGGCTTATCAGTTTCTGTGAAAAATATGGAGTAGTGGCTTGGTCCTATGATGATCTGAAGGGTTACGATCGTGGCATCATTCAACACACTATTGAACTAACAGAATGTGCGAAACTAGTCCGACAGAAACATAAGCCAGTCAACCCTAAAGTTGAGGCCCTGATGGCACAGGAGTTAACCAATTTCATTGATTCACGTATTGTCTTCCCAATCAAACATAGTACTTGGGTATCAAACTTGGTACTAGTCAGAAAGAAGAATGGCGATATCCACTTATGTGTGGACTTCTGAGACCTGAACAGAGCATCTCTGAAGGATCACTATCCATTGCCTTCTATGGAGTCAATCCTCCAAACTGTCGCAGGATCAGAAATGTTCTCTCTGCTAGATGGCTTCTCTGGTGATAACCAGATTCGAGTTAAAGAAGAAGATCAGCACAAGACTACGTTCACCACCAAGTGGGGAATATTTGCAAATGCTAAAATATCTTTTGGTTTATCCAATGCAGGGCAACTTTCCAGTGGGCTATGGACATTGCATTCAGCGAACTGATCAATAAGTTTATTCTAATCTATTTGGATGACCTTACTGTATTCTCTAAATCTAAAGATGATCATTTTGATCATTTGGAATTAGTTTTTCAAAAGTGTCAGGAGTTCGGGGTTTCCCTAAATCCAAAGAAATTTGTATTCGGGGTACTGCAGGGTAAGTTGTTAGGGCATGTTGTGTCTAAAGAAGGTATTTCAATTGACCCAAAATGAGTAAAGGCTATCAAAGAGCTTCCCCTACCGGTAAATAAGAAAGGTGTCCAGTCTTTTATGGGCAAAGTAAATTTTGTCAGCAAATTTATTTCTGATTTTGCGGGAATGATTAGGCCGATCACCCTAATGCTGAAAAATGATCAAACTTTCAAGTGGACAACAGAAGCCTGAGAGGCTTTTGAAAAGGTCAAGGAAGCGATTTTCGCAGCCCCGGTGCTGGTTAATCTAGATCAATCCAAAGATTTTCTAATGTATGCTTTCAGTAGCAAGTCCAGTATTGCTACCGTTCTAACCCAAAAGGGTAACGCAAAAGAAGGGGAACACCCAGTGGCATTCTATTCCTGAACCTTAAGGGAATATGAGTTGAATTATAACTTTGTCGAAAGATAGCCCTTTGCAATAGTAAAGGGACTTAAAAAATTCTGCCATCTAATTTCCTGCAACAAAGTTCTGGTATATGTCGCACATTCTAGTGTGCGGGAATACATCATGGAAGGAGAGATCACAGAAAAAAGGGCTAATTGGATCACCAAGATCCTTGAATATGACATTGAAGTCAGGCCTACTAAGACTATTAAAGGCAGAGGACTGTGTGAGTATATGACACAGAACGAGGAGGTACCCACCAAGAAGGAACAGCCAGAGCTCGTCTTGATAAATGGATCGGGATTGGAAGACGATTGGCTGACTGATAGAATGAACTTCATACAAACTGGAAAGTATCCACTAGGCCTCTTATCCCAAAAAAGAAGGTATTACCAGCTTCAGAATCACGGGTATACGCTGATAGAAGGAGTCTTTTTCAAAAGAAATTTCAATGGTGTGCTCCTACGATGCGTTACTTCAGGGGAGGCGCAGAAGATCCTTGACGCATTCCACAATAGCGACGAGGGTGGACATTTCTCCGCCAAAACTACTACCATCAAGATCATGCGAGCTGGCTATTACTGGCCTACACTTTTCAGTGACTCCCACTCTCTGGTAAGGGCTTGTAAAAAATGTCAGTTCTTCTGTTATAGAAGGAAGAATTCAACAATGCCCCTCAAACCTATCATGGCGGACGAACCATTTGCGCAATGGGGCTTGGACTTCATCAGAATGATCAACCCAGTTTCTAGTGCCGGACATAAGTGGATTCTAATAGCTACAAACTACTTCACAAGGTGGGCAGAAGCTGTTCCCCTCAAGGGTGCAACAGAAACAGAGATTGTAGACTTCCTCGAAGCACTGGTGACAAGGTTCGGCCCTCCGAAGACAATCATTTCAGACAACGCCAGAGCATTTCTAGATACAAAGGTATGTCACTTTGCATTAGAGAATGGCATATTCCTTAAAGCGTCATCAAACTATTATCCACAGGGAAATGGCCTAGCCGAGTCAACAAACAAAAGCTTAGTCCGACTCCTTAAAAAGGTTGGCTCAGAGCACCACAGGGAATGGCATAAAAATCTCTGAAAAGCACTCTAGGCAAACCATATAACTCCTAAGCAAGTCCTTAAGACTTCGTTTTATGAGCTGGTATATGGAAAAGAGGCGTTGTTACCTATCTCCATGGAGATCTCAGCAATACAATTATTGAAATCACTTGAGATAGAACAAAATGAAGCCATGGAGGTCCAGCTCGCTGAACTACTAGAAGTGTAAGAAAAAAGGGAGAATTCCCTAATGGCGATGAAAAATCATCAACAGGTGGTCAAACGATGGTTTGATAAGAAGGCTTCCGACCAAGGTCTGAAAAGTGGAGACTTAGTGCTAAAATATGACAGCAGGGCTGCAAAGCCAGGTCAGCATGGTAAGTTTGATAGCCTATGGGAGGGACCCTTTAAAATCATTCGGTGCAAGCAACACAATGCTTTTGAGCTGGAAAATATGGAACAAGAGCCGTTAGGAATCTCGGTCAATGAGATTCATCTTAAGTTGTTCCATTAGGCATTAAGCTCTACCTTGTACATATGTAAATAGCGCTTTTATTTTCTTTCATGTGTTTGGCCTGTTCTTTTTCTAAAATCAGTTGTCTTTCTACACATTAGCTCATTATCATTGGCGGGTGAAACATTGGGATCACTTTGCACAAAATGCATTCATGTACGAAGAAATAGCATATAAAACTTGCAAACCCAGAAAAGTTTAAACACAGAAGCAGGAAAGAGCATGGATTTTCCTTAAAACGAGAAATATATATTTATATATATGTTCTTTAGTTACAAAATGGCTGGGGAGCAATATCCCAAAATATACAAGCATATTGAGGTATATTGTATATGATGGCCTTTTATTAGGCTTATATACAGCAAAGAGAGTCAAATTTTGAACAGCAGGCAAAGGGGTTGTTTATCCGAAGGCATGACTGGCGACAATTGACGCACTGACTGCAGCATCCACTTCTTCCTCATCCATGGGATCCTTGGCGGCACTGGCAGCATCATTTGGTGCAACTGCCATTGGCGGTGGAAACACTAGGTTCCTAAAGTCAGTGTATCAATCTACGCCATAGAAAGGTATCACGTTGTAGCTTCGACACAGGAAGTGTAGGGCCCGAGTAACCCTCTGTTGGTGCTGGTCACGGGTTTGCAGGTGGAATCCGCTGAGGAATGGTATTCAAATGACGACAGCTTCTTCTTCAATAAAGTGATGCAGGTCACTGGCTGTTGGCAGGCCTATCCCATATGCAGCATGTGCAATGACCTCACCAAGCCCATTCAAGTATTTCTTCAGAAAGATTTCTTTAACCAACTTCATAATAAGTGGTCGGGGAACACAAATGTCCAGTATGGACGCTACAAAGTGGGAGCATACGTCGGTATTCACCCTATACTTATCCTCATATTCTATGCAATCCTTGCCTAAGACCCACTTAATGGCTACCAGAACCAGCGAATGCTTGTTCTTCGTCATCCTCTTCAGCTTCCTAGTTGAAATCTCACCTAGGAACGTCGTCTGTGACTTATACGAGGTTAGACAAATTGGGGTATCCATTGTTCTGACATTGTTCCTAGGCTTCTGTGCTAATGCCGAATTTGTTCACCACCTAACCTATGAAACGGTTTGCTTAACACTCTGCTACTGACCTATCACTTCTCAAATGTTAAGTATGTTTTGCTCACTATCTACTGGCCTATTTATAAAAAAAACTGACAAAGCACATGCCAATCCGCCTCTTAAAAACGTGATGTTATGCTAGCTGCTATCTCGAAAGCCGAGTCTGCATTTGCTCACATTTTCAGGCCAGTACATCCATGATAGCACGGCTCAATGTGTACTTAATTAAATGAAGTTGATTAATTACTTTTAAAAAAGGTGGCACTTGTTGGTGAGGAGACGTATGGCCGTAGGCTATTGTGTCATCTCTCAAGCACGTCCCAGAGTCCAAGGTGATACTCATATCTTTTTAGGCGGTGATCGTTTGCTTGGCGTAATCATTCTGGCCGAGATATTAATTTCCAGCGCATGCTAACACAGGGTTAGAAGGCCAGTTGCAGGCTCAATTTTCAAGGAGATCAGAGCGTATCACACGATCGCGCAAATACAATAATGAAATCCAGCCGCCTCGGAATAACAATCAGTTCATCTTGCACAAGTTGCAAGATTAATGGTACATGCCGAATTAAATGCAAAAGGCTTGCTCTCGCCTACCACCTTGGGAAAGGTTGCTATTATTGCATGAAAAGGCTTAATATTTAAAAGTCTTTTACAAACGTAAGGGAAGTACAGAGTTGTTTTATGTCTGTCTATCTAGAGCAAGCATAGTCGCAGGCTAGGAGCTTATGAAATCTTTAGAGAAGGAAAAATGTCAGAATCTTCAGCTCATCTAATGCAAGAGGAGATTAGCCAGGAACTATTCACGGCTATTTGTTCTTCGGTTGAGGTATATGTCTATGAGGATGTAGCATATGCCACACCTGGTATACCAGCAAGACGAGAAGAGCCCACACGGAGGAGCTGGATAGACCCAAGGAATGGAGTAACCAGAAAAGGGTTGAGAAAAAATGGGATAATATCTATGACCTAAGGCTCGCGAAAAACCCTAAGTCCCTCAAAAAGGCAGCTTGTGCAAGGTTATCAGCAACAAAGGTGAACCAATCCATGACAAGTAGAGTCTAGTATAGTGGTCTCCCACAATACATGGTCCCATTGGTGCACTATTGCCCAGAAGTGGTCGATGCTGCTATTCAGCGCTATAATCCAGATACCTATTACATTGAAGGCCGCAACTTAAGGGTGCATATCAGCCCAGAGGCCATCTGACATATGTTATGTATCCCGAATCCAAGTAGAAAGAAGGAGACTATCGAGCCCTTTCGCCCAAGCAAGGGAGAGAAAATATGGAGGAAGATAAAAACCAGTTCGAAGTTCTTGATAGAAGAGACTGGTAAAAAGGGTATTGTGGCCGCTAAACCACCAAGTATCCCATTATCGCATGGTGCATTCCGCGATGATCTCCAGAACACCATGTCCATGCTGGCATTTTTTTGTGGTCGAGACTCTAACGAGAAGATAGAAAGCTTTCAACTAGGACTTGCAATACAGTTTCGCAAGCAGCATGAACTCTTTTGGTATGATTTTGCTGAGTTCATGGTTGAAGAAATGAGACAACAAATTGAGAATTATCAGGCGGAAAAGAAGTTTAGATTTCTTTCCTACCTGGTCCACATGTTCCTGCATCAGAATCCGGATTTCTTCGCCCGTTTTCTTCCGCTATCAATTTTTGATGAGTAGAATAAAAGAAATTTGGTGTCTACATGGACACCTTTCCTCTCCGCATCATATGACTATTATGCGTTTGCTGACTATTTCATAGCCCCGATTTTGAATGATTTAATCAGAGAAGGTGATATTGTCCAGCTCGATAAAGAGCAGACCGGATTTATGCAAAGCTATACCCATGTTTGTGACTGGTTCTTAGGCAGGGATTTCACAATCCTTCGAATGCGGGGTTTTACTGGAAAACCTTTCCTGCTCCCAACTTGCATCACGGATAGAGTGCTCGCGCTGAAAATTTTCCGGCAGGTGTGTGTCATTGATTTTACTTTTTGTAGCAGCGGAAGGGTCAAGAAGAAGGGATTCTTCACTTACCTGAAGAATTTCAAGTCGGTAACTCTGATTAAAAAACAATCGCACAAGTTGTTATAGGAGAAGTTGGCACATCTAGGGTTGGTACTGGTAAACGATACATGGGAATACAACCCTTTCAACGACCTTCCGGAGCCACACATGAAAGTTACCCATGTTTTCCGACCATACTGGGAAAAGCGGCGTAATCCACGAACAGCTAGAGATGAAGATTTTGTTGAATTAGCGCAAATCCCTACGCCGGACACTAGAGGCCCATGGCACAAATTCTACTTTTCTGGTGGCTGTGGCCAAGGATAATGTTCCAATGGAGTGCAACATGTATAACAAGTTGAAGAGGGGTGAGGAATTGAGTGATGAAAAAATAAGAGCTTTCTGGAAATATCGTCAGGAAGTAGCACAGTTGGATGCTCCTTACAATCAGCTGAAGGATGACCAGGAATTTGATAGATGGTTGAAGGAAGGCCACCCCAGCCCGAGCTCTAGTGTTGACAGGAGCGAAGAGGGAGAGGGATCCGAGGAGCATGAAGAAGAAGCAGCAGCATCGTCCTCCTCAATGCAAAGGGGCAAAGCTTCCAGGCAGGCCGCCTATGTGGCCACGAACGTACGCTTTAATATATCAAGAGACTCTTATACACTCACTTGGGCCGCTAAACCGGCCAGACTAACGCCTCAACAGAAGGATTCGACTACCGAAGTTAGTGTGTCTACTTGCGAAAAGGCAGCGCACGGAAAGTATTATCAGAGGGGTTTTGCAAGAACCCGCCAGAGGAGAAGCACCCACCGCTAGCCAGATACCAGAGTTTTTGGGGGAGTCACGAACGATCCTGGAACTGTCACCGACCAGTCAACAGGTATATTTTGCTCCTTCGTCTCTTGCATCTCATTCTTTCGTATCCGCCCCTGCTTCACTGGCAACTCTTGCCATAAGTCTGAGTCCTCCACCTTCTACTTTTGGTCCAACTTATACGGTTGGATTTACCCAATTTTCACAGGTCCACCCACTTATAATTACTCCTCCGGGTATGCTCACGCCTACTGTTGCCGCTCAAACTTTCCTTGCCTCGCTTTCGAAAAACGTTCCCCCTGTCGGCCCCCATTCTTTTTCCGCTATGCTTATTAATCATCTTCCATTACAACAAGCTGACACCCTGTTAGCAACTCCCCTTCCCCGGCCAATGAGCCTTACGACTGAATCCCCAATTCAGCCGCTACAAATGCCTAGCCCTGCTGATAGTTCTCAGACCAAACTATGGAACGTGCCACACTTTTCTCCACAAACAGTTACTCTCCAGAAGAAGCAAATGCGTGCGCCTATGAAAGTCACATATCCCTATGCCCTGCCTTCTGGTGCTTCTTTTGTAGGTGGGCTAGTTTCATCACCAACCGAATTCATAGTACAGATAGATTGTGGAAAAGAGGCACGCGCGAATACAATGAGGCAATGCAAGGCAAAAGATGACAATGCTCCCGCCGAGCTAAGAGTACAAGCTTCGTATGATGAAGCCCGACAAGAATGAAAATTAGCAACCATGTACCCAAGGGTAGGCAAGCCTCAGGGAGAAATGCAACTCGAAGACTATTAGATCTATGATGTCGGACTTGACATGAAGGTAGCCTGACCACAAGATAAGGTCGAAATCATGGAAAAGACGCAACGGGTGGTCACTTTCGACTTCCTCAAAACTGGTCGCTAGTTAAAGAAGAAGGATAAGCAGCTCAGGGCAGCCAGGGAAAGGGTGAGTTTTCTGGAAATAAAGGAGAAATCCTTAGAGGCAGATATCGCCCGAATGACTAAAAGGGTGCTGACAGCAAAGAATGAGAGGAACAAACTTCAAGGCGAAATTGCGAAGACCCAGATTGCTAACCCAGGCTTAATAGAAGAATTGCAAAGCCAGAACCAAGCAGTACGATGGAGCCTACAGTTTAAAGAGGAAGAGCTTGAACGCATCCGCCTTGAGTATAGTCAGGGGATGGCACAAAAGAGTGAGGAGTTGGAGTGCCTACAAGAGCAGTATGAGAAAAAAGTACAAGAGAAAGAGGCTGAATTTAAAGGCCTGAAGGCTAAACTAGAGGAGGAACTTCGAGAGACAAAGGCTTCTCTGGAGGAGCAATCAGTGAACCACTCCCGAGTTGAACAAAATTGGAATAAAGAAATCAGCAGCTATGCGGAGTAGCTGGCATCCGAAAAAATGAAGAAGGCAGAATTAGTCGAGGCCCTTATTTCAAGAGACGTGGAGATTTCTTCGCTTAAAGCCTCTTTGTTGCCTGCCCCTGCCCAACCTGATGTCATTCCGCTAGTTAGAAAATTATACATTTCTCACTAGGAGAAAGTCAAGACCTTTTGCCTAACACTGCAGTCTACCCTCCGATTTATTGACAAGGCATCAAGGCTCAATCAAGAGGCCCACGACACAATTGAGCAGTTCCCACGTTTCATCTTGGAGAAGGTTCCTGAGGCAAGGGACTTGCTCAACAAGCTATACTCAGTCTCGGATGAAATCCTAGCCGGGGCAGGTATCGGAGATCGGGACACTGCTGCTCAAACAGCAAATAAATTCATTTATTGTCACTCCGCTTTCCAGCATACTAAGGCAGCGATGGCTTTTCTAGGTAAGGCACTGGATGGCATTCAGGGAAGTTTCTTTGAATTACGCAAAATGGGGCTGTCATCCCCGTTCCTCGAGGATGGCTCTATCGCCACAATTACACAGATTGTTTTTTATTGAGCAGAAGAAAAACAACCCGGAGGCTTTCAAGGAGTTCAGCAGTGCCCCAACGATAGTCGATATTGAGGCAATCATTCATCCACTCTCGCAGCTGCTTTTTCATATACAAACAGGCACCGGTCTACTTGATGTGCTGCCTCACAAGGAAGCTATTGATCTACGCGGAGCACAAGAAAATTTGCGCAGCATGGCAAACCGTCTGAAAGTGAATGGTCGCCCTTGCAGGTGGCTCTTTCCAAACTCTGACTCCGTAGCCCTATGCATAAGGCTCTGGTATGCAACACCAGAGAGATTTTTGGGTTCTCCGTTCCTTATTCGAAATGCCCCTGATAGTCACCAAAAGCTATTAAAATAAATATTCGAACAGCTCCCTTCGGGTTTCTTTTTGTATTGTGTGTGCGTCGGCCTGTGCTCACCAAATTTATTCGGCTTCCCATCAAGTTTTGATCTACCACTTTGCATATCTTCTCTTCACAACTTCGGGTATCGGCTTCCCTTTCGGGTCCTAAGGAGCTGTGTTGGGCACCCACGTGTCTCACTTGCAGAGGTATTTATTTCTTCTTGCCTTAAAGTCTCTTCGGGTCGTGAAAGACTTCTGCGGGGCCATTATTTCTAAGGAGTGTTAGAGGGTCCTACATCATGCTACGTGGCGGCAGATCGCAAATCTTTCAATGCAGTAAGGAAGTAAATAGCCGCGGGCAGTGAAACGCTGCCACGCGCCTTTCGCACCTGGTTGATGCAACTTTCTCTCCACTGCGTTGCAGATCTCAGCCCATTGGACACATGTTGCATCTTCACAATGTCTCAATAGCAATAAGAAAAGTTTTCATTCGGGCAGCGACAGGCTACCATGTGCCTTACAACTTATCTTTGAAGCAGGCGATAGGCTGGCTGAGGGAGATATTGCTATTGGGTGCCGCTCATCATGGTCGTTTGAGGCGGTGGATAACACTCGTCGCCTCGAGCCTGGCTGGGACCACTGCCATCATTACGAGGGATGCACCTGCACCTGGATGACCAGATGTTGTGTTCTAGCTTGATGTCGTTGTAACGGCATTGGGAATCTTCTGATTTAGGCATCATTGCAGGGGATTGTGGGATCTTTTCTGTTACAGTTCTCCAAAGCGGTGGGAGTTTTCTCTCCTGCTATATATACTCTCTCTGTCGACTAGAGAAGGGTCCAAAAAATTTTAGAAGAAAGGATACTGGTTTTAGCAAGAGACACCAAGCCTCTTTTACATGTTTATTTGCAAGAAAATTTCAGACTGTGCCAACTGTTTGGCCTTTCTGTTTTTCATGTGTTGATTAAACTGTAAACTGTGCTTTATACTGTCTTAAGCATTTCATTTCAAAGAACTTCAATATATTGAATACAAGCTTGCTTACTTAAATCATATTTAATAACTCTTCTTAATAGTGAGGATGTATGCAATACTATTTTATGTCAATAAATGAATTGTTTATGTTATAGCTTTAAGTCCCCGACGTTTTGGAATGTGACAACACCATTCAGGCCCCTAAATCTATGATTTATTGTGCCTATCATCAAATTTTGGCGCATCACCTTAGATTAGACTTTGCTTCATTATATCTGTTTCCTTTTCCCTTTCCAAAACCCATTATAGAAGAAGCCAACTTCTTTAAAATCCGGAGGTCACTCAGTTTGGCGCAAAGGGGTCCCCCTTGAATTGAGTTTTCCATAAGACATTGTTACCTCATCAATTTTTGGCGTCAACAATATCCATATATATGTGTGTGTGTGTGTGTGATGTATGTATCCAATGTCATATTCATGTATCAGGCCATTACTATAAAAAAATAAATGGTTGTTGAATATGTGTCTATACAAAAGATCTATAAGTATGTATGTATGTATATGTATCTCGCTACAACAATGATATACAAAACTAATGATGATGTCCCTGGTCACTACAATGCGTGGCTTCTAGAGCCCTCTAGCTCTAGTGGATGCTCTGCAACCCTGGGGAGGGGCTGAATAGTGGTCATGGAGTGCGAAGGATGGGAGTGTGATATGGACAAAGTTTCCTGCATCCCAATGATCTCCCCCTATAGAGAGGATATCATCAGCTCTACCTACCTCAGCTGGTCTTGTAGTCGCTAAACCTCTGTCGGGCTCACAGTTGTTGGCTACTCATCGAGGTCATCGAGATGGCTCTAAAAGATGTCACATGTCTACTTAGTAGCATAAAACCTCCTTATTGTCATTTCTCACTCAGCGAGCGCCATTTGCAACTCCCTCAACATCTGGTCACGCCACCCTTGAGTAGCCATCAACTCTGCAGTGAGCCAGATGATCTCCATGCCCTACTCCTTGTAAGCGGTCCTTAGACATGCAACTCGCTCAAAGCTGGAGGCATGACATCCCACAAATGTTGGCCGATAAGCCTCAAGGACCAATTCGTAGACGACACAGCAAGGGTGACCTCTGAAATACACTGAGCTATGAGCCCAACCCATCCTTGTGCGTCCTCTGCAACCACAAAGAAAGAAAAAGGTATCAATATCACATGGAACATATAGATACACACATCATAAGCAAAAAAACTAAAAATACAAAAACATAAACAATGTATCATGTATACCTGGGTCCCCTAGTTGCCATGTCGGGTTAGGGCCCGCCGTCGACATCGGTGGCTACTCCCAATGCCACTAGCACCACAACTATAGTAGAAGCAAGTGGTGCCAAAGAGACTTGTGTAGCTACTGAGGGATCTGACCTCCTCCACTACCTCGGCTTTGGTGGTGTCGCCTCCTCTTGTGGTGCCTCCTCCTCCTCCCTGGCTTGTTGTCAACCTCTCCTCCTGTGCTACAATAGCTAGGGTGGTAAGTCCCCTTGTGGACTAGAGTCGCCTCTCGGGCCACCCTCGCTAAGCACAAGAGTAGGACCGTGTCTCTCCAACCACCACATGAAGTCAAGTGCTACCTCAACATTATCCATCGTCGATATAGGTGGCAGATCATGGTCAGGCTCATCATCATCTGAGGGGACAATATCTATAATATTGGAGCGAGGGCAATCCCCAACCCTCTATGCATTCCTGTAGGCCTTGGTGTATGTGGGCACGTCCGCTAATATGGTCTGTGGTTGGCCATGCTGCCACATTACCTGACTCTAGTAATAGGGTACTATGACAAATCCCTCTAGCCAATCAAAAAATGATATCGCTGCAGGTTCCTCAGGAACCTACTATCATCCACCCACCTGAAAAATTAGTAGGGTCTACATCAAACCCCATCCGCAGTGAGAGTGTCAAACTGTAAACACCAAAATTGTAGGTCTCCAAATATCCATTGGCCCGTCATATTGTACTAGTGGGCCATGGGGATCCGATACGACAGTTGTTGGGGAAAACTAACTGGGCAGGTGCACATGATGTGGCAAAGGCCCACACTTGCAAAAGAGTGCACATTGTGAGGCTACAGTACTCATAGTGTACGTATTGGCCTATCTCCTAGTAGAGGTATGCTGGCATGTTGCACCCCCAGGAAAAAATGGTCCTATGCTCCACCATCTCCCTAATAGTGTGGACGAGGCCCCCATGTAGGTGCAAGCATCGCCTATCAATCATGATATGGAAAGCAATGCTCATGACCATGACTTAGCAGATCAATGGTGCAGTGGTCCTCACATGGTCATACCGGTGTGTATAGATATGACCCATGTCATCATCGTCGTTCGTCCTCCCTATGTAGTAGTGGACGCCCTCTAACCACTCTTGCTTTGATCGCGTATCATCAAGAGCCACCTGTCATCCACAAATGGGTAACCCAAGGATCTGATAGACATCCTCAAGTGTAATGGTCATCTCTCAACATGGCAACTCAAAAGATGACATAGTGGCATCCCACCATTCCATAAGGGTCGTTAGCATCTGCTTATGATATCTCATCTTTACCATGGTGAATACATGCCAAAGACCAACCCACTCTAAGAATGTGACCTCATCGTCTGATAGGCGGTCCCTTTACTCATGAATGAGCTAGAATTCTCGCCCTCCTAGATTCTCTCGAATCTTTGAGTACTCCTACAAAAAGTAACAGAAATTTAAGTCAGAACATCAACATTTTGCATCAAAACAATTAAAAATAAGTAAGACTTGTGCATGACGTGTAGATGTCTACATGTCATGCATACGTCCCCTAACCACCATGATCACCTTGAGGACAACAATGCATATATAAGACTACAACGCTCATTTAGGATGACATCACAAATTTTGGATGAGGGTGTAGAAAAAAGATGCCTACGCACCTCACTGATAAGAAAAGTCTAAAAAATGCATTAAAAAATCACAACAAGAGTTTGTTGCCTACTTGGTCCACCTCGTGACCCTTGACAATGTCCCAGCATAGCTGCTCCAACCTCAACTCCTCGTACTCTCTCCTGCTCAACATTTTGCTGAATTTTCTCTCACAACAACCAACAATTTGCTTGCAATGAATAGTGAAAATAACCCTTCTAGGGACCCACCTAGGTATATATAGGCCCCCTAGGGCCCATTTTTCCTAGAGCTTGTGGCCTCCTCGTTTCTCTTGAATTTTCCCCAACAAGTTGGGGGAAAACTCAGAAGGGGGCATAAGGTCATCTCTTAATCATATTTTTCTTTCAAATCGACAACTTTTTTCTTGATCATTCCTCTCTCTGTAGTAGTTTTCTTCTGATTTTTTGAAGCTAACCCAAAATTTGAGTTTTGCAGGTTAACGCTTTGAACAATTTTTCACGATCGATCTAGCATTTTTTGTGGTGGTCGGATGCTGGTGGAACCTTCAATACCAACTAGCTTGACTTCGATGACTGCTATGGTCTCTCTTTGTTGAAACGCAAATCTGTAAAATTCAAAATTTTAGATGAAATTTTTCTTTTCTACTTTAGTGAGGCTGATTTTTTCAAAATCAAGCCCACTAAAGTGGGGGAAAAATGTAATGTCGTAGAATTGCACCTAAGGGAAATTCCACATTTTGGAATTTTTTCCTAGCATTTATAACACCTTGAGATATTAATGACAAAATCCCATGGATTAGGATTTCGCAATTCTAGCTCCATGTGGACAGTGGCTAAGCAACAAAATCCTAGTGACGTATTTTTTGAAAATATAAGGTCTAGTTGAACATGCGGTGCGTAGACGTCTACACAGCGTGCTACCATCTTGTCGGTTTCCCAAGTTAAAAACATGGAATTTGGAATGCTAACCCATGAGACACGCGTCTTGGCAATTACATTCTAAGAGTAACGACTCTTTTATGCCCTTGCAAGCATTAAAAAATCCTTTTTGGCTCTCATTTGGGGGTTGGAAGACATCACACTACCTCTCTCTCTACTTGCTCCAACTTTGAGATCTCACCTTTGATAGCAGTGCCCTCATAGGCATAGCCATGTCGAATTGAGGTCCTTCTAGTAGTAGCAACATCTCTCAAGCAAGCAATCAATGGTGTGTCCATGTGCTCTGGAGAGGGCCTTAGCTCATGGGTAATGCTCTCTCTCCCTCTCACTTTTCTTTCATACTTGTTTGTTTACTATTTCGTGGTGTGGGTTCTACTCCTGAGTGGGTATTGCTTTCATCGTACACTTATCGTGGTGTGGGTTCTACTCCTGAGCGAGGATTGCTTCCACCACACACTTATTATGGTGTGGGTTCTACTCTTGAGTGGGTATTTCTTTCACCACACACTTATCATGGTGTGGGTTTGGCTCTTGAGTGGGTATTGCTTTCACCACATGCTTTGTTTACTTCTTTAGCATTCCTTTCCAACTTGGCTATCCGTGGAGGTGGGAACACCAAAGCAGGGTCTGACTGAGACAGGCCCTATACAACCACCCAACAACTTTCTCTTTGGTCTCTTGTGTGTAGGTCAAGAAAAGGAGCTTGGAGTGAAGATTTGAACATCCAAAGAAAGGTAAGCTTTCCCCAAGCATCCTTGTGTTCTTTTCAGTTTTCGGTTCCTCGGTTAGTTAGATTGTCCCATATAGATTACTCATGAGTTTGGAAGTAGAATTTGTTTATGTTTGTTGAAGCTCCTGAGTTCTTTATTGCTCAGGATGCGAACACGTCTTCTAGATGACAACGCACCACGTTGGCATCCTAGAACTATGCTAATGTCTTCTGGCCAAGAGCTCCCTCTTCTAAGACATGAATCTTTTGGTTTTGCTCTCTTAGGATCTTTTATAGTTTTTCTTGAAGTGTAATCAAATCTTAGTTCTCTACTATTTTGTTAATTTATTATTCTGAGGTGTATAAGCGCAGTTAATTCCCTGGTGATCTCTCGAGAAAGGAGAGACCCGTGTACCATGAATCCCTCTTATATATTACAGGTTGAGAAACTAAGGAGGCTATCGAAGAGAATTTCCAATTTAAAGAACAAGGCTTCTGAGGTTTCGACCAAGGACCCTAGCATGGCTGGTGAAAAGACAGTGGCCATTAAGGATTCTCCTATGCAAGACCTACCCAAGGAGGAAATTAGGGGTATGGATGAGGAGAATGTGGAGAAGAGAAAAGCCAAATAGGAGCCCTTGAAGGTAAATCCTCTAAGTACTTTTCTTACCTTGATGATGATGCTACTTCCATGTTTTATTTACTTGATATGGCTAAGTCTGAGGCCACTGGTACCTTTAAATTGGCTAAGTGGACTCTTTAGGAGTTCAATAAAATCAATATTAAATTTAGAGGCTTAAAAGAGTATATGAAGAATGTTCTGAAAGGTTCTGTGTTAGACATTCTTATAGATAGAATGGTGGACCTTGAGGGTTCTTATCATGAATTTAAGTCTCTGTGTGAAGATAGATTGGCGGCTTTGGAAGCCAAGGTTTTAGGCATAAATACAAACATCAAGAAGTTAATGCAAGCATTCCATATCTCGGTCAAGAACAGTGCAG
The DNA here is from genome assembly GCA_007258455.2 of Sequoia sempervirens. Taxonomy (NCBI): domain Eukaryota; kingdom Viridiplantae; phylum Streptophyta; class Pinopsida; order Cupressales; family Cupressaceae; genus Sequoia; species Sequoia sempervirens. The sequence goes on along the minus strand of VDFB02075321.1, from coordinate 224,310,871 downwards.
ACTCCCTGGAAGTCTTGTTAGGAAAATTAGTGAGCTCAGGGAGGATTGGGTTTACTTCTCCGAGCTTATGGAGAAAGAACACGTGGCCAAGGGAAAGGGAAAAAAGTTGCTAAGGATGACAACAAAGGTCCTATTGCCAGAGGGTTGGTTGATTGGAAGAAAACTTTTGATTCTGAGAAAAAAGAGCTGTCGGACATGGTCGAGAGGCATAGGAACTAGCAGATTGAGGCCACCAACACTTTCGGTGGCTTGAATTACTGTGTGCTCTTTTCTTTCTTGCTTTTGGTTTCCTGTTGGGGGTTAGTTTCTTTTAGGTTGTTTTGTTGTTGTGTTGTTGTTGGGTGTTGATGGTGGTCTTTTGTCGTACTTTTAGTTAAGCACCCGCTCGTTTTTATTTTTTGGCTAATAGGTTGCTGCTGGTGGTCTTTTGAATATTTTCCTTAGCATCATTTTGTATCCTTAGTTGTAAAGGGTTTTGGGTCCCTTCAAAACCTATTTTTCCCTTTAATCAAAACAACTATGATTTTGATTTTTATATAATAAATATACTTTTTATTTTTATTATATAATAATTATGATTTTATTTTTTATATAAAAATAAAAATCATAATTGTTAATAAATGAATTTTGATTTTGATTTTCAACCTTATATCAAATCAACAACTTGCTTAGATAATCATACATGAGTGTGAGAAATAAAACAAAAAATGTAGATGTATATGTAAGTAGGTATAGAAAAGCACATAAATGGCTTAATAAAAATCTAATAAGAAGCATCCTCTCTTAAAAAGGAAAGATTGTTGGAAAAATATACCAAAGAAAACATGGAAGTAAAAAAAACACATGCAAGAAGAACAGAGGATAGCCTACAACTTATTAATGTCCAGACAACTTTTAATTATTTTCTTTCCTAAAACTTTTAATTGCAAAATTTATAATACTAACATGTGATTAAGGGATTATCACATGCTTAGATTAAAAATATGAATGTCATTTTCATGGCATAAAGAATAGAAAAAACAAAGTTGTTCACAGGGGAGTAAAGAAATAATGAAAAACACTTATTTAAAATCCATTGTTGATGAATAGAGGTATTTACTACATTTAGATTACACTTAGAAATGCTACAAAGTGCGGTCTACATAAAATTAATTCACTTAATGAAGCATGGATTGTAATTGAAATCATGAAAGTTTTACATTCAAACTGTAAATAACAGTGCTACGATTTTGCAAGAGATAAATAAGTAACAAAGCTACGATTTTGTAAAGTTAAACAAACATTTGGCCGTGTCATTTCACACCTTGCCCTACTAACTGCCGTACAAAGAAAGTGAAAAATAATAATTCTAAAGTGGAAATAAAATCACTATAACTATAACTAATTTTTCATGCATGAAAAATGTGGAAGCATAGACAGGGCTTACAAACTCACCAAGGAATAAAATTTATATACCACGCAGATCCCCTCTAAGATAACGCCCTCAACACTAGGGACATATTAACAAGAAATTTGCTGATATTTACAAAACTTTCAAAACGAATCCACTTCACAACCATAGAGAAGTTCAACACCAACTATAGAAGGTAGCAGTAATAGATGAAAGGAAAGGATCACATAGAGATAAAGCAAAGGGAGTTCGTCTTCAAAGAGAGCCATTGGTAGCTATTTACAACAGGCACCAAGAATTGTCAGCAAAAGTTGTTTCATGCAGATCTGTGAGAGCAACAACACTCTTAGCAGAAAGAATTTTCATTTGCCTCTCAAAAACAAACATCTATTTCAAAAAAAATTCTCATCTATTTCCTCTTCCCACTAGATACACAAAACTTCCATTGAGGATGCCAAAAGACACAACAAATACACTAAAATTTCACAGAGCTTCTCCATACACCAAAAATTCAAACAATGATTGCCAAAAAGGCACAATAAATTAGTCATTGTGCGTGCATGTAACTTTCAACCCACTCTCTTCCACTTTCCCCACTCTTCCAATTGAAGCGATTACTCTTTTGCATTCGTCAGTTATGCAGGTGACTTGTAGCGGTAGAATGCCAAAATAAATATGTTGAGTAAAAATGTAAACTCATCTTTTGCTTTCGCTATAGAATGCCTCTCGATGTAAACATGCATCTTTTGCTTTCACTATAGAACGCCTCTCAACGTAATAAACTAATGATCTAATTATAGTCCAAATATTCATTTAAAATAAAAGCATTCATAGATAACACATAACTATTAAATGAATATTATAACAAAAATATTAAGATAGGGGTTGCACTTAGTACACAAATATCATTTTGTTAGTACATGTAAACCTTTTAAAGCACAATAGCACTCTTAGAATCACTCTTGTGTCACAATTTTGAACAAATGAAAAGCAATAAAATAGGCTCTTTTAAAATTATTAAGACAAATAAATGTAAAAAATAAGAACAATCAAATTATTATAGAAAAAGTTAATAAAGAGGATAGATGTCAAATAATTATATTTCATCAATTCAATAAAATTATAATGTTCTGATATTCTAAAACATGTTATGTGGTTAGTCAAGGTTTAATCTCACACATATGGATTTGAATTGATATATATATGATTTTAAACTTTTTCTATGATCTTGATCTCTACACTAATGGTCTTCAAAAATTTGTTCTTATGCTGTCTAGACTTAGTGGTATCTAGAAACACCATTAGTGTTTGTTGTGTTGGGCATGTGAGGTGACTTTCTCCCCTCATTTCACCATAGTCAAACCCTTGGATTGATTTAATAATTTTGAATAATTTGGACAAGTATTGGAATTTTGTAGGGCTTGTCACTAAGCTTAAGCTATGAAATAACCTAGTTAAAAATAGAGCCTAGATAAAAAGTTAAAAAGGACCAAACTGAGTAGATAAGATTCTACCACATAGTTGGAGTTCTTGTTTAAGATAGGGACAAGAGTCTCTCTTGAGGCCTTGGAGTAATAGCATAATTGGAGGAAATTTTATTTATAAAGTCCCCTTTTAGGTTTGATATCATTTTCAAATCTAGTCACTTTTTTAATTGGGTGAAAAAAATTTAAGTCTAGGTACTTTACCTTTGATAATGAATGCATTAGTTATTTAGGAGGAAGCAATGTGAGATCCTACCACACATCCCTTGAGATAGAATGAGATGTCACTAGGTGTCCAATAGAATTTGTAGTCATAGGCCATATGTAACACTATTATTGCACACCAAAAGCTTATGGTGGGCCTAAAAGTTTTAAATCCTTAGTTTACGTTTAGTTTCAAATTCAATCAAATTTTACTTGTAAATCAAGTTTTTATTGATATTGAAGTTGATTTGTTGCTTGAATTTATAATTATCCCTAATATAGCCCATGGAGTTGATGGATTTATATAATCTAGTTAAACCCATATCACTTCTAGGATTAAATGGCTATAGTTTTTTAAAGTAATTCAATAAGCTAAACTTAACTTGCATTTAGGTGGTGTTTTCACAATTTATCAAATTATATGATATTTTATTTGAATTCAATTGCATAGTTTGATTCAATCATTATCAAATTATATTGCATGAATAATGATTTATCATAACCCATGTCTCATGAGTATAAATGGTTCACTTAACACTCATTACATTTAGGTGATGCTTATAGGGGTTAAGCATTAAGACTTCCCAAGAGCCCATCCATCTTAGTACTACTCCAAATAAAGTTTAGTTAACAATGGAGTTAGCCCTAAGATCAAAGGTCAAGCCCACTTAGCTTGCTGCCTCATTTGAAAAACCTTTAGCAACTGTTGTACCTTATGAAACTTTTATTATAAAGCTCCCTACCTTATTTAATGAATTTCAATAAAATTCCGTATAATGTGAGATCCCACCATCCCTTGAGGTAGAATGAGATTTCACTAGGTGTCCAATGGAGTGTGTAATTGTAGGCCACATGTTACACTATCATATCACCTCAAGTATATGGTGGGCCTAAAACTTTAAATTCCCAATTTATGTTTAGCTCTGTAATTAATTAAGTTTTACTTGTAAATCAAGTTTATGTTGATATTGAATTTAATCTGTTGCCTGAATTTATAATTACCCCTAATATAATTCATGGAGTTGATGGGTTTATATAATTTAGTTAAACCCATGCCATGTTAGGGATTGAATGGCTCTAGTTGTTCAAATTAATTCAATAAACCAAATTTAATTTACACTTAGGTGATATTTTCATAGTGTTTTAAATCATATGATTCTTTATTAGGATTCAATTGCATAGTTTTTAGTGAAACCTTATTGACCCATATTTCATGAGTAATGGTTCACAAGAACCCATGTTTTGTGAGCATAAATGGTCCACTTAACACTCATTGTATTTAGGTGATTCTTATAGGGTGAAGCATCAAGCCTTCATAGGAGGTCACCGACCTTGGGAATCCTACAAATAAAGTGCAATTGTTCATGGATTTAACCCCAAGATCAAGCCTACTTACCTTGCTACCTATGAGACCATCAAATTATTGAAACTGAATATTAGTGTTGCAATAAGACCCAATTCAATAATCAATGACTATATCAATGAGAGTGTGTGCACACAAAACAAAGTAAATAAAATTGAACTAATATTACCTCCACAAATGTGTCTAACCTTACTCTATTGTACTTGATAAATGATACAACAATAGTATATGGATTGCTCTGGACTTTAGCATAACCTTGATTTGCAAAATGGATGCAAAGATGGCTTGATTTCTCAAAATTCGTGGAGACTTTAAATGGATAAATGATGGGTGATTTATATCTTTCAAGGTCTAATAGTTGATAAATGGTGGAGGATGATTTGAGAGATCAATTGATGAAATTGATTGAGAGATCATGATGAACGTGCAAGCAACATGTGTCAAGATGAGTTAATTGGTTGCATGGATGATTGAAGTAAGAGTGAGTGAGAGTGAACCAATGTTACTTTTTAGTTAATTCACTAAATTAGGAGATAGAAGAATATAAATATAATTAATTAAATAAATTTATTTAATTTCATGTGCATGAGATAAAGATATATTTAGGAAATAAATAATTATTGATTTTAGGAAATAATGTGCCCAAGTTTGCCCCAATAAACCAAGTGATGGAGGTTAGTTGTCTCCTAGAGAGATCAACCAAAAAAATAATTTTTGGGTCGAACTCATGATAGGAAAATATGGTAGGTTTAGTGGAATACAAAACTAAAAATGGGATTTAATGGTGAAAGAAAAAGATTTGAGGGATAGGGGGTCAAAGAAAATGGATTGGAGGTAGGGATGAGGAATAGGGTTTGGGTAGTTATCTGTAGGAATAGAGGGGTCATTTTCACCTCATTTGCACTCTCCTAGCTTTTGAATTTTAGAGTCTCTAGAGCATAAAGGAGTTGGTGAGATGCAGGGTATTCTAAGAAGCAACCATCATGGAGAGCAGATTTGTCAATTCTAGCAACCAACTGGGTTGCCTACAATAGTATGTATTAATCCTTAGGTCTCTAGGTCTAGGTTTTGGTGCAATAAATGCTAGGTAAAATAGGTCCAATCAAATACACCAAAATATGAAATTGTCCATTTGAAACTCAAAATGGTGCTTTAAAACCCAAAATGGCACCTTTGACACACATTAGTATATTTGATAAATGAATTAGCACTTTTAAAATTATGGGTCACATGTGATTTTTGATTTGTAATTGATTTAGTGCATTTGATGGCTAGTTTAGTACATTTGATTTACTAGCTTACATGTGATGTGAAAATTGGCACATTTGAAAAATGGTTTGCATATGATAGATATTGTGGTGTAATTGAAAATTTGGGTAGCAATTGATTTTAGGGGTTTGGCACATTTGATGTTAAGGCTAGGTTTCCTAGGACTATCTGTTTTGCAATCTGATTAACATTGCATGCACTATTTTTCCAAGTTGCACTAGAGCCTATTATGTCTAGGGAGTTTCATCTAATAAAATTATATATGAGGATAGATTTGGATGAGATGGATTGAGCAATAGTAGAATTTGGAAAATAAATGACTATGTGACTAAAACTTTTAGTCACAACAACTAAAGATGACTAAATTCTACTCATTTTTTTCAACACAATTATAAATGACTAATTTGATCATTGGGTAAAAAACACAACTAAATAATTAGTCACATAAATAAAAATTAGACAGTGTGATATTAAATATGATATGAAAGTGGATAATCAAAAAAATATTTCAAATTGAGGAAGTGGGTTGTATTATAATATAATATGATATTATATTATATAATATATATAATATATATTTATATTATATAATATTATATTTATATTATAATGTATTTAATATTATATAATATTATATAATATAAAATTATAATATTATTATATTATAATATAAAATTATAATATTATTATATTATAATATAATATTATATTATATTTATATTATATTATTAATATTATAATAATATTATTAATATTATAGTATATTTAATAATATGTATTGTAATTTATTTACTTTGAATTCCATTTTAAAATCCTTTTTTAGCTGAAAAATTAGGGTGGACAAATTGGGGTGGGCAAATTTTCATTTTAATATACATACTCTAAAGCCCTCGTCAAAGAGTTATTTTGAGGTTGTAGCTCGCCAAATGGGAGAAGTGAAAGGTAAATACTAACGAGGATGAGTTTGGAGGAGCCAAAACCAATAGCGGTGGGGAAAGCAGCAAGAAACAACAAAAAAACACAGGTATTATGGTTTATGGGATCTTCGTCGTATTTTCATTTTAATAAACATAATCTAAAACCCTCGTCGAAACCTTATTTTCAAGTTGCAGCTTGCCAAATTGGAGAGGTGAAAGGTGAATACCAGCGAGGAATAGTTTGGAGGAGTCGAAACCAATAGTGGTGGGGAAAGCAACAAAAAAGGATGAAAAACAAACAATGCAAAAACCTAAATGTGCTCATTATCACCCTTGTTTTGTTTTGATGCTTGTGTTTTTGGTATCGTTTCTATGACCTGCCTAGCTCATTTGTTATGTTTCCATTTTGTATTTGTGTGTGATGCTCACTGTTTGGGTTATTCCTTCTTTTTCATTCTTGATCAAGTAAGGGAAGGATTTAAAATTTCCCCAAATTTCTTTTATCATTTCAAGTTTAAAATTTGATAACATGTAAAGAACATCTTAACTGCTGATGAGAATTGTATGCAAGCAACTAATCAAGACTTAAATTGGTGGTGTAAATGTTTAGAGGCAAAAATTCCAAAAGAGGGGATTTGGGAAGGGCGATGGAAGAATGTTTGGGTCACTGAAATTTACCTAGTGCCTAAGATGATGCCTCTCTTTGCCACAAATTTCTTTTAAAATAAAATACCCTTTAGAATTTTTTTTATCTGTTTCTCTTCTTTTTCCAAATTCTAGTAGATGCCTTCTCAATTATGAGATTCGTCTAATTTCAACTGTCATTGCAAGTCTAGGATGGTGCATATAGATAGTATCGACTAGTTGTTTTTTTAATACTTGTAATGACTTCTAGTTTATATTTAACCTATAATTTAGATTTACTCCAGATTCAAACAAGCTTTCATTCTATAAATTTTTAAATTCAATCCTTTAAATATACTTGTTTTCACAGTATATTTTATAGAGCTAATTATTGTTTCAAAGGGTCTAATGTATATTGGTTGTATGCAGATATGAAACCATGTTTGATGGTTTTTCATTTACAGTGTTTGAAAACAGTTGCAAATATGGGTTGTGTGATCAACCACCGTGAACACAATATAAGTTTGATGAATTTTGTTTTAGGGCATCTTGATCACTATGAAAAAGTGATGAGCATAGTGTTAAAGTGTTGAAAATATGAAAGCTTTCTTGAGTTTGAAATCTAATTGAAATACTCAAGAAATGAAGTGCAAATGAAATGTTTTGATACAAATTCACTGTTTAACAGTGCATGAGCTGAGATGGATGTTTTTTTGAATAAGGAGAAACACATTTTATAGTATTCATTGTGTTGTAGGTGCAGAAGTAAAGGTTCTTGAGTTTCAAATCCAAATGAAACTTTCAAAAAAAAGAAATTCATTGATACAAAGTGATTCTTCATTTTTATGCCTTTTTAAATTCTTCAATTCTTTAATAAATGTTGTAAAACAATCAATGAGACAAGTTGCCAGTGAGGCACGTCATTTATATGTTTTGACTTTCCAGAGAGGTGATAACCATTGAGGTTTTTATTTTCTAGTGAGGCTTCATGAAGTAAATTTTTAGAGTGGTTTTTTCTCCCCATACAAGGTTTTCCATTCATAAATATTGTGTTGTGGCTCCTCTTGATTTGTAACCTATTTGTGTTTGATCAATCATATTTGTTCAAGAAATTTTAGTCTTCATTTCATGGTGCTTCTCTCAACATTTGAATATCTATGATACTTGAAGTTTATATGCATAAATTTGTGAGGATTAATTAAGTTAGCTTTGATTTATAATTTGAATCAATGATTTTCTCAAATAAATGACTAAACTATGACTAAATAAATGACTATCGTGACTAAAATAAATGACTACCATGACTAAATAAATGACTACAATGACTAAATAAATAACTACCATAACTAAAATAAATGACTATTATGACTAAACAAATGACTACCATGACTAAAATAAATGACTACCATGACTAAATAAATGACTATAATGATTAAATAAATTATTACCATGAATAAATAAACAACTACCATGACTAAATAAATGACTTCCATGACTAGATAAATGACTACTTAACAACAATCAATGAATAAATTAACGATTAAATATACTACCAAATTGATCAATCAAAACAACCAATAAATGACTAAAAATGATTTAATCATGAATTTGGCCATGTTATAAATGACTGGAAATAAACTACTAATGGTCACATGACCAATTTTTAGTAGTTTTTTTAGTCATTTATTGTTGTTTTTCTACGAGTGGAGCTTTCCTAGTAGCGGTTGGGTTATGACATATTACCTATATGCCCAATATTTCAAGCACATAGGGCCCTGATGATAGCCCTAATTGAGAGATGGAAGAGTAAGTGATGTGCATTTGTATTATTGATTGGTGAGATCACAATTACTCTTGAGGATGTTTGGAGGATTATGAGGATCCCCATTCATGGTGAGCAGGTTGTTTATAATATTGATTATGAAGAGAGTTCTTTGGAAAGGGTTTTATTGAAAAATGACCTAGGCATCAAGGATGATGAGATGGATTTGAAGAGGGGGATGGGGAGGTTTGATGCTCTTCCATTGGTTTTGGCCAAGTTGGTAGGAGGAGTATTAGTTCTTGATCAAAGATCCTAAGGGTTTTTTATTGGTTGAGGGAGGTGTTGGAGAAGATGCTCAATGACAAAGTGGTATATTCTTTGGGACCATGTATTCTTGCACACCTATATAATGACATGCATCAGGTGATGTACATGTACAAGGCTAATTTATCATACGGAATCACATTAATTCATATTTGGGCCTGGAAGCATATTGTAATGACACAACTAATTAGATATTGGAGGGCTAGTGGGAGCAGTTTTCCATATGTTTTTAGATATGATAATATTTTGACACATCGATAGCTTGACAATCTCACATATTGGATACACATTTTTCATGAGATTGATACTATTGGTTGGAGGCCATGGCAATTATACAAGAGATGTATAGATGATTCTACTCACCTAGTATATTGCAGGTAACCTAGGATTTGATTAGTCAGATCACACATATTATTAAGAGATATTTTCCAAAGCAGGTTCAATGTCAGTTTGGTGAGGTGTAGGTTCTACTAGGTATTGAGGCTATTTTTTCCTATGCTTAGAGAGAGATTTGATATTGGGGACCTATTATATCCCTAGACATTGTTATTGAAGATTTTGAGGCCTTAGTTCTAGTTCAATGGCCATGCGGAGTAGCCTTTACAGATGTATGGACTATCATAGAGTATGACTCATAGTGGGAAACTCATAGGCCTGCCAAATTGACTCATGTCTAAGTGTTGGTTGGGTTGGTTGACAGAGATGCTATGCAGAGCCAAGGATGGCTCATTGGGTGAGGAAAAGGATGATGGAATCCATAGGGGGATATGGGGATGGAGTGGATGGAGGTAGTGTTGAGGCATGTGGAGGGGATAGGGGTCAGGGAGGAGGAGATGGTGATGGGATCATTGTAATTCTCATCATTTAATTTATTAGTCCAAGGCAGTGTCCATGGTTGTTTGCAAGAGAGAAAGTAGAAAAGTTGCTTGACAGTCTATTCTACTTGTAGAAATAAATCCTATTTACATGAAAGGGAACTAATCAAAGGAATACATGCAAGAATTGAAAAGGATAAACTACTTCACACTTGCTGGAAATGAAAAGCTTGCTTGAATTCAAATTTACTCTTAGAAAGTTGGAAATACATTGTTGGAAATGAAACTAAAACTATCCTATTTCCTCAGGCTAAAACAAGCCTTTCTAAGCCCCTCATTTTGATCAAATGATTACATTGTATTTATAGAATTCATATTCTATATCTATCCAACCAATGCACTAAGAATGTGGATCCAAGATCCTATTTTTGAGGGGTTGTTTATATAACTCTTAAAAAATTGAAGCTATTGTCCTCCATCACGCCACTTTTGTCTCAGTTAATTTATGACACATACTAATCCTTCTCTAATGAAAATAACACTAAATTATCAAAAGGGTTTTTAGCCCTTCAAATCTAATTTCTAGATCATTTTGAATTTTTGAACTTTTTTGAGAAATGAGGGAGATTTCGTTGTTTTACTAAGATTGCATTTTTGACAATTTTTGGGCACTTGATTTTTAGGGAACCTTCAATTCTCCACATGAATGAAGGAATTATTCTTCAGTTCAATCAACCAAATAATTGATCCTTAGCAAGAATAACATGCTATAATCATGCAACAACATTTGAATGATGTGGGAACTTGAGTTATCTTTGGTGAAAGGAGGAAGCATGAAATTTAATTAAAGTGAAAGATCTTTAAACTTAACATGAAACAAATACTCATCCCATTAATTTAGGAATGACCGATGCTCCATGATTTTGCATGTGTTGGTTTAAATAAAGTCTTGTACCTAGTCAGCTCATTACTAGGGGACTTATTTACATCTTAGTTAAGTTTCTTAGGTCATAGGAAGGAATCTTTCTAGAAGATGTTAGTTGTCATTAGTTGTTATCTTATCCTTTGACAACTACTACATGTGAACCTAGGTAAGTGTGATTAGTTGTCACATGTCATATGATTAAGACACTTGTCATAATCCTATGACATCTTGCATCTCACCTTGGCTATATAACCAAGGCATCTCTCATTTGTAAACAATCAGAATCATATCATATTAATGACATTGAATATAGTTTATTCTTGTCATATTTTCTCTCTTTTTGTACTTTCCATTTGGTCCATAGATCTTGGCATCCATAGCCAATTCTAACATGGTATCAAAGCGGGTTGGGTGCCATTGGAGAGTCTTTTTCTGAAGAGAGATTCTAGATCTGAGGAGGTTCCATTTTAGGATCTTTGTTGCAGGTTCATATCTGAGCTTGTTGGTGCAAATCTAAGCACACCATTGCGCCCGAAAGGTTCGAGAAAGTCGATTTTGCCTTTTGTTTTGTCAAAATCAGACATTCGAGGCCAAATCTATGAGGGTTTGAAGCTGAAGTGTGGTTGCCAGATCCATAAGGTAGCTACATTTTTTGAGCATTTTGGGTCAAATCTGACCCTGCCATCGTGTCCAGAAGGGCCAAAAACCCTAAGATCGACTATCAAATCATCCAATTGGGAGCAGTTGCCCGGTGAGGAAATTTTTTTTTGCCTAGAGAGCCATACGGCCCCCAGGTCGTCATAATTGCAGTGACGGTACGATTATTTTTAAATAAAAATTTTCACAAATTTTTGAAATTTTTTTTTATAAAAAAATCATTCTTTTTTGTACCGATTATATTTTTCATTGTCGAAATGTATTGAAAAATAAAATCAAAATCAAAATCAAAAAGCAAAAAAAAAAATCTGCTTACAGTGTATTCGCAGTACGAGGTACTACAGACCTAGTGGTACTGCTGTACCCGCGGGGCCCATCATAAGCCACGTGGCCTGTCGGTCGTGGCCCATGCGGGCTCCCCCACTACGCCTACCTCCACTGGTGGCCGAAAATCTCCAAACTGGCAGTCAAGTCAATAAAACCGGTGCCAGAAAGTGCCCGCAGGGGTCAAAGAATCCGGGCCGAAAAAGATTCTCAAAATATTCCTCAATCGGCAAAGCAACCAGTGACGTCCTCTCAGACATCAAATTTATGCTACAATCCAAGCGAATATTCCACAAGGAAGAATATTCTTTTTTGACAGTCTTTAAACCGTCAAATGTAATCACTTCGAATGCTAATGTCATCCTACGTCAGCAATGACATCAGCGACTGGTTGGATTTTTTTTACCCCTCACAGTTTGCATTCTGATTTTCATAAGCAAACTTTGAAGGCTAATATCTCAGTCATTTTGGCTCCTTTTTTCAAGCAATTTTTTTTTATTTGGGCTATAATTTCGTGCTCTATGCACTGGTGCAATCAGTTTTTGGTTTTGGTGTATGGTTTTTCCAGAATTTGCAGATTCTCATAGGTGTTGCTGCTTCATCCTCATTTTGGGAACTTTGGGAGCTCATATCTTGCTCCTACGGTAACATTTTTTAGTGCAATTTTTTTTTAAAGTGCATGATTTTTCATGTATTTTTCAATGGTAGGATCAGATTGATCTCATTTTGTACCAAAAATTTTACTTGATTCTATGGCCTATTTTGGCATTTGCATGTACCAAGATCAAAGACCACTTTGTTGTTTTTGGCAAGTGGCAACTGTAAACACACTAAATATAAAGTGCCAAATCAAATATTGCTTGGGGGGTTTCTTGATTGAGTGATTTGGGGGGGTAATCTTGCAGTGATTGTTTGCATTCTTTTGCTTGGTTTGTGTTCTTGCAATGGGGAGATCTCAAATTGAACCCCTAAATCCACATAATTATGCTACATGGAGAAAATAAGTATCAAACTATCTCATGATGAAAGGTCTAATAGGTCATCTAAAGGACACAATTCAAAAACCTAGTGATGCTAAAGAATTGGCAATGTGGGAGATTGATCGTGAGAAAACACTTGGATGCATATGTTCATTAGTCTCATTTGATTTGCAATTTCATATTGAATCATGTAATACACCTAAAGAGGCATGGGAGACTTTTGAGAAATTATATGGTAAAACAGATAAGATTAGAGGCTATCAGATTGATAATGATTTGATGAATCTTGATCCTAAAATTTTTGACCACATCCAAGACTACATCTCCAAAATCAAGCAACTAAGAACACAATTGAAAGAATGCACTATTGAAAAAGAGGATTTACAATTGATTCTGAATGTGTTATCCAAGCTTGGTCCTAAGTATTCAGTGTTTGTTTCTAGCTTTCATACCCATCGACTTTCTATGGGAGCATCATATGTTGATCCTAAGTTTGATGACTTTGCAAATCTCCTAATCCAAGAGGAAGCTAAGTTAATGAACATGGGTCTAATCAAGTCTTCCAAACCACAAGCATTGGTGGAAAATGAGTCTAAGGTACATAAAAGAATCAGAGAATCTTGATAAGAAGCAAAAGAAGAAAAAGAACAAGCCACATAAAGAATCAGAATCCTCATCATCAAAAGGAGAATCATCAAAGAAGGAGAGACCTTTTTGTGCATATTGCAAGAAGGATGGACATGAAGAACATTATTGTTATAAGAAGGATATTGATGAGTTGAAGAATCTTCTCAAAAAGAATCACATTGATTTTCCTTCTAGAATGTCTGAATCTTCTTCTCCTTCTACTTCAAAACAGTCTAAAAAGGACAAAGGTCAAATATATATATCAGGATATAAAGGACAAGCTCTTTGTGCTCATTCAAGTCCAAGATCAGGAAGATGGCTTCTAGATTCAGGAGCATCTCATCATATGGCATCTTCATAGACTATCTTCTCTTCATTTCAGCCTTGTTCTATGTCTCCTATCTTGATGGGAAACAATACATACATGAGTGTAACAGGGAAGGGATCTATTAGCATTGGGGAGAACACTTTTTCAGGATGTCTTGTGTGTTCCTCATTTGATGAACAATCTGCTTTCCATATATTAGATTACACATGGTGGAGATGGGAGAACTGTGGAGTTCACACCTGATGCTGACATCATTCGAGACTTGGAGACTAGAGATATCATTGCTACTAGGGTGGTTGATCATTCATCTCGATTGTATTCATTTGCATAATTTGCTTCTAATGGTGACACTGTTCCTTCGACTGTTGATCACATACACTATGATTCATAGGAGACATTTGGCTTTTTGAACTTGGGAGTTCTCACTTCAAATCCAGTTCTTGAGCCTTGCATTTCATCTCCTCAAACTACTGTTGCAGTTGATGCTACTTGCGATTCAACAGTTTTGACTCCTAGTGATTCAATGCAGCAGGATATACATAGTCTTCCAAATATGGCTACTTTGGATGGCTTCCTCGCAGGTATTTTTGACTTGTTTGTGGAGTCTCATCTTGCAGATTTGGGAGACATCATTGATAGCATTCATCTTCTCTTTGATGAAGATGCTCCTTCTTCAGTTGTTTTGAGGGAACACTTTGACCCTCTTGTTCATTGTCTACATGATCATTCTTCACAGATTGGCGTGAGTGTGGGTTCTTTTGGACAACATTTGGAGGAGGCTTCTTTGTCTTCAGAGGGGATATCTTTGTCTTTGGATAATGTTCTACATTCATCTCCACTTGATGTTGGATTTCCATCTTCAGCAGTGTGGCCTAGAACGCCTGATTGGAGTGTGTCAGCTTTCAGCATTGACATGGAGACACTTGAGCATGCTTCACAGACATCATCATCCATCATCCATCTTCATGATATCCTGCATACATCCTTGGTTTTGTTTCTTCCTAAGGGGTGGAATTTTGTTCGGCGATATTGGATCATCTTCAGCATTCAATGTCGAGCTTCTACCATCATTGCAGGAGACTCAACATTGAGGGGGGGCTACCTTGCTTCTCTTCTACTTCTCTCTTATGGGGGGGTCTTTTTCCTCACATGGGGTTTTTACCTTCTCATTCTTCATTGAGAGCATTTCTATTTTGTATTTCATCTCTCTTTTGAGGGGGAATTTTTCCCATGAGGTTTTCTCCCTTTCCTCACTTGTGAGAGATTGCATTTGCATGTGTACATGGGTACCTAACATGGCCTAGTAGTCGGGACCCATCTTGCATTGTTTGCATTTGTGTACATTCTCCCTAAGTTGCACTTAAGGGGGGGTGTTGGTGTAAATAAATTCTTGTACCTAGTCAGTTCATTACTAGGGGACTTATTTACATCTTAGTTAAGTTTACTTAGGTCATAGGAAGGAATCTTTCTAGAAGATGTTAGTTGTCATTAGTTGTTATCTTATCCTTTGACAACTACTACATGTGAACCTAGGTAAGTGTGATTAGTTGTTACATGTCATATGATTAAGACACTTGTCATAATCCTATGACATCTTGCATCTCACCTTGGCTATATAACCAAGGCATCTCTCATTTGTAAACAATCAGAATCATATCATATTAATGACATTGAATACAGTTTATTCTTGTCATATTTTCTCTCTCTTTTTGTGTTTTCCATTTGGTCCATAGATCTTGGCATCCATAGCCAATTCTAACAGCATGAATATTGGAGTGTGTTGGGAGTCTTCTATATCTTCTCATTATTTATTCAAATCCTTCTAAAGCTTTCAGGAGTTAATTGCCTCAAGTGTCTAGAGCTCTCTATTGCAAGTGTCTATGAAGCTTCTTCTTACTATGAGTTATTCAATAACTCATTTATCTATATTATATCATTTTAAACAATTCATTGAGACATATTAGAGGAAATTTGGATTACATTTAATTACTAAAAATAAATCAAATATTCACTTTACATTCTACCTTAAACAACTAAAGAACTTTCAATCACTACTCAAATCCACTTTAACACTAATGCATTAGGAAGAAAAAATGATTTTCTTTGATAAAATATGAGGCAATTTATGGTCTCATCATTTCTTGCACACCTAAATTGTTGTAGGTCCTTCTACAACTCATAATGAGCATTCAAATTCAATAAATTCATTTTTTTAGTAGTTGCTCCAAGTAGCTCCTGACAACTCTTGAACAACTCCTGAACAACTCCAAAATAGCTCTAGATAGGTTTAAATTGCTCCTTAAATATTTAGAATTTATTTTAGATTTTTTTTTAGCTCCAAACATCTCCTGAATAGTCCATAATCCTCAAGATATGCTTTTAGGTACCTTTTCTTCTTCTTTTTGAGTGGATTGAGTAAAATGAAAGAACTTTAAGTTGAGTAAGAGTAAACTAATAAAGAAAATACCTAATTTTATCTTAGTTTTTCATGTAAACATCATGCATGAGTTGTATTTCATTTTCTCCATGCTACATGCAAAGAATTTCTTCAACTTTTGAAAGCTGCAGCCTGATCTTTTACATTATATCCCGACTTAGATTGTTTCACCATTATTTTTGTTGTACTAACCAGTCATCCATAATGCCAAAATATTTGCTACAAGTTTTTAGAGCAACAACTTATAGAGAAAATTGCATGCTTACAACCTTAAAGAAGAGGAAATAACATGTGCAAAGCACTTATTTGCAAAAATCAAATGTACCCTAACCTGCTCTACTTAATGATGTAGAGAGGTTACACATAACCATTAACTGATTCTGAAAAATATCTTCCCTTTCTCAAAGTATGTTTCCATGCATTCAATTTTTTGAGAGAAGAGAATGAAAAGAGGATGACAAAATTTCTGAAACTCAATGCTTCACCTTCCTTTGAAGTGGAAACCTTCTCCATGATTTCTAATTCTAGCAAATACATGGGCTGATTGGAGAGATTTGATAATCCTTCCTTTTGATCTATTGCATGCATGACTAGAAACAACTCTTTGTTCTTCAAATATCTAATTAGGCAGCCCTCCTTTGACTTAAAAAATCTAATTGGGCACCCATTCTTGGACTTTGAAGGTCTCCAAATAAATTTTTTTTTTGCAAGATTTTGTAATGAAGATAAGATCTCTTCATTGTATTTTGCACCTCTTGCAAGCAATAATCCATCAATTCTTTCCTTAAATAAATATCCTTTGTTAGGATTTGGAGTGATGGTCCTCCAACTAAGGATATTTTGAAATAAATAGTGGGGTTTCTCTTTAGAGCTGGTATTTTGGGGGGGGGTTTGAGACAAATCTTTCTTAAGGAACTTCTAAATCTAAAAGGCTTCCAAACTAATTTTCTCCCTTCCCTAATGACACCTATCCCCGGAAACGACACCAAAAATAATGGGATCATTGTAATTCTCATCATTTAATTTATCAATCCAAGGCAGTGTCCACGGTTGTCTGCAAGAGAGAAAGTAGAAACTTGCTTGATAGTCTATTCTACTTGCAGAAATAAATCCTATTTGCATAAAAGGAAATTTGCATGAAAGGGAACTAATCTAAGGAATACATGCAAGAATTGAAAAGGATAAACTACTTCACACTTTCTGGAAATGAAAAGCTTGCTTGAATTCAAATTTACTCTTAGAAAGTTGGAAATACATTGCTGGAAATGAAACTAAAACTATCGTATTTCCTCAGGCTAAAAAAAGTCTTTCTAATCCCCTCATTTTTATCAAGTGATTACATTGTATTTATAGAATTCATATTCTATATCTATCCAACAATCCACTAAGAATGTGGATCCAAGATCCTATTTTTTAGGGGTCGTTTACAAAACTCTAAAAAAATTGAAGTTGTTGTCCTCCATCACACTAGTTTTGTCTTAATCAATTTTGGACACATACTGCTCCTTCTCTTATGCAAATCACACTAAATTCTCAAAAGGGTTTTTAGCCCTTCAAATCTATTTTCTAGGTCATTTTGAATTTTTGAATTTTGTTGAGAAATGAGGGAGATATCATTGTTTTACTAAGATTGTGTTTTTGACAATTTATGGGCACTTGATTTTTAGGGAGCCTTCAATTCTCCACGTGAATGAAGGAATTAGTTTTCAGTTCAATCAACCAAATCATTGATCCTTAGCATTAATAACATGCTATAATCAGGCAACAACATTTGAGTGATGTGGTAAATTTAGTTATCTTTGGTGAAAGAAGGAAGCATGAAATTTAATTACTATGAGAGATCTTAAAACTCAACATGAAACAAATACTCATCCCATTAATTTAGGAATGACTGATGCTCCATGATTTGGAATGAATTTTTGAGTGTTATAGGAGTCTTCTCTATCTTCTCATTATTTCTTCAAATCCTTCTAAAGCTTTTAGGAGTTAATTGCCTCAAGTGTCTAGAGCTCTCTGCTGCAAGTGTCTATGAAACTTCTTCTTACCATGAGTTATTTAATAACTCATTTATTTGCATTATATCATTTTAAACACTTCATGGAGACATATTAGAGGCAATTTGGATCACATTTAATTAATAAAAATAAATCAAATATTCGCTTTACACTCTACCTTAAATAGCTAAATAACTTTCAATCATTACTCAAATCCACTTTAACACTGATGCATTAGGAAGAAATAGATGATTTTATTTGATAAAATATGAGACAATTTATGGTCTCGTCAGATAGGGCCAAGGAGAAGGAGATGGTGGAGGATATGGATATGAATTATGGGGAAGGATTTCATCATGAATGGATGTGGTATGCAAGTAGAGGAGGTTGGAGGTGATGATGGAGGAGATGGGGACCTTTAGGTATGATTGGTTATTGCCCTATTTGAGCACGATTAGGCTTGACAAGAGAGGGATGCATTATGAGTGGAGCAATACTTAGCCCAAGTGGAGAGGGATAGCCTCCCTATACTTCTTACTCAAAGGATAAAAAAGAGAGATTTTGAGATTGTGAGTCTCTAGCAAGCAAAGGTAGTAGGTGGTATGCCTAAGATGCATGTTATGGGGGAGGTTTGTCAAATCACACAAGATTTCGTCTACTACATGATCCTCTAAGAGAGAGAGGTACTTGTATACCATCAAGCTCCTAGTTTCTCAACTTGGAGTTGATCAGGGGCTTATCGATCACTGAGATCAAAGAGGAGATCAGTCATGGGAGCACCATTGAGACCACCACTAGTACCTACAACATAGGCACCAGTAGCAGAAGATCTAATAGGCCAGGACTCAACAATAGGTATTCCTCCTTGTGCACCATCACCTAGTCACTTAGAAGGTGGGAGATCTACCTAGAGAGGGAATTTTGTATAATTTTTGATGTATACATATATATTATTTTACTTGTGAGCTATTGTATTTATGTATATTATGGCTCATGCAACCCATTGCATAGACGTTTATTTATGGATGTATTATATCATGGTTTTCTATATATATGAGATGATATTTTTGTTGTGGCGATCTATGATGTGCATGATGATGTATGTATGTAATGATGATTTTATATGATTATGCTATATGTGATGTACATGATGGATGGATGTATGTAATGGATATTACTAACCCCATGATGATTTTGATTAATGTAATAGATTATGATGTATTGGATTATGATGATGATGGACTATGATCATGATGATATGATTTATTTGATGAAATCTTATGATTTATATGATGTGATGTGATTTTCTCTTTGATGCTATGATGACATATTTTATGATTGTATGATGATGCTATGATTGATGGTGTTATATGCTTGAATGATTATTGATGTAGGATATTTATGATGTTATAGCCTACACTAATGATTATATATACAAGGATTGTATGGATATAGCAGGATATATTTTTGTGTGTCACGATACATGGATAGAATGGTTAGTAGGATGGGGATGAATTAGTAAGATAAAATAAGTGATGTAGGATGTATGAGAATGATGAATTAATGAATTTTTTGATCAAATATCAAATTGTGAAAGCTATAGTTAATAAATGGGGTGGATAGTGAATATGAAATGGATAAGTGATAATAGGATGAAAAAGTGATTTTACTTTGCTTTTTGGTTATGCTAAAAATGTAAAGAGCAATCCTTATTTAGATATATCAAATAGACATTATGCACCAAGGTATGAAGAACTAGGGCAACATTGTATCCCTTGTATGGAATTTAACTCTACAAAAACAAGTATCCTTATTTGTACCATACATATGAAAACCTTGTTTGAATGTGTGAGATAATAATACTTAAAGTATGATAATCCTAGTACACAAAAGGTATAAAATGACTTGATATGAAAAGGATATTTGTTTATGCAAGAAGCTACCTCAACACACACACAAAAAGTATTTTCCATGGTTGTATTATAAGAACACCCACAAACACAACATGTGAAAACAATGGCCATGCTCCATTATATGGTTCTCTTAACACACCAAGATATTGAGATGGTCTTAAGTAAGCATTGGAAGGGGACAAAAATATAATTTGAAAAGAAAAAGACCAACTGATAAAATCAATCAACAACCATCATATCTCTTGCCAAATAGAATATTGTGATTTGGATTGTGCATGTTGTAGGAATGATACATCTGTTA
This sequence comes from Sequoia sempervirens, assembly GCA_007258455.2. Lineage (NCBI taxonomy): Eukaryota > Viridiplantae > Streptophyta > Pinopsida > Cupressales > Cupressaceae > Sequoia > Sequoia sempervirens. The sequence goes on along the minus strand of VDFB02075321.1, from coordinate 224,290,233 downwards.
AGGCATGAATTACAATGATAAATCAAATGATTAGGAAATAGATATATAGGTAGTAGCTTGATTCAACAGTGGTCCTTAACTAACGATTTTCATAAAAGTTATATGTTTTAATTGATGCATGATTTTTTTTCCTTGAGTGTCAAAGATGATTTGTGGTGATGAATGAGTTATTATGGGTGATTATTTTACTATGGATGAGTCAATTTATGTAGGTGTTGATTTGTTTTTAGATTCTCGGAATATTTTATTTCTTTTGGATTTTTGAAATATTTGATTTTTTTGGATTTTTGGAATATTTGACTTTCTAGTTTTGAAATATTTGATTTTTTTGGATTTTTGGAATTATGATGTTTTTATATTTTTGGAATATATGTGATATTTTTTGAAATTTTGGAATATTTGATGTTTTAGAAAAATTGGAACATTTGATGTTTTTGGATTTTTCAGTATAAGGAAATAACAAGGATCCAATCTGATGACTCTAGGTCTGAGGAAAATTCCCCTAGTTAGGTAGAGAATCATTTATTATGGTATTAGGTGAGATGTATGATGCTAGACATTGGTAATTACCAAGTCATACTAGCTGGTGGGTAAGTGAAATATGATATGTAGATGGATATGGTTAGGATGTTGACTTTATTATGAATGGAATGGATAAGAACTTGATAGCTAGTAGATAGTTTTTACCACATGGAACCTATAAACATTTTTTCACCATGGTACTTGTCCAAAGCACCAATGAAATGGTTTTCACTAAAGGATGATTTTCATCTTTATTTGTTTTTTCTATTTTGCTACACATGGCACCTGTAAACAAGTTTTCACCATGGTAGTTGCCCAAGGTACCAACAAAGTGGTTTTCACCATTGGATGGATTATTTCTCTTTAATTTTTTAATTTTTGATTAGGATACCCGAGGGTCAAGCATAATTTTTTTTGAGATAGTTGATTTTGATGGGCTCTTGTAGAGGCTCACCTTTGAGTTTTGCAATTTGGTAGGCTCTTGATCCATAGATCGTTGTGATAACAAATGGTCCCAATAAATTAGGGTCAAACTTTCCTTTGTTTTCTTAATCTTGTTGTTTTTATTAATTTCTTTTAGGACTAGATCACCTACTTCAAATATTTGGGTTTTGACCTTCTTGTTGTAACTATGATGAAGGCGATTTTGATAGGATTACAAATGATTCAATGCATTGAGACATCTTCCATCTAGTAAATCTAACTCATGTTTTTTGGATACTTGGTACTCTTCATTGTCAATGATATGTTTCAAGGATAACCTCAATGGAGAGAGTTTAACCTCAATAAGGAAAATAGCTTCAATGTCAACAACTAGAGAATATGGGGTAACATTTGTAGGTGTTTGATTGATAGAATAGTAGGCCTATAAGGTGGAGTTGAGTTGAAGATGTCAATCATGACCAACATCATTGATTGTCTTCTTTAGGATTTTAAGTATGGTTTTATCAGAAGCCTCATCTTGATCATTTCCCTATGCGTAATATGGAGTGGAAAAGTGATGTTGGATGTGGAATTGGTTGAAAAGACTACAAACGCCCCATTTTTTGAAAGGTGTACCATTTTTTGTGATAATGGAAAGGGGAATACCATACCAAAAAATAATGTAATTAAGAATAAACTTTTCTATTTTTTACTGGTGATTTAGGCCAATTGAATAGCTTCTATCCACTTCAAAAAATGCTCAGTGGTAGTGATAATGAATTTGTTGTTGTTAGATAAAGTGGGATGAATTTTACTTATGGGGTCAAGTCCCGATTATGAAAAGTGTCAAGGAGTGTTAATTAGTTTCAAATCTTAAGTAGGTGATTAGTTAAATATCCATATTGTTGACACTGAAGGCATTTCTTCACAAGGTAAGTGCAAAAAGATGGGGGGCCAAAAAGGGGTCTTAAGTGGCCACTTTTATTTTTCTAAAATCAAGAAATACTGACCTTAGATGTGAAATTGAGGATAATTACACTAAAAAATATTAGATGCAGAAAAAAAAAAGGATTGTAGTGCTTCAAGTATACTTTCTAAACTACTATCTTTTTTAAATGATGGAGATTAAGGGGTCCAAAAGAGGAAGCCATAGAAATTGGTGTTGTTTTTGTCAAAAAACCATAACATAGCGACTTTTGTGGCTCCCTCAAAAGGTTATTTTTTTTTTGGTATTTTAAAAATTACTTCCATGAGAAATTAGCTAACAACATGTAGTTTATACCCAATTTTTTTGATAATTTTTTAATGAATATTTGATTTTTTACGAATTTTCAAAGTGGACACTTCCTGAAAAATAGAATTTTGGTCATGCTACCCCTATAATTTTTAAAAATAATTGAAAATATCTTTTTTTAATATGTGTAGAATAGAGTCTAATTTCTAAAAATGTAATTTATTTAAAATTTCAATGGACAATTAATTTATAAAGTAAAAAATACCAAACACTAGTTTTTTTCCAAAAAAACAGACACACAAACAAAAGAAATTAAAGATGAAAGGCTTAACATTGTCAAAATGTGAAAAAAACTACATCGTTAGATAGCTAAGAGAGAGCCTAACATTACCCATGTGTTTGATTTGTTCGACCTTGAAACATGTGTAAACTTGATGCTTAGCACAAATGCGATTATGTGAAATAGTGTAGAATTTGTAAAAACATGTCTTTGGGCATTGGGAAGGCACTCCAAGCCTAGTGCTTGAGGATTCCCAAAGCAAGAAATAATGCGAGCGCATTATAATGCACTCGCATTATTTCATAGTTTTGACATTTTTTTTATGTTTGTGCTTGAGTTTCCTAGCAATATATAACACAAGCACATTATAACTCGCTCATGTTATGCCTTTCTTTGTGTTAAATGCTAGTCTACTAAATGTATGTATGTATGTATGTGTGTGTATATGTATGTATGTATTTATGCATGCTTCTATGTAAGTATGTATGCTTGTATGCATGTATGTATGTTTGTGTTTGTATGTATGTATGTATCAGTGTGTTTATGTATGTATGTATGTATGTATGTATGTACATTCATGTATGTATGCATTTCTGCATATATGCATGTATGTATTTAGAGTGAGGGTGAATTGTAAGACAAAGAGAGAGATTTTTCTAGGTAGGGTGGGAGGGAGAGAGGGGTAGTGAGAGAGAGAGAGGGAGTGGGAGAGAAGGGGTTGGATTGAGAGGGACTTATCTAGGTAGGGTGGGAGGGATAGAGGGAGAGAGAGAGAGTTATCTAGGTAGGGTGCCAAAGGGATAGAACTAAGAGATAGGGAGAGAGAGGGAGTGGGAGAGAAGGGGTTGGATTGATAGGGACTTATCTAGGTAGGGTGAGAGGGATAGAGGGAGAGAGAGAGGGGGGGTGGGAGAGAGAGAGAGAGGGGTGGGAGAGAGAGAGAAAGTTATCTAGGTAGGGTGCCAAAGGGAGAGAAATAAGATATAGGGAGAGAGATGGAGTGAGAGAGTGAGGGAGTGGGAGAGAGATAGAGGGAGTGAGAGAGAGATAGAGACTTATCTAGGTATGGTACCAGAGGGAGTATGATAGAGAGGGAATGGGAGAGAGAGAGGGGGTGAAAGAGAGGGAGTGGGAGAGAGAGACAGAGAGGGGGGAGTTAGAGAGAGAGAGAGAGAGAGACTTGAGAGAGGGAGAGGGTCTGGGAGGGAGAGACCTAAGAGAGAGGGAGAGAGGGGGTTGGAGTGAGAGGGACTTATCTAGGTAGGGTGGGAGGGATAGAGGAGAGAGAGAGAGATTTATCTAGGTAGGGTGCTAGAGGGAGAGACTTGAGAGAGAGGGGTGGGAATGAGAGACCTAAGAGATAGGGAGGAGAGAGAGAGGGAGTGCAAGAGAGAGGAGTGGGAGAGGTAGGGAGTGAGAGAGAAGGATTTAGTGGGAGAGAGATAGATGGAGTGAGAGAGAGAGGGGGAGTGAGAGAGACTTGAGAGAGGGAGAGGGGGTGGGAAGGAGAAACTTGAGAGAGAGGGACTTATCTAGGTAGGGTAGGAGGGATAATTGAGAGAGAGAGGGGGGGTTGGAGTGAGAGGGACTTATCTTGGTAGGGTTGGTAGGAGAGAGAGAGGGGGGGGTTGATTGAGATGGACTTATATAGGTAGGGTGGGAGGGATAGTTGAGAGAGAGGGAGTGGGAGATAAAGGGATGGGAGAGAGATAAAGGAAGTGAGATAGAGAGACCTAAGAGAGTGAGAGGGGGTGGGAGGGAGAGAATTGAGAGAGAGGGGGGAGAGAGTGGGGGAGAGATATAGGGGGAGAGAGAGAGTTATCTAGTTAGGTTTCCAGAGGGAGATACCCAAGAGAGAGGGGGGTGGGAGGGAGAGACCTAAGAGATAGGGAGGAGAGAGAGAGAGGAGAGTGGAGAGAGAGGGAGTGAGAGAGAGGGAGAGAGAGAGGGAGGAGGGAGGAGAGAGAGAGGGGAGAGAGGGGATGGAGAGATAGGAGTGAGAGAGAGAGAGAGAGAGAGAGGGAGAGGGGGTGGGAGGAGAGACTTGAGAGAGGGAGAGAGAGGGGATAGGGGGATGGGAGAGAGATAGAGGGAGAGGAGAGAGACCTAAGAGAGGGGAGGAGGTGGGAGGAGAGACTTGAGAGAGAGAAATGAGATAGAGACCGAGAGAGGGAGAGGGGTGCGAGGGAGATACTTGAGATAGATAGAGATAGAGAGATAGAGAGAGATGAGGAGGGGAGGGAGGAAGAGAGATGAGAGTGATAGAGAGACCCGAGTGGGAGAGAGATAGAGGAGAGGAGAGAGAGAGAGAGAGGGGGGGGGTGGGAGGGAGGGAGGGAGAGAGGGTGGGAGGGAGAGAATTGAGAGAGAGAGAGAGAGGGAGTGGTAGATAGATGGACGAGAGAGAGATAGAGGGAGTGAAAGAGGGAGAGGGGTGGGAGGGAGATACTTGAGAGAGAGAGAGGGAGGGAATGAGAGGGAGATAGAGATAGAGACATAGAGACATAGACATAGACATAGATAGAGATAGAGATAGAGATAGAGATAGAGATAGAGATAGAGACAAAGAGAGACAAAGAGATAGAGATAGAGACAAAGACAGAGATAGAGAGAGACAAAGATTAGGGTTTAAGGGTCAAGGTATTAAGGATTTAAGGAAAGAGGGTTGAGGGATTAGGGTTTAATTCATAGTGTCCAAGGTTGATGGTTTAGGGATAGGGTTTATGGTTAAGTGAGAGACCTAGATGGATAAAGAGGGATGGATGGCTAAGGAGAGAGAGAGAGAGAGAGAGAGAGAGAGAGAGAGAGAGAGAGAAACCTTTAGAAAATCAACATTTTCATAATACAAGCACATTTTGAAGAAGTTGAGATATAGTTTTTTTGTATATAGCAAGACAAAATGTGCTCGTGTTATAATGCAAGTGCATTTTGGCTTGCTCTGAAAATGGTAAAAAATTCATACATTTCTTTGAGGAATTTTTTTCGAACAACTGATTTCCTTGTCTATGCTACCAAATTTTCCATACATGTCTACCAAAACATTTTGTCAAACCTTTCTTTCAATGATTTGATTGATGCTTGAATACCTTGTTCCAAAGGTAGGATGTTCAAAAAAGTTGTGGAATTTGGATTTATACTCAAGCCAATTTTATCTTCTTGAAATTTTGTAATTTCTTTTAAAAAATCCATTTTGTGCTTATCTTGCAATCATGGCATTTCATGAGACCGCATTTATTTAAGGCATTCCATCAAAGGATTCATGTGAGCTTTGTCTATGCTACCACATTTTGCATACATTTCTATTTGTGGACATTATATTGGTAGGTCATACGTTAAAAAATGGCTACAGAGAAAATTCACATTCAATAAATTCTTGCAAGGAAGAAATACTTAAAAAAAAAATAGCTTTCTATTTTCCTTGTGTTCTTATTGCACCTATTTATTCATCTTGGTGGAGGCATTTTTTCAAGTAGTGCATGTGCCTTTTCTATGCATCCACATTTTGCATGTGTCTACTAAGGAAATTGCAACCATAAAACTCATGAAAATCCCCCCCTTTTATGTTTTTATAGATGAAATACCCCATTCCAAGGTCCCCATTACAAGGTAGTGAGCTCACTAGCTTGTCAATGTGGTAGAATTGACAAGGTAGTGGGTTGTTTGAAAATTTTCCTCATAGAAATGGGGTCTCATGGTGATGTACATCACCATGAGACCCCATTTCTATGAGGAAAATTTTCAAACAACCCCCTACCTTTTCAATTCTAAATGACTATGAGACCCCATTTCTATGAGGAAATTTTTCAAACAACATCACTGTGAGACCCCATTTCTATGAGGCAATTTTTCAAACAGCCCACTACCTTGTCAATTCTACCACATTGACAAGCTAGTGAGCTCACTAGCTTGTCTATGCTACCACATTTTGCATACATGTCTACCAAAAAATTTTGTCAAAAAAATCACATGCCTTTTCCATGCTTCCATTTTGTTCCTATTGTGTAATCATGGCATTCCACAAGACCACATTTCTTTAAGGCATTCCATCAAAAAATTCATGTTTCTATGAGGCATTTTTTCAAACATTCCACTACCTTGTCAATATCACCATGAGACCCCATTTCTATGAGGCATTTTTTCAAACAACCCACTCCATTGTCAATGCTACCACATTGACAAGCTTGTGGTACATCATTGTGAGACCCCATTTCTATGAGGCATTTTTTCAAACAGCTCACTACCTTGTCAATTCTACCACATTGACAAGCTAGTGAGCTCACTAGCTTGTCTATGCTACCACATTTTTCCATACGTGTCTACCAAAAAAAAATTTCAAAAAATTCACATGACTTTTCCATGCTCCCATCTTGTACCTATCTTGCAATCATGGCATTCCACAAGACCACATTTCTTTAAGGCATTCCATCAAAAAATTCATATGAGCTTTGACAAGCTAGTGAGCTCACTAGCTTGTCAATGCGGGATTTTTTGAAAAAAATGCCTCATAGAAATGGGGTCTCACGATGATGCACCCTCATACATCACCATGAGACCCCATTTCTATGAGGGTGCATCACTGTGAGACCCCATTTTTATGAGGCATTTTTTCAAACAACCCACTACCTTGTTAATTCTTTTGCATTGATAAGCTAGTGAGCTCACTAGTTTGTGTATGCTACCACATTTTTCATATGTGTCTACCAAAAAAATTTGTTAAAAAATTCACATGACTTGTCCATGCTTCCATTTTTTGCCTATCTTGAAATCATGGAATTCCATGAGACCACATTTCTTTAAGGCATCCCATCAAAAAATTCATGTGAGCTTTGAAAAGCTAGTGAGCTCACTAGCTTGTCAATGTGTGGTAGCATTGACAAGGTAGTAGGTTATTTGAAAAAAAATGCCTCATAGAAATGGGGTCTCACGGTGATGTACATCCATAGACCCCATTTTCTTTGAGGCCTTTTTTATTACAATGCTCGCTACCTTTTCAATGCATCCATATTGACCATGAGGACATCTCTCATTGAGGCATTTTGTAAAATAGTTCATGTGCCTTCACTATGCATCCACATTTTGTGTGTGTTTATTAAGGAAATTAAAACCATAGCACTCATGAAAATCCCTCATTTTATGTTTTGATAGATTTCATACACCATTCAAAGGTCCCATTTCTGCTATGGTTAAAAGCCTAAAACATGTGCTTTCAACCAAACTATGGATGCATGGAAAAAATATATCAAAGCATAATAGTAAGCAAAGGCATACTCAAGGTATTGATCTATTTGAAAAATGCCTCAAAGAAATGTGATCCCATGGTGATTTTTGTCACCATGAGACCACATTTCTTTGAGGCATTTTTTCAAAAAAATCATTGCCTTGTCTATGCTACCACATTTTCCATACATTTTCCATTTTGGGAATATCCTACAATCATTCCAATCTTTATGGGCAGATTGAAAAATGAACAAATGAAGTCAAATATTCTTGAACTTAAGACTTTCATGGAGAAAATACAATTGGAAATGGATGATAAGGAAGAAGCAATATGAAATGTAAGTGAAAAAAAGGAGAATCAGTGCAGAGTGGACACCTCAAAGTCCTATCTATAAAGGTAGAGAAGTTCTTTAAAGAAATTTTTAAAAGAAACATTTGCATTCTGTAATCAGAAAGATACTTCCAAAGATGTTAACAATAGTTGCAGATGCAAAGGAAATAGTTGGAAGTGTTGAAATTGAAGCAAAACAACTGAAGACTAAAATTAACCACTTAGAAAATGAATTAAAAGAAAAGAAGAATATTTTATCATCAATTAAAAGGAGGTTAGTCTACTCTAAAAACACTTGAAAAAAAAGCATACCAAATTGAATGAGATACATAATGTATTCAATGAAGATATTCTTCCTACTCTAGAAAAGTTGAGGAAGGTGTGTGTGTAGATTCTTCTTTGTTCATCATACAACCAAACCGATTGTTACAAGATTTCCATATGGGTGGGTTTATGCTAGACAAGGTCCCCTTTTTCACCCAAACACATTGAAACGATTTGAGTCGCATTCCATCGGTGAAGTCTCTTAAGAGACCAAAGTGCAAAATGGTAGAAACCTTCAACAAGCGATTACTCGGAAATTGTGGCACTTGGAAACAATTTTTTTGAGCCTATGGGATCACATAGGCCCCCTCTACAATAAACTTTCTCAATTTTTGATAGATCCAAGTCATTTTCCCATGGTGAATAGATTCCAGTTGATGGAAAATGAGTCAGTTACATGTAGTGTAAAGTTGGAAAGAGGTGTAACTTTTGTTCTATTCATCATCCAACTATTCCAACATGTTCGTATGGGTGGTTTTATGCTAGGAAAGGTCCTTTTTGCACCCAAACATGTTGAAATGGTCAGATCCACATTTTATTGGTGAAGTCTCTTAAGAGACCAAAGTGCAAAATGGTAGAAACCTTTGATGAGTGATTAATCCGAAATTGTGGCACTTGGAAACACTTTGTTTGATTTTATGGGATCATGTAGGGCCCCTCTACAATAACCTCTCTTATTTTTTAATAGCTCCAAGTCATTTTCCCATGGTGAATAGATTTCAGTTGATGGAAAACGGGTCAATTACATGTAGTGTAAAGTTGGAAAGTGGTAACTTTTGTTCTATTCATCATACGATTGAACCGACTATTCCAACATGTCCATATGGGTGGTTTTATGCTAGGAAAGGTCCTATTTTTCACCCAAATATGTCGAAACAGTCGAAACCACATTCTACTAGTGAAGTCTCTTAAGAGACCAAACTGCAAAATGGTAGCAAACTTTGATGAGAAATTAATCAAAAAATGCGGCACTTGGAAACACTTTGTATGAGGCTACGAGATCATGTAGGGCCCCCCTACAATAACCTATCTCATTTTTTGATATATCTAAGTCATTTTCCCATGGTGAACAAATTTTAGATGATGGAAAACAGGTCAGCTGCATATAGTATAAAGTTGGAAAGTGGTGTAACTTTTGTTTTGTTCGTCATACGATTGAGCCAACTATTCCAACACATACGTATGGGTTATTTTATGCTAGGAAAGGTCCTCTTTTGCACCCAAACACATCAAAACAGTCCAAGCCACATTCTATTGGTGAAGTCTCTTAAGAGACTAAAGTGCAAAAGGGCAGCAAACTTCGACAAGCGATTACTCAAAAACCATGGAACTTGGAAACACTTCATCTAAGGCTATGAGATCACATAGGGACCCTCCACAATAAACTCTCTTATTTTTTAATACATCCAATTCGTTTTCCTGTGGTGAAAAGATTTCAGTTGATGGAAAATAGGTTAGTTACATGTAGTGTAAAGTTGCAAGGTAGGATAATTTTTGTTTTATTCTTTGTGGGGCCAAAAAATTAGTACCAACATGTTTAGGTGGGCACATATATGCTAGACATGATCATCGTGGTTCGTTATAAAAGGTTAGTAGTCTTTCCTATTCGAAGGGTCACAACTTTTCGCCTTTGAAAAGTCACAACCAAATCAATATTATCACTATTCGTCAGAATGTAAATTGATTTGTTTGCAACTTTTCAGATATGCTTGGGGAAAAGAAAATTCTTGAACTTTCAGTTGGTTTTTTTTTTTTGGTCATGCACGTCTCTTGAAGCTATTTATTGACTATTGTAAGCATGCAATTTTAACTTTTAAAGTTGCATTCTTCTAATTATTGGGTTTGAATTCATGTTTACAAATAGGATGAATATCTATGAAGTTTGTTGTTGGGAAGGTTGATTCCTAGTCTATTAATCTTGAATAATCCAATGCCCTTATGATCTTTAATAAGACTTGCATGCCTTGAGTTTTTGTTTGTGAGACTTAGTTGTTACTTTCCATTTTCTTTTCTCGATAGTTTTATGATGTTTTCTTTATCTACGTAATACATGAAGCATGAAGCATACAAGCGAATGGTAGCATGAAGCATACACATGGAATGGTAGATGTCTTCCTCGATGATATAAAGCATGAAGCATACACATGAATTTCCTTTGTGAAGCACATGAAGGATGAAGCATTACTATATTCACATCATTGATTTAATGTTCAATAATCTTATAGGAGAATAATTTTCAAACTTTATTATCTATTTACAATTATAGAAAAGAAGAGTGTGTGGACACCATCAATAAAATAGATTTGTATTAACCAAATAGTCATGTAGGCATAAATCAATATATGTCAATATAAGTATAAAATATATATAAAATAGCCATATAGGCTTACAAGAATGCCATATAGGCATACAACATCAAGTATATGCAATACAAAATATATCCAAAAATTCCATATAGGCATACAACAAAGGACCCCAATCAAAAGTCATTTCCCTACAGGTGAATGAAAAAAATGAGTGGCATTTGTTGGTTGGGTGGATGGCGATGCGTATGACACTAGCTTACCCTGAACTTGAGGGCTACTCCTCCTATTTAGTTCTTCGTCAAGCTTCAATTGTTATAATAACAAGTAAAGACATTAATAAATTGAAATTACATTATAAAAATGATATATTTAAAAATATAATCACTTATCACTTCCATACGATCTCTCTCCTCAAGTGAAAGATTTGCATGCTCATGTTGTGGCTTGCCCAAGTCCTATAGAAATTATCCAAATAGAAATTAAACTACAAATCAATAATCAATTGATTTTTCACTAACAGCTATAACAACGAATGTAATTTGAAATTTACTAATATGTCTCATACCCCCGTGAGAGGCATCGAGCTGTCTATTGCAAAAGATACACCTTGCTCCATTACCCTATCAACATTTGAAGGCATTTCTACTTTCATCATTTAAAAATAAAAATAAAAAAATTTAATCACAAAAGGTAGAATAGTGATGTAGGTCCTGGCTTATAATGTATGAGATAATCGAAAGAAAATTGAGTACTTATTAAACTATAGGATATATTTCGTACTATTATGCTTACTATTTTCCCTATCCATAGCTTGTTTGAAAGCACCTACTTTAGGCTTTTCTCCAAAGCAACATGTTATTTGAAAAAATTCCTTGAAGAAATGTGGTCTCATGGTAGTGGAATGGCATTCCATCACCATGAGACCACATTTCTTCAAGGCATTTTTTCAAACAACTCGTTGCCTTGTCTATGCTATTGCTTACTATTATGCTTTGATCAATTTTTTCCATGCATCCATAGTTTGCTGGAAAGCGCCTATTTTAGGATTTTAGCCATGGCAACAAGGAAGTGAACTATTTGATAAAATGATTTGGTAGACATGTATGTAAAATGTGGTAGCATAGGCAAGGCAGTGAGCTATTTGAAAAAATCCCTCAATTAAATGCGGTCTCACGTTGATGGACATCACCATGAGACCACATTTCTTTGAAGCATTTTTCATATAGCTCATTGCCTTGTCTATGCTATTGCTTAACACAACTAGTTTTTTGAAAAAAGTGCCTCAAAGAGATGTGGTCTCATGATGATGGAATGGCATTCCATCACCATGAGACCACATTTCTTCAAGCCATTTTTTCAAACAACTCACTACCTTTTCTATGTTATTGCTTACTATTATGCTTTGATCGATTTTTTCCAAGCATCGATACTTTTTGTTGGAAAGCACCTATTTTAGGATTTTAGCCATAGCAGCAAGGAAGTGAACTATTTCATAAAATTGATTTGGTAGACATGTATGGAAAATGTGGTAGCATAGGCAAGGCGGTAAGTTGTTTGAAAAAATTCCTCAAAGAGATGTGGTCTCATGGTGATGGAAATCACTATGAGACCACATTTCTTTGAGGAATTTTTTCAAACAACTCATTGCCTTGTATATGCTATTGCTTACTATTATGCTTTGATCATTTTTTTCCAAGCATCCATAATATTTTGGAAAGCACCAATTTTAGGCTTTTAGCCATAGCAGCAAGGAAGTGAATTGTTTGATAAAATGCTTTGGTAGACATGTATGGAAAATGTGATAGCATAGGTAGGGTGGCGAGCTCATCACCATGAGACCACATTTCTTTAAGGCATTTTTTCAAACAAATCATTGCCTTGTATATGATATTGCTTACTATTATGCTTTGATATATTTTTTTCCAAGCATCCATAGCATAGACAAGACCGGGAACTATTTGAAAAATTACCTCAATAAAATGTGGTCTCATGGAATACTAGGACAAGCAAATGCAATTGGCAGATGCTCCTAGTTATTAGTTATGCTATGTGAAGTAATTCTATCCCTTCTTATATTGACTTTCTAAAAACCTATATTGTAATTGAAATTTTATCATCTATCAACATCAAGTTATTAGTTATGCTATGTGAAGTAATTGCATCACTACTTATATTGTGAAGTAATGCTTTGAGTTTGAAAGATGTGCAATGCAATGTAATCAACGATATTAATATAAACTACACAAATCTATTAAGTACAATCCATTAGTTAAACTCTTTATTCTATTACCTTAGTGAATGTTTGCACTCCACCGCCACTGGGAGGTGTTGTAGTGAAATCTCCAATATTAGCCTATTCAACATCCAAAATCAAATATTAAAATACCATTCATATAACAATGCTACTCACATGTAATATCTATAATTATTTATGAGTTACATACCTCAACAGTAGATGCAATGGAGTAAAAAGTAGGTGGAGGGCTGGTGAAAATAGAATGAACACAATGACCCTGAAATTTTATTACAATATTAAACTAAATTAGTTAATCTTGTATTTTAAAAATAAAATCTAATAAATTAAATTCAATGAACATGCTAACATTTACCTAAGTATCGAGGTTGAAAGCCTCATTCAAAATGGTATTTTTCATCACCAACTAGTGAGCTCCAGACGTAGCTTGCGCACCAGCCTCCTAACTATCTATAGGGTCATATGTGCAAGTGGACCCACAAGCTTGACAAGTATGGGGTGGAACCTTACCCCTCAAATTCTCCCCTAGCTCACATTGTACTATAGGACTCACATGTTGGATGATACTCTAGGTCAGAGAATTAATAGATTGTAGAGTATCCACTTCAATACTCTCCTTCAGAATTTAAGGGATAGCAACATGCTCATAAGTCGATCTAGCAAGTGCTCATCTCATTGGCCACTACTTGGATAGAGACGTGCATCTAGTCTATCTTGCATCGACCCACCACCTCTCCCCTTAAAGTCTTGTATATCAAAATGGTTGGGGATTTTGTTGAGGAAAAACTCACAATAGAGTTTCCTCAAGAAATATTGGGGGACCTCGTTATTATTGCATGGAGGATGGTCAAAAACCATCCACCACCTCTTCCAAAAAAAATTTGTTATCCCTTATTGGTTGCACCAATGGATAGGAAACCTCTTTCTTGTAAGGTCAAGAGTTTGATTTTTACGTGGGTTAGTGAATAGTGAACATAAGTCATATTTTATAATTTTTTCATTTTTTACTTGCTTGTAGGATATTTCATTTGCATAAAAATCTCTATACTCTCGCTTGTTATTTTCCCAACAACTTAATTTCTTGCTAATTGCATCTACATGTGTTAATATAGCTTGAAGTTAATTTGCAAGCATGGTTCTTTCCGAGGTTGAACTTATAGGATTGTTCAACCTCACAATTAACTCAATTTGTTTTTTCGTTATTTTCAATTTCCCCCATTAAATTTTGTTGAGTTCCAGGAGGATGTTGAGGAATTGTTGGAGTTTGTTGTTGTGGTTGTTCATCAAGATTTTGTTGGTGTTGTTGTTCATGAGGAGGAGAATTAGGTGGATTTTCAACTCCTGAAAATTAAATAAATTAACATAAAAAATATATTAAATCTATTTATTTAACAAAAAATTCACAAAAATAAAATAAAAGCTTACTCATTAGAGCTCCTCATTGATGTGGTGGCATTTCGTAAATAAATAGCAACAATCCAGTGAAGAAATTGATGAATTTGAGGTCTCCACAATGCGTGTGTGCCTTAAAGCATTTGCAGGTCGCGACTGAAGAAATATGATAGTCTAAAATGATTTGGATTTTCTTTTTTTTTCTTATAAAGACTCATAAAGCACTCGTGTTATGGATTTTCAAAAAAAAATTAAAAAGTTGGTCATTTTTGGCCCCCCCAACTTTTTGCACCCACCTCACAAAGTGATGTGTCTCCTAATCCGTATTTGGACAATAGTATCCTATTCTTAGTAACTTCTTAGAAAGGATATGACCACTAAAATTTGATCCACAAAAACCTTCATGGACCTCATGTAAGGTGTCTATAGCTTATTCTAAGTTTAAAAATCTAAGTAGGGTACCCTCAAGACTCTTTCGATATAGTGTATCACCAAGGGTAGTGAGATAAGTAATAGATGAAGGGTTTCTTTTGATTACTAGTTAGATTGGATGGAATTGTATTATCATGAAGGTAAGTGTATATATTGTGATACCATGGGGAATTAGGACCAACAATTTAACACATGAAATTTGAATCAAGGCATTAAAAGCATGTATCAAAAGTTATTCCACTAGAAATTCACATCATTGACTATTATGAGGCATATATAAAAGAGATCTAATTGTTTTCATTATATTTGTGTCTTTATTGTTCAATGTTAGTATTTGTTTGAAAGAGATATTAGAGAAATACTAGTTGAAACTGTCAACCATTATCTTATATGGTAGCAACTTATCATCCTTTGTTTGGTACTCATCATTAACTTGTCTCATAACTAGTTGTGAATATCCATAGACTTGTAGCTCTCTGATGTGCCACTAAATTTCCATTTTGAGTCTTGTAATGAGTGTTTCATATTCGACAACATTGTTGATATATGGGAATACTATCCAATATGCTTTGGGGAGATAATCACCTTGAGTGATGAATAAGACTCCTGCTCCTGAACCATGTTGAGTATGGGATTCGTCAAAGTATAATTTCCACTATTTTTTAGGGTGGTAGTAAAATATATTTCATTTAGAAAGTTTGATATAAGGGGATTTTCATCATATAGAGATGTTTGTGCTAGATGGTATGCAATGACTTAAATCATTTGATTACCTTTTGATCCAAAAATTCTATGTCAAATTCACTCAAAATCATTACCCATTTATCCATGCAACCAATGAGTGTTGCTTTGGACAAAATATACTTCAATATATCAACTTTTGAGCTGAGCTTATTTTTGTGGTTAAGCATGTAGTTTTAGAGCTTTTGTGATGTAAAACAACAACTAGATATGCTTGCTTGATAGGTGTGTAATTCAGCTCATATCCTACTAATGTTCTATTGTTGGAGTATATTTCTCTCTTTTTTGGCATCATAATGTTGTGCTAAGAGAGATCCTATTGTTGTTGTTGTGGATGAGATGTATAATATCAATAGTTTTCCTTGAACTAGAGGCATCAACACTACTAGTGAAGAAAATTAATCCTTTAGTTGTTGAAATGCTTGTTGTCACTTCTCATCTCATTTGAATGTAAATTTTTTATGAAGGAGATGAGAAAACTGATGACATATATCTACTATTTGGGCTACAAACTGTCAGATTGACTATAGTTTTCCTTTGAGATTACGAAGCTATTTAAGATTGTTTGGTGGAGGCATCTGAATTATTATATGATTTTTTATCAACTTCTATAAAAAAAAATTATGTGATCTCCAAGTGGTATGTTGTTAATAAGTCCCTTAAGCTCTACAATAGCTTCATCATTTTGAAACATGTCTTGAACTCATGGTCCTTTTTGGTACTTGTGACCAATGGCATAGTATAGGTTAACTACACCTAATCCATATGAATTTGAGACATATTTAACCCACTAAGCATCAATCCCAATAAGATCATTCACTATAAACAAAGAAAAAGAAGCCATTAAAACTAACATTCTAAATCATGAAAGCTTGACAAACCTCTAATCTGAGACATTGAAACTTATCCTATTGGGGGTGTGGCATCGCATTGATGTGGAATGGTGATCCTTTCCCAATCCCTTGGATAATGAGCTTGTTTTGATCAATTTTATTGAAGATAATCGATGAAACCAATGAAAGATGTGTGATGAAACATGATTTAAAGCTAAGTGAACATGATGAAAGCTATTTTAACATTTGATATGGGTATATGCAAAGCTAATATTTAATCAGGGGCTCACATTCATCCAAATAAACACACCTTCAAAACTTGCACAAAAAGTCTTGTAAGTTAACTTGCACATGAAGTCTTGTAAGCTAACTTGCACACGAAGTCTTGTGAATTTGTTATAAGCAAGAATATTCCTTTTATACAAATAAGTGAAGAAAGAGAATATTCTTTGGAATATTCTCATAGGTGAGGGAAATAGATATTTAGCAAATTAAAAAAAAGTTTTAATCTGCAAAAGGGGAAGGAATATTCATTTTGGAGGAGAGTGCAAAGAAGAATATTCCCTTGCAAGTGGGGGGAATTAGATTTATTAGTAATTTGACAATTAAATAAAGTTTCAATTATGCAAATTAGGAGAATTAGGATACTCGTTAAATAACTTATTTATTTAATAGAAAGGGGAAGTGATATGATATTTAATTAAATTTATGGTTATTTAATTAAATAAGAGGACTTTAAGGATTAAATTAAATAATTTGATTTATTCAATTTAATAGGATGAAATGTTAGCATGAAAGTGGATGAATTAACCTAGCTAGGTCAATTAGATTAATAGATGAAAATGAGGTAATTAATTAAATAGCTAGGATAATTTAATTAATTAAGTGAAAAGAGGATGGGTTTTAGGATGAAATGATGTTAGTTAGCTAATGTGATCCATCGAGACATTTTTAAGTGTCTACATTTTGCCCCTCTTTGAAACAATGTACTCATTGCATTGGTTCAAATACTAATGTTGATTTCAATGATGATTTTGATGTTGATGATGATGTAGAAACAGATATCAATGATCTCTTTGAGATGTTGATAGCCAAGATAAAGTTGATTGATCTTAATTGATTGATTGATAACATTGTTGAGGATTCACAACAATGCAAGGATTGTGTTGAATAACATGAGGATTGGTAGGGAAAGATATATCCTAATGATGATTGATTTGATAATTTGGTCAAGATTTACTAGCAAGGCTATGAACAAAGTTTGTTAGATGATTTGATATTGATATGATAAAAATATGGTTGGTTCCCCCTCAAGAGATCAATTGGGGAATAAAGTATTCTGATCAGGCTCATGATAGGTAAAAATTAGACTTATGCTTGAGATTCTTGAGATTTCAAGTTGCTTTTGAATCAAAGAGTTGTAATTTTTCATATTGTTGAGCTAAAGATGATATAGATGCCTCACTATGCCCCAATGGAAGAGGGATTGTTGGAATGCTAGCTCATATATTGATTTAGACATATTTTAGGATGTATAGATAGTCATCGGCTATGGGTAGCCTCATGTATATTTTGATATATCACACATCTCTGATACTTATATAGAATTGTTAGTAAAGATAGAAGAATAAGAAGAATAAGATGAATGGATTGACCATTGATTTTGAGATTGATTCAAAAAGTCCAACAATTCCATGATCCACCAGAAATTTATTAGAGATGGTAATGAGAGATGCATGATGATGATGATTTTCTCATATCTTGGGATTGGAATTTTTTGTCATTCCTTATTTTTGATATTATTACACATAGATACGATGCATCAAGGTATTGATAACCAAGATGGTGTTGTATCTAGTATAATAGACTTTGACTCTGCAAATAGATAGGATAATCCTTGTTCACACCTTGACATACGAAAACCTTGTTGGAATGTAGTTTGAAGCTTTATAATATATTGGACCAAAGCATATGCAATAGTCAACAATGTACTCCAAACAACTTTCCTACACACAACTAAACAAGTATGCACCAAGTTTATTTTACAAGAATACCCACAAGCACAGTAAACAAAAGAAAATGAACGATTCCTCATTCCTTTCTCTCTAAATCATTTTGATAGAAATCATCAAGAGGTCCTCAAAATGGGTCATTAAGATAAATCATAAGAAAAGATCAAAGACAAAGAGTCAATGTTATCCATATCTCTTGCCAGTTTAATATAGCTAAGGTGACTTCTAATATTGATGCCTATCATAGGAAGTATTCATCCTAGGACATTTTGATCAGATGTTTTGATTGGGATGAGTTGTTTGATAAGTTGTTGATACAAACTTCACTAACTCATTTACCTATGATATAGACTTTAGATTTTGACACTTAGGTTCTCACTTTATGACTTGCGATACTTATTTTCTCTTTGTTTTTCCAAAGGTTGAAGATGATGGTTGATTTATTATGGGTGAAGTTTTATTGTGAGTGAAATCGAAATGGGATGGGTGGTTTTGGATTTTCTAGAATATTTTAATTTTTTGGTATTTTGAAAATGTTTTGAGGTTGTTTTTGGTCTTTTTGAAAGTTTATGTGGATATTTTGGTTTTTGATTATTTTGAGGTTGTTTAGGGTTTTTCAAGGTTTTCCAATGTTTTTATATTTTTCTAATTTTCAAATGTTTTGGGATTTTCTGAGATTTTGAATTTTTTGAGGTTTTCCTAAGTTTTCAAATGTTTTTGTGTTTTTCTAATTTTTCCAAATGTTTTGGGTTTTTTTGAGATTTTTAATGTTTAAGGCTTTTTTGATATTTGAATGTTTAGGGATTTTCTAAGTTTTGACCAAGAACCTAACCTAAAAGACCTATCCTAGGGGCCTCGAGGGCTTATCAAAGATGAGCCTTGCCTATGTTATATACACATAGACCACATAGTTCAATTGACTTGACTTATTAACAATGAGATATTAACAATTGATGAAATGTTGGTTAATTATGACAAACTCCTAAAGGACTAACCTAGGGTGTCTCGAGGGCACATCAATGATGGCCTTTCCTATGTTTAAACTCAGAGACTCATAGTTCAAGATGGTATAGTTTTTTTCAATTTTTGATGGTTCACCTTTTTAGGGATTCTGATGTGATTTAGATGTTTTGGATTTTAGTTGTACAATATTTTGCAAATGTTTTTGGATTTTGATGAGGTATTATGAATATTTTTGGGATTTTTAAGAGATTTTGAGGTAAACGATACCTAGATCATGATGTCGATGTCACATTGTGAGATAAAAGACATGGATCAAGAGTTATTTGAATACAAGAGTGTAATAACCTACCCCTAGTGTCTAGCAATTCTTCATAATGCAATGAATAACCAAGATAGGTGTGTCACCAAAAAATGTATAGCTGATATTTTTACACTCACTTGAGTCTTTCTAAGGGACTTTGGCTTGACTTTTCTTTGGTTTAATGTTGTAATGTGGCTTGAGCATTCACATTAGGTCCTAAACATTCAAATTATGGTGTCTTGTAAAGGTGTTGTAAGACATTTCTACACTTTTCTAGACTCTATTCATTATAATTCACCTAAAAATCACCTTTCCATCACTTATTAAGTCCAATTTTAAAGTGTCGTAAGGTCTTGTCACAAGAATTCACACTTTTCTAGGCTTAATTTCACTATTTACACCTTTCTCATACTTTATTTGACCCCTTAATGTACTTTTTGATCATTTTCAAGTGTTTTTTTTAGAACATTCCCATTGGAAAACTTTTAATGCCCCAAAATTCCCGACACCCACTTAATTTTCTTAAGCAAGACTAAGTCGCCAAAAGGGGTGACTTGGTCCTTTTTGGCACAAAACTCAAAATAATTTTAAAATTCTAGTGCAGGAATTTGTCCTCTAACCCTTGAGGTCAACCTGTGATGTGTTACTTTCAAAAAAAATTAATAAAATCAAGAATAAATAAGTTTTTTTCTCCTCATTTTATATCTCCTACAATCCTCACATACACCTTCTCAATTCACAAGCATTCAAGCATTCATTCAAGCAAATCAAGCATTATCAAGTCAATCTATTGGAGCAATTCGTTGCATATCTTAAGATTTTGAGCATCAAAGGTATGGTAAGTTTATGACATTTGCATGTTATCTATTTATCATGCTCTTTTCATTCCATTTCATTGTTTAGGGTATGATTACCAAAATGGGGTTTGACCAAGGCAAACCCCTATTTTGTAACCCTCAACCAGTTTTCCCCTTTTGCATGTGTGATTGCAGACTTTTGTATGCATATTTATCAAGCAATTAGGTGTTGAAAGGTGTTCAACAAGTCTATAAAGTAAATCAAGTCAGCATCACCCTAATTCAAGCTTGGAGAGGCTCTCTACCCCATTTTCTATAGAATCAAGTATGAACACCTGTCAGAAAAGAAAGTGCAAACTTGAGACTTCTAGATTTTGTCTTGAATTTCCTGAGATTTGTAGGAGGACTAAGTCACCACTAGTGGAAAATTAGTTCCACTTCTGAGCTTGAAAACTAATTTTGATATTTTTGGATACCCATTTAGCATATTCTTGTTCCGACAAAGTTTCTCGAAACTAGGACTAAGTCGCACCACCTGGCGTATGTGTCCCATTCAGCATTTTCAGTCAATTTCTTAGGATTCCAGAATCTCCCAACATCAAGCTTCAGATTCGAGGTGCACCTCTTTCATTCTATTCTGTTATTTCATCATTTAGTTACATTTTTTATCATTTCTACATATCACATTGTGTTTTCTATCACTTTACATTTCTTAAGTTTTAAATCATTAAATCATTTCAATTTCATATTAGAGCATTAGGACATCTTAATTAGGCATAATACATTTCATTTACATAGACTTTGAGTATAAACCCTTGCATTTTGATCCCCTTTCAATCTCCTTTCTCCTTTTAGGTGAAAAACCCTAGGAGGAGAAAAGCATTGTGAGGGAAAACCAAAATCATCATTTACAATAGGTAATGTATATGTGAAGATTTTCAATAGAGTTTTATCATGCTAGATATAGGCTATGGTAATTCATGAGATACAATGGTAAAGAGTCTGTCAAAAGTTTTCCATGAGTAGAGTTGAAGTGTACGCCGAATCTTTCTCAAGATCAAGATAAAGTGGAATATTTGGATAAATTTGGATTGGATGGATGGAGGGAACTTTGGATTTATCATGACAAGGATGAGATGCTTTTGTCTGAGAAGGATCATATAGGCACTCAATTCTAATCATGATGCATGTTTTCTAGGTTTTCATCATAGTACTTGCCCAAAGCGCCACCGTAGTGGTTTTCATTAGAGGACGACTTTTATTTTTACTACTTTATTGGTTTTTTAATTTTTTTAATTTTTTGGAAATTTTACCCTCATGTTGAACCACCTAGTGGTAATGATGTAGAGGCCACTGTCATAACATGCCAGTGATATCCTACTTGAAGAATTTTCTTTGCTAAGATACAAGCACTTGAATACAACCTTCAAGAACTCTAATCTACCTTGTGGATACCATAATTAACCTTGTCTATGTGCACACATCATGATAAAGTGCCTTCATAAACCTTATGATGAAGGGTAGCTACCAACACACGTCAATGCGATCTAATTGGATATCATGAATGGAGTGGACAGTGACATGTATGATGGAATATGAGATGTATTGGTTGATGGTTTGAAACCTTTGACTCTCCAAACTTCGGAAGGTGAGCAATGATGGCTAGGAACAGATATTTTCTTGGAATTAGGACCAGCCACTAGATATACTTTGTTCCTTGCTTGAGAAGCCTACTTTTGTATTTGAGGACTCTTTTGATGGATACACTTCCCTTTTAGATTTTTCCCCATAGTTTCTTTGACTAGTGGAGTTTTGGAGGGATGATTTTCTTTATTTTGCTTTGGTATCTATTTGTAATTGATGTGTCTTTTTTATTTTATTGCTTCATTTGCTTTGATGATCTTTTCCTTGCTTACATATGATTTATTCTTTTTACATTGGTCCTAGTTTGTGTATGAGTTGATAGGTGAATGCCAACTCATGATATAACTAGTTGTAGTGTTAACAATATTTTTACCATAAGGATCCTTTGTGCCCCATATGTTGATTTTTTTGTACACAAGATTTACCCTGGTGTTGTGAAGGTATGATCAATACCTAATCCTTTACCTTGATAATGTATCTTCTGATCCATAGCCACTGAATATGACTTGTAATGAACACATGATATTGCTACGGGTTCTTGTTGTGCAGGAATATGAACTATTTTCTCCAGTTCTATGACATCATTATTGATGAGCTCGAAATATGCTCATAATTTGAATATTATGATGTATTTTTAATACCCTTACTCTTATTGCTAATGGTTGTTTTAACTCTTTGATTAAAGACTTTTTATCTAAAATTAGGTAGTATCCTGTAACAACACATTCCTATATTCCTGCAGCTTAACATCCCTATGCGTTTTTATTAATTGTCGTGTTTGACCTCCCGAATGAATAATATAATGCATGTAGTTTTTGGATAATGAAATGGATTTAATATGTGATTAATGAATGTGTATCATGTTATTTTCCATGCATGTTTTCTTTCAATTGTGTCGCCATGTGCATCGCAGGTTGTTGAAAGAAGCATGAATGAGTCAAAGCGCAACAGATCTAAGCCCTACAATAAAGTCCACTTCCAACATGACATCGAGGAAGTTGTTCCAGCAAAGACTCTCTAACCGGGTCGTTGGGAGGAAATATAAATGATCATTAATCTTGGAAGAGTGGAATACTAAATTCTTTCTGAATCGTGTTGAATAGTTATACCTTCATTTATGAGAAGTTTGTTCCTCGGTTTCAGGATACATTTATGTCCACGTCTTTCTCTGTTAGGGTTAGGTAGTTAGTTGCTTTTCTTATATAAATAAGTGTTCCTCCTGCGTGAGCGAACAACAGAGTGTGTGTTAAAGATAGTATTATAATAAGAAACAATATTTTTGTGTTACTTTTCTTACAAGCAGAACAATCAATGTATTAGATTCCAATTTTATGAATAAAAGTTGATGAAATTCTGAGTTTAATTCTTGAATAAACTAGCTGATGCTTGCTAAGGGGACCACTTGGTGAGTATCTGTAGTTAGTTACTTATTTCCTGCTGATTATAAGTTAGATTTCATCTTTGAAAGTTTCAACGCAAACTCAGTCTTATATTGTTCTTACAGCATAAGGCCAATTCATAGTTTGTTTCTTAGTAATAGTTGTCATGATTTATGCTTTGATTAAGTTATGCTTAAGTTAAGAACACTTTACATCACATTCCTGCAGCGTAAGTAGAATTCATTCCAAGCATTTATTTTTGGTAAATTGTGACTAAAACTGGTTCTTAGTGCACATACAGTGCCGCTCCATTTCAAGTATACGTTCCCTGGTTTGAAAATGTAAATGAATGACCATAAAAATATGTTAGTCACCTGTTAAAATGTCCAATTCCTAGGTTAAGATTTTCCATGAATTTTATATCCTTTTGTGGAATCAACCATTTTTGGCACCATTGTTGGGGATGGTGTCAAGCTAAGAACCTGCCATAGTCATTGTTAGTAGTAGTTTAGTGTGTTTATTCAAGTATTTTCAAATTCTTTCAATTTACGGTTAAATCTATTGCATGCATAGAAGAAGAGACGCTCTAGGAAGATTCCTCCCTGACCTTCCATTCATTGATAACAATTTTGAACCAACTTATAATTTATTTGAGGAAGGAGGAGACCAAGATATCAATCCATTTGCTAAAAACCTGCTTGTTGAATTACCATTTTCCCTAGCTGATGAAGAACTTGAAGAAAATCCATTTTCTTTGATACTTAATCAAGCAAATATGACACGCAATCCACCTAATCAACCTCCTGCTTTTGAATTCCCCATCATTGCTCAGCAAGATAATGATAACCTTAAAAATATTCCTTCTTCATTACTTCCCAAGTTCTATGGACTAGTTACAGAGGACCCAGACACTTTCTTGTTTGAGTTTGACATCCTCTGTCATAGCTATGATTACACTACAGATGCTCACAGGCTGAAGTTGTTTCTTGCTACTTTGAAGAAAGGAGCTCTTAGATGGTTTATGAGTTTGGGAAGAGATGTTGATAGTTGGGCAGCTATGCAAAAAAAATTCTTGAGAAATACAAGGAATATTATAAGAGTGGTAGTAAGGGTGATGATATATTCAAAATTCAACAAAATGAGGATGAAAGCCTGGAAGACTATATTTCAAGATTCTTTTTTTCCCTAAAAAAGAATTCAAATCATACTCTCAATGAAGAATCTTAGAAACTACTTTTTCTAAGGGGAATCAATGACACCTGTATAGATGCCTTAGATTTTATGGGAGAAAGAGATATAACCCAAGTTCCTTGGGATGATATCAAGAAAATATGTCGCAATTACTCTAGAGAAATTGTTAAGAAGGGTAGAGATCATCAAGCCACAGTGGGAAAGTCTTCTACTAATGGAGTTTCACAGATGAAGATCACAAATTTGCTGTTTGATTTCAAGTAGGATATCTTAAACAATATGGCTACATAGTTGGATACTATGCAAATAAGGAAGAAACATGATGAAGTTGAAGCAATCTTGGTTAAGTTTTGTCCAAATTGCAGATAGAAGAAACATGACTACAAATGTAAGATGGTAGTTAACCTAGAGGCTAAGCAATTACCTACTGATTTTAAGATGGTAGAAGGTGATGATGACCAAGTATTCTTCATTGCACAAAGGTGACCATGGGCTCAAAGACAATGTATGCCTCAAGACCCTTTGACTTTTGGTAATCCTTATTCTAATTACAATAACCAATGGCAACCTACATATGGCCCATACCACCTTGGAATACTTCTCAACCACACTGGCCTAACTATCAGATTCCATAATAGCAACCTCCTCAAGGAAGTTGGCAACAGCCACAAGGACAATGGACTTCACCCCAAGGTAATTGGCAGCAAAATCCTCAATGGAGAGGTTCTCAACAATGACAGAACCAATCCTCTGGATCCCTGCAGCTTCAGCAGCCACAACCTCCGGCCCTCATGCCACCTCCTGCAGCACCTACAACAAATATTGGCCCTCCAAAACAAATGCCTATGCCTTCTCAACCATTGCCAAATCCTAATAATAAGCAGTAGCAATAACAACCTATGTATTTTGCAGAAGTCAATCAGTATCCAGCCTATGCCCTGAATATTAATGATATTCATCTCAGGTCTGGAACCACTCTCTCAACTCCACAGTCACCTATAATTACAGAGATTCTAGATTCTGCCTCTGAACAATCTACTGATCCTGTAGAACATATACCTATATCAGATACTGCCTCTAAGGAGCATGTCCTGCAGCATCAGGCCAAACTGTCTTTTCCTCATAAATTGCAAAATACTACATCCAAGTCTATGGAAGAGCCTACCTTTGATATTTTGGATCAGCTAAAGAATGTACACATTCAAATTCCCCTTTTTCAAGCCATTAAAGAGGTCTCAATTTATGGAAAAGCCATTAAGGAGGCTTGTTTAAAGAAACCGAGAAGAAAGAAAAAGGATCCCCAAACTATCCATGTTCTAGGACAGTTGGCAGATATTATGTTAGGGAAGGTGGTCATTCCAAAATATACTGACCCTGGGAGTCCTGTGGTAAAAATAAATATTAATGGCTGGATAGTAAAGAATGTCTTGATTGACCTTGGTGCAACCATCAATGTAATGACCAATCATACTATGGAGTTTTTGAATATCCTAACCATTCGGTTTACACCTACCGTCCTACAGCTTGCTGATAGTTCCACAGTAACACCTGATGGAGTGGTAGAAGATGTCATTGTCATCCTTGAATCTTGGGAATACCTGGAAGATTTCACCATATTGTCCACTAAGGAAACTTTGGGAGGATATCCTATCATCCTAGGTAGACCATGGTTAGCAACAGTTGATGCTCTTATAGGGTGTTGTTCAAGAGACATGACAATTTTTGATGGTCAGTCAAGAAAGAAATTAGCTTTATACCCACCTGTCCAGCCTCAGTCAGACTTGTCTCAACTAATTTGGCTAGATTTAGGAGAAGAAACTAAAGAATTCAATTCATTGGCTCAGCTAATGATGCTGAAAACTAATCCATTTTCTCAGCTTCAGAGTGAGGATGGCCTGCTTTTACACATCTTGCAGTCCAACTCTTATTTGAGTAGCCCATCTGTTCTAGATAGTCATCTTCAACAGTGTTTCCTACAGCAATTGAATCTTGAGAGCCATCACAATTTGATTCTATATGAAATATAGACACCGCCTTTATTATTAGCCTCCATGAATGATCTTACCAAGCAAGTAGAAGTGTCTTCAGGCCGCTATCTGAACATCAATAATAAGCTGCCTCAATCTCAATAAACTGCCCTAGTCACAATGATGCAAGATCAACACATAGCTTTTGCATGGGACTATGGGGATATGAAGGGACTAGATCCTCAACTCTATACTCATAGGATCTACATTAAGGAAGATTGTTTACCTATTAGGCAGCCTCAAATAAGGATAAACCCAACACTCAAGGAAATAGTTAAAAATGAGCTCCAAAAATTGCTTGATGTTGGTTTTATCTATCCTATTTCAAACAGTCAATGGGTATCGCCATTGGTGATTGTTCATAAAAAAGGTGGGAAATAGAGAGTTTGTGTAGACTTCAGGGAGCTAAACACAACAACTAAAAAGGATCACTTTCCATTGCCATTTGTTAACCAAGTGCTAGACTCATTGTCTGGTAAAAAGTATTTTTCCTTTTAGGATGGATATAGTGGGTATAATCAAATTAGAATTTCCCCTGAGGATCAAGACAAAACAACTTTTACCAGTCTATGGAGCACTTTTTCCTACTTTATCTTATCTTTTAGCCTGTGTAATGCACCTGCAACATTTCAAAGGGTGGTGGTCAATATTTTTGGTGACATTTCTCATGATTCTATGGAGATCTACATGGATGACTTCACCACTTATGGAGTTACTTATGAAGAAGCATTAGAAAATTTGGAGAAAGTGTTAAAAATATGTAAGGAGCATAATTTGTCTTTGAATAGTGAGAAGTGTTTTATGATAATGCAAGAGGGAATTTTTTTAAGCCATCATATCTCTCAAGCAGGAATTCAAGTTGATCTTGCAAAACTAGAAGTCATTCTAACTTTTCCAACACCTATGAAAAAAATGGATGTTAGAAGTTTCCTAGGACAGGCTAGATATTATAGAAGATTTATCAAAGATTTCAGCAAAATAGTCAGTCCATTATATGCCTTATTGACTAAGGATTCTGAATTTAACTAGACTGAGGCTTGTGACAAATCTTTCCTGTAGCTTAAGAACTTACTCAGGCACCTGTTCTTCAAGGACCGAAGTGGAGTCTGCCCTTTCATATACACACATATGCTTCTAATTATGCCATAGGGGTAGTTTTAGGACAAAAAGAGAATTCCATAGAGCATGCCATATATTTCATTAGCAAGAACCTTCAAGGCCCTAAATTAAACTATACTGCCACAGAGAAAGAATTGCTAGCAGTTGTGTATGCCTTGAACAAGTTTCGACATTATGCCATTGGTTACCAAATATTTGTCCATACAGATCATGCAGCAATAAGATACCTCATGAATAATCCTGCCATATCTAGCAGATTAGCAAGATGGCTCCTATTGTTGCAGGAATTTGATATCACAGTTATTGATAAGCCAGGTCGGGCTAATGTGGTGGCTGATTTCTTGTCAAGAATTCAAACAGCTACACCTGCCACCCCTGAGGTAATTGATGATATCTTTCCTGATGAACATTTGTTTTCTATTGTTTCTCAAACTCCATGGTATGCAGATATTGCAAATTATTTAGCAGCCAACAAGATCCCAGCCCACTTCTCACTAAAGGAAAGGCAATTTTTGGTAGAGAAAATTTTTAACTTTTCATGGATTGCAGACTGTTTATTTTATATAGGACTTGACCAAGTCATGAGAAGGTGTGTTAGGGAAGATGAGACCTATGAAATTTTGCATGCTTGTCATGATGAGCCATGTGGTAGGCACTTTGCATCCAAGAGAACATCTATGAAAGTGCTTGCTATATGATACTATTGGCCCACACTATACAAAGGTGTTGCAGCCTATACCAGAAAATGTGACAGATGTCAACGCATGGGGAGACCAACAAGGTCTAATGAAATGCCCCTATATCCTCAAGTGCTAGTTAGTCCCTTTGACAAGTGGGGCATGGATTTTGTTGGGCCTATTGATCCTCCATCCAATGGAAAATCATACATTTTGGTTTGCACTGATTATGTAACCAAGTGGGTGGAAGTGAAAGCAATGACACATTCCCGTGACAATAAAGTTGTTGAGTTCCTATATGAGCAGATTTTTGCTCAGTTTGGAGTTTCAAGGGAACTTGTTACTGATCAAGGAGCTCAATTTACATCAAACTTACTCACTGCATTGATGAATGATTACAAGATCAGGCATAGAAAGTCTAGCCCCTATCACCCTCAAGCCAATGGTCAAGCAGAAGTTACAAATAGAGAAATTGAGGCAATCCTTACTAAGATAGTACAATTACACAAGAAGGATTGGAGTAGCCACCTTCCTGAAGGGGTCTGGGCCTATAGGACAACATGGAAAACAACCACAGGGTTTACTCCTTTTGATTTACTCTATGGAAAAAATTTCATGTTGCCAATAGAGTTTGAGAATAAGACCTTAAGGACTGCTCTCCAGCTTAACATTGATATTTCAGAAGCTCAAAAGGAGAACCTCCTATAGCTAAACACATTGGATGAGATAAGGAAAGTTGCCCTACAGCATACTGAAACTATCCAATAGCAAAGAAAAAATGGCATGACCACCATATCAGAACTAACAAATTCTCTGCTGGTGATTGAGCATTGCTCTATGACTCCAGGTACAAGGAAAATCAAGGTAAACTCATCACAAGATGGTTTGGTCCTTATGAAATAGAACATGTGTTTGATAATGGTTCAATTCAGTTAGCTACAATAGCTCCTGTCTGATTCAAGCTACTGGTTAATGGACACCGTCTTAGGTTGTATCATAAGCCAACATCCAAAGAAGAATTTATGAAGCAGTTTGTTTTAGATGTGGCCACTGATCTTCTTGCAGCAAAAGGCTTCGGCATTTCTCTTGCAACATCTCTTTAAAATTCTATGTTGCATGGCCATAATAAAGGTTTCCTTTTTAAGGACGCCACTTTTTCCGTTTTCATCCATCACCACCATTCATTTCCTCTTCTTCCACGTCACCCATCCATGTCATCCATCCTGCCATACCACCCTCATTTATGGTTTCAATTCTAGTCGTCATTTTATGTTGAGTTGTGATCTTTCCCAGCATGTACGAGCATTTATTACAAGGTATGTGATATCATTTATTGTCACATTATTTATTTATTTCATTTATTCATTAATTGTTATGCACATATCAGTCATCATTGCCTATTATTCGCCTATCCTTTAGCACATGTGTGGACACATGCCAAATTTTTAGTAGGGGGCGGGGATAATCCATTTCAACTTTTTCTTATGCCACTATCACAGCTGTCAAGACATTTTTATTTTCTTGTACTTACCAAGTACAACTACGTGCTTCCATCCTAAACAACAATTAACTGCTTGATTGGAGTAGTTTTTAAAAATCATTTCATGCAATTATCTTTTGTGTCATTCTTGGAAAAGTAAAGAAAAGTGATAAGGAGGGTAGAAAGAAGCAGGTCAGAAGAAGTTTGAGTTTCATAAATCTCAACAAGGCTAATTTGTGAATATGGGTGGCCAGTTAGTAAGACATGAGCCTGCGACTCATGAACCCTTGACACCAAATCCTCAAACGGTTCAGGCATTCAGCAATTGCAGTTGGCTGAATTATTTTCTAAGGATAGATTCCTTTAATGAGGAAGTTGCAGATGAGTTTTTGAGAACTTTTTTAGAGGGAGAAGCTACAGTGTGGGGTTTGATAGTAGTTGTTATAGAAGAGCAGATTGTGGAAGTAACTGGGCTTTCGATAGTAGGATAATTTTTTTCTTCAGGAAGAGATGTTGACTCTGCTAGGGCAGAATTCACAATACCAATAGATGGACCTTTGGAGGTTTCCAAACAAGGATGCAAACGGGTATCACTGCCTCCTCCATACTTGGAATACGCCACCTTCATAATTAGGTATTTGACTTATGAGGGATGTTTTTCCTATTTGCATTCATATCATTTTAAACTATTGAGTCATATGAGGCACGATTTAGCTGTCAATGTTCCAAATTTTTTGTTAAACCTTTTGAAACATTGTGCCCATGAAACCCCCAGAGGGGTAGGGACAAATCTATCGCCCATCATGCCCTCATTAAATTCTTGATCGAGCATTCCCTGAGGGATGTATCACCCCTTTCTTAGTAAGAATTTGTTTCCTAGAAGGGTCTGTAACCTCCAGAGCCTCCTAGAGCACTCCCTGCATAGCCCAAGAAAAAGAAAGAGAGTAAAATCTACAAGTAGGGAAGCAAAGCAAGAATCATCTGCTCCTACAGCACATAGTCCTACAGCCTCAATACTAGAACCCTCTACCCAAGTACAAACCAAGTCTGCTGGTAGAGAAGAAAAGGGGAAAACGAAGGTAGGAGAGTCATCTAGGGCAGAACAAACCCTAGAATCTGACCCTCATGTTCAAAAGTGAAAACGCTCTACTTCACTCTCTCCTGCAGCATCTTCCCCTATAGCAATTTCTCCTACAGCAACACTTATTGCCATTGTAGTTTCACCATCATCTTCTCCTGCTAAGTCTGAATCCTCTAGGCAGGTTATAAAGAGGAAAGCCACGAAAGAGTCTCCTACAACTGTTACTTTAGAAACATTTCCAAGAAGAGTTTCATCAAGGAAATAGCCTAAAGTTACTTCAACCTCCATTCAACCTAAAATTATAGTAATTCCTGAGGAACCTAAAGAATTCAGTCATGATTTTTCTTAGAATGTATCTGAGAATGTTCCACAAAGTCCATCTGTTATTCCTGAGGAAGTGCAAACTGAGACAGTGGAAGTTGAGGAAGCACAACATGGTAGTGGTAATGAAAGAGAGATACCAAGTCTTGATGACTTGGCTGAAGTAGTTAGGCAAGTTTCAGAAGAAAAGACAATCTCCTCCTGAGCAGCAATAGGAGTCCATCCTGCAACAAGAGGAAGAACAACTTGAACAATCTAAAGTGTCCAATGAAACCCCATTACCCCCTGAAACTTGTCGTGCATTGGTTGTTTATAAAAGGATATTGTTGATCAAATATTTGGAATGCCTTAGGACTACATGGAGGACTATTACATTTCAAACTTTGAGTTTCTACCATTTAGCTAGAACTGAAATTCAGCAAAGTCTTTGGGAAGAAGAAAAGAAGAAATTGAAAAGGGAAATTGAAAGACAAAAATAGGAAATTCAAGAAATGAAAGAGAAAATGGATGAAATGGTGAATATAACTGGTAAAATTATGTAATGTAGACCACCACCTAGGGTATATGCTATGTGAATTAAAGAGCAATTACTTTGGTTCCAATTGATGAGAATTTCAAGAAATTTAGACCCTGTCATTCACACAGCTAAGGAATTTTATGATGCATATCAAGTAGCATCCAGTTGGTTGAAAAATTCTTTATGTGAGTTTTATTTGCATGGTTTGCTAATTCCCTTTGAAACAGAGTGGAATTCACTTCTCTACATTGGTGACATTCATTTGAGGTCACCCAAGTCTTGGGCAGCCAATGAAACTAACTATGGAAGACAATGAGAAGCTTATGAAGAGGCTAAAAGGAATGAACCTATTCCACTACGACCTGAAAGCTCAGATCCCCATACAATTCTAAGAACTTGGATCACTGTCGTGTATGGATTCAATGATCAGACAGAAAGAATGAAAATATTTGATATCAGGAAGCAGGTGTATGATGAGTTCAAAGGCCAAACATATATGTTTTGGAAGCTTTCATCCTTCAAGATTGAAGCAAGATGGGAAAAACTAACTATTGGTCTGAAGAAATCTGAGCCTCATAGCCCTCTGAACTTTAAAGCAGCCATCAGAAGGACAAAGAAGTATATGCAGCTTGGTCTCCAGAGAAGGTTTGAGTTATGGTTACCATTAACATTTCAACCTCTAGTTTTGATGTGGCCACTTTACCCTTATCGGGCTTCAGATGTTAATGAGGATGCAAAAACCCACAGGTATGAGAGATGGCAAAGTTTCAGAGATTTCTACTAAAAATTTGGAACTTCATTATAGGGCCATACTACTCCTACTGATTTCAGAGAAACAACTAGAAAGCTTAATGCTGGAGGACCATCATTAGGATAAGTAGGGGAAAATGATGAGCTCGAAATATGCTCATAATTTGAATATTATGATGTATTTTTAATACCCTTACTCTTATTACTGATGGTTGTTTTAACTCTTTGATTAAAGACTTTTTATCTAAAATTGGGTAGTATCCTGTAACAACACATTCCTATATTCCTGCAGCTTACCATCCCTATGCATCTGTATTAATTTCCCTATTTGACCTCTCGAACGACTAATATAATGCATGTAGTTTTTGGATAATGAAATGGATTTAATATGTGATTAATGAATGTGTATCATGTTATTTTCCACGCATGTTTTCTTTCGCTTATGTCGCCATGTGCATCGCAGGTTGTTGAAAGAAGCATGAACGAGTCAAAGCATAGTTGATCTCGTCCTTGCAGTAAATTCCACTTCTAGCACAACATCGAAGAAGTTGTTCTAGCGAAGACTCTAATGATCAGGTCGTTGGGAGGAAATCTAAATGATCATTAATCTTGGAAGAGTGGAATACTAAATTCTTTCTTAATCGTGTTGAACATTTATGCCTTCATTTATGAGAAGTCTGTTCCTCAGTTTTAGGATACATTTATGTCCACATCTTTCTCTGTTAGGGTTAGGTAGTTAGTTTCTTTTCTTATATAAATAAGTGTTTCTCCTACGTGAGCGAACAATAGAGTGTGTGTTAAAGATAGTATTATAATAAGAAACAATATTTTTGTGTTAGTTTTCTTACAAGTAGAACAATCAATGTATTAGATTCCAAGTTTATGAATAAAAGTTGATGAAGTTCTGAGTTTAATTCTTGCATAAAATAGTTGATGCTTGCTAAGGGGGCCCACTTAGTGAGTATATGTAGTTAGTTACTTA
The DNA here is from genome assembly GCA_007258455.2 of Sequoia sempervirens. Classification (NCBI taxonomy): domain Eukaryota; kingdom Viridiplantae; phylum Streptophyta; class Pinopsida; order Cupressales; family Cupressaceae; genus Sequoia; species Sequoia sempervirens. The sequence continues at coordinate 224,256,703 of VDFB02075321.1, read as the reverse complement.
TTTCCTGCTAATTATAAGTTAGATTTCATCTTTGAAATTTTTAGCTTAAACTCAGTCTTATATTGTTCCTGCAGCATCGGGAATCCATCCTTGTGTTTGTTCCTGTAGCATAAGGTCAATTCATAGTTTGTTTCCTAGTAATAGTTGTCATGATTTCTACTTTGATTAAGTTATGCTTAAGTTAAGAAGACTTTACATTACATTCCTACAGCATAAGTAGAATTCCTTCCAAGCATTTATTTTTGGTAAATTGTGACTGAAACTGGTTCTTAGTGCACATACAATGCCACTCCATTTCAAGTATACATTCCCTGGTTTGACAATGTAAATGAACGACCATAAAAATATGTTAGTCACCTAGTGGAATGTCCAATTCCCATGTTAATATTTTCCATGACTTTTATATCCTTTTGTGGAATCGACCAGTTATTTGTTGATATTGCTTCAAAATATGTTGATGTTGACTCAACAAATGTCAATGATGCATAATCACTGTTAGAATATTCAAGAATATCAATTGTTGCTTGCTCTTGTGTAGGAATATCAAGAGTGGGAGACTAATGTTTTGGATGAAGAAATTTTATATGTCCATCAAAAAGAAACATCGTAGGGGTGATATCAAGGACATATTTGAAGTTTAAAATTGTTTGGAAGATGTCCTTTAGCTCTTAGTGAAACTCTGGGGATAGGGGTTCTTGATCCCGACTCAATTCAGAGCAACTTTCATTATCCTCAAGAGCCTCCTCTTGACATGATCCTCAGGTGGATGATAGATCATCGATAAAAGAATCTTTGCGACAGTCGGTAGGTATGGATGCAACCAAGGATTTTTCTGGATCATTTGGAACTTCTTCAACATTCCCAATCATTGATTCATATGTGGGAGAGATATCACAATCTGATATCCACTTGATGTCATTACGGTATAAAATATTGCTAAACACATTGATGGGTTTAGACTTTTCTTTAAAACAATATCTTGATGTGTGTCTAATTCCCCATGTTGTGATAAATAAATATGTCCTATCATGGTATCATGGGTATTATTTACATTTTTTTTATGTTGAGGCTTTTCTTGAATCTTTTGCTTTTGTATGATCAGGCATAGGGTTTGTGTAATTATTTAGATTTTAATTCCTATATTTTTTATCAACATCAATGTCTCCTCGTTCAATAAGAGCTTCTATTAGATGTTTCAGTCTCAAACAATTTTGTGTGTTATGACCTTTGTATGGGTGAAATTCACAAAAATGATCATCTCTATAGTTATGAGGTTTGACTTGTACCTCTTCGTAGTTTGAGAAATTAAGAGTGTGATAAGATTAGACTATATCAACCCCAAATGAGTGAATTGTCATTTAGGAGCACTATTTGTTCGTTGTTGTCCATGTTGAGTGTTTGCAATGTTGATTGTTGTTTGATTGTTCAACGGTGATGTGTATGGTTGTTGTGTATTCATGGTTTGGGTGTTTGCTTGCCTAGGAGCAATTAATACCACCTTTTCATCAACAACACCATCACTAGTAACATTCTTGTTATTGGCCCAAAAGTGGGATTTGTCATTAGAACTAGTGGATGGGTGGTTTTCTTTATACACTTGTGTGTTTCCTTGTGATATTAGGGCTCTCTCAATGTTAGGGGCTCTCTCAATGTTAGGGGCTCTACGTAAAATCTCATTGTAAGAGGTAATGCATTGCATTTTCAAGTGGAAGGATAGATTTGGATCGACATTTACTATGATGATCCCCACTTGTTGCTCATCAAGAATGGTTCACTTTCTCTTACTAGCTTTTTACCTCCACCTTTGTAGGAAATTAGTGAAGGATTCTCCTTTGTTTTGTTTGAGGGTGTATAACTCTTCTAAGGTCACATCCATGTCAAGATTGAAGGATCAGTTTATCAATTTATCAATTTTTTTTTAATTTTTTTTATATATGGAGGCAATTGTGAGAACCAATCCATGCTAGGACATTTTAAACTTCGTGGGAAGAGGTGCATTAAGTAGGAATCATTATAGGACACCTCCATGCACATGACATTAAACTCTTTGATATGGTCCATAGGACTTCCTCTCCCTTTGTATTTGTCAAATTTGGGGATTTCAAAACTGGGAGGGAACAGTACCATTCTTATGTTTTGATCAAATGGATATGGGCACAAGTTCTATGTATGGGGCTTCTTCATCTTTCCCATTCAAAGATCCTGCATTTCTTGTGTTAATGCCTTGAGTTGCATTGCCATATCATCTTATGGGATTGGTGGAGGAACATATGTTACGTATTGTGGGATGTTGGATGAAGTGTACATGGGATTTTGATATGATGAGGTGTTGTATGGTGTGTATGGTGGTGTAGAATAAGGTGATGATGGTGTAGGCATATATGTTTCAAATGTGTTCTAGTTGATGATGTTTTTTTGAGGGTTATAGTATAAACCCTGTTGTTGTTGTGAAATAAATTATTTTTGTTGGGCATATTGTTGAGCTTGTTATTGTTGTTGGGCTACTAAGGCTACTTGTTGTGCTACTAAAGCTACTTGATGTTGTTGTTGTTGTGCTACTAGGGTTGCTTGTTGTTATACTTGTTGTGTTGCTAAGGTTGCTTGTTGTTCTTGTTGTGCTACTAAGGTTGCTTGTTGTTGTTGTTGTGCTACTAGGGTTGTGTGTTGTGATACTAAGGTTGCTTGTTGTTTTTGTCATTGGACTACTTTCTTGTAATCCTATTGTGCATGTTCTAAAGCTAAGGCATGTGCTTACAATGTAGGATCAATTAGTGGATGGGACATCTGCGATGGGTTTTTGGTGTTGATGTCTTGTGCAAGTTTTGGATTTTTAATGAGAGGTTGGGGGTTCACTTGGTTTAACATCCCTTGCAAGATAGGGGATTGGGATGGAGGAATGTAAAATTGAGGTGTCATTTTATTTTGCATGACATGGGGGGCCAAGGGAAAAGATGATGGTGTTGTTAAGTATGGCAATGTTAAGGGAACATTAGGACCTTGAGTCCATTGATTGAAAGGATTCCCTTGACCAATGCTTTGGGGATTTCCTTGTGCTTGGGATGCTGTAAAGGTATTAACTTGGTTGATGGGGTTCATAACCAAAGTGTTGTTTTGATTTGGGTTGATGATTGATGGGTTTGATGTGCATGGTGGATTGACTTGAGTATCTTGGGTAACCACTTGTTTTGATGTGTCGATGGGATTGTTGGAACCACTTGCTAAGGGTTTCCCTTGCATGATGGTGTTATCTTGGTCTTATTGTCCTATTTGAGGCACTTGGTTCACATTACTTTGTGCAAAATTAGGAACACTTGGAGTATTTGTGGTGATGGATGAATATGGTTGCACTTGAAATGTTGAGGTTGTTGTGGTATCATGGAATGTAAGTGGTTTTCCAAATATTGGTGTCTAGCTTGTGTTTTTGGGAAGGTTGGTGGTTAATGGAATGGTTGTGTTGTGAATATCCATAGTTGTGTTTGTTCCTAGACATGAAGTGAGACCAAGGTTGGTTCCTAGCCTAGTTGCAAGACTAGATGTTAAGGGTTGACTTAGCACAAGGGATGGAGTTGGTTGAATCATAGATGAAGTTGAGCCTTGTGTCAATTATTGTGAAACAAAAGATGGGGAAATTGTAGCCACTTTTTCTAAGGCTTGATGTTCCATGATTTCTTCCCTAGTAAGTCCAAATAGATTGTTTGTGACATCTTCTATCTCATACGGCCCTAATGGAGATGAAGGTTGATGTGAGGGGATAGAATAACTCCTTAGATCAAATTCTTGAGGGTTGGTATCACTGATGGTAGATGAGACTTTGGTTTTCTCCATGATTCTCTTATGTTGTGATCTTGTCTTTACCATAAATTTTGGGTCACCTATGGGAGACTTGTGTTGAGATTTTTAATGTTTGAAATCTCTAGTTGATTCAAATTTAGGTAGAAGGGACGTTCTAAGTCATTTTGGAGAAATGGTTATAATGAGGGATGAAAATGTGAATGATATGGGGAGTGATCTTTGTACACATTTTGGGACAACACTTTTGACTTAAAGATTTGTTTGATGTTTTGATGTTTGGATAAAGCATGTTTATGATTGTGAACCTTTAAGGTAGACTTGTGCCTTCAATATAAATGAGTTCAAAGATGATAAATAATTTAGCCAAATGCATGGAAATGGATTCATTTCACATACAAAGTAGCTAAGTTAGGATTTGGGTTGATAGATGTTTATGTCCAAAGTGTTGGTGTATTCAAAAAAAATTAAAGTTTGGTGAAGTGAAGGATGAAATATGATGAAGGATGGATGAATTTTTTTACCCAATGTTGACCTAGAGTGAACCTTTTTTTTCAAGACCACGGTAGTGAGAAGCATGATATACCTCTAAAGTGATCAAACCCTAAGGACTCAATGATTTTGGTAAAATAGAACTCAAATGTTTTTGGAAATAGGACCCAATGATTTTGACAATAGAATTTGGACTCAATGTTTTGCAATGTTTTCCTTGTATAATAGTGGGCTTAAGAATATTTTATTCAACCAGAGCGATTGGATGCCAAATGGTCATGTGGGGTTCAATTTTTAAAGTTATCTTGCTTAAATGAGTTTCTTTTTACCAAAAACACTTGTCTTTCTTAAGTTCAAACTAAATGTCCATGTCTAAAAACATCATCAATTTCACAAAGTCCATTTTGTGAAAATGATAAAGTCAAGGGCATAGTTACCTAGGTTAACTTTGGGAAGTATGGATTGAGATGTAAACCAAAAATATTTAGAAGTCTCTAAGAATAAATTCTTAAGACAAGCATTAATATCAAGGTTTTGTCAAATGGCATCCATACTTAGACCAAAGGGTTTGAAATTTTGAAAAGACTTGTTAATGTTTGTTTACAATGTTTTTGGAACCAAGCAAAGTATTAAACTAACTCACAAGCATTTACCAACCTAGGTTCAGAAGATACTACTTGTTGAATCCCCACTTGGATTTCTCCAAACACTAAGACAATGCAAACATTCAGAGATTTGGTGACACTGGCTCCCCCTTACATGGCACACACTTCTCGAGTACACTAAATCTCAAATCCTTAAGATCTGAATTTTTTTTCTATTTTTACAATAAATAGTAAAATGTGGGGTGGCTTTAGAATGATTGTTCATGCACCAGCAAGCATAAAGGTTTTTTGGCTTCTAAATAATTGGTTCTTAGTAAGGGCTTTCGTTCAAGGTGGTCGTACACACAACAATATTAGCTCAAGATTATTTCAATCAAGAAGCCTCCCAATCCCTTCCTAAGAAAGGATTTTTATGTGTCACATGGACACTAGGGGTGGAACTTGTCGATATGACACATCTGCACCTATTGCTTATGACTTTCTTTACAAACACATTTTTTATATAACAATTTGAAAGAGCTTGGCTTTAGCCTGTTACCACTTGGTTTGTTCCCACCTTTTGAAGTGAGGTGGCAGACCCTCTAAATGTTACACATGTTTGAAGCATAAAAAAAAAATTGTCACCCAAGATTGCCAATAGGTGTGAGGGGAGAGGATAAACGCTTCCAAACAATAAAAATATACTTGTGTGTTTCTCTTCACCCAAGATCGCACGAAGTGCAAGGGGATTGATACACACAATAAGCATATTTTAACAAATCAAACACATGTTCATTTTAAACCATCGTAGAAAAATGAGTTCATTTTAAACACCAATTTGAAGTGTGAAAGTTGTATTGTTTAATTTTAATCCAACAAACAAAATGATGTGAGGGTTCAGTTTTTAACCAATTTGAATGTTCATTTTAAAGCCCAAAAGAAATTTAGTTTGGTCTTAAAGCATGAAATAAAAAAGTATCATAAATGGGTTATAATTTCCCCAAAAGTGTTGAAACACTTGTTACAATTATATTGAAATGGTAATATGCTTTTTCACTTCAAACTTTATTGTTCCAACCTACAAAACTAGTTAGTCAAAAAAGAAAAAGTGAGAAGTCAATGACATGTTAGCAATTGGATAAAATAAAAAAATTAAAGCACATGTCAAAACTTAAAGCAAATGTGAAGGTTTGGTTAAATTTTTCACAACTTTGATAGTTAATTGATTTTATCCTTTCACCAAGTGTTGAGAAACATTTTTAGAAAATTATATTTTAACAAAAACTTGAGATAACGACAAGTTTTTCAAATCTTGATCAATTTTAAAATCCTAAAATGTTTTGGAAAGCTAAACATGATATCTTCAAAACCCCACAACCTTTTTGCAAGATCAATCATATAGAATTTATTAAAAATGAAGGAAAATCATGCATTTAAGAGATTAAAACTAGAATTTAAAAAAAACACAGCAAAATTAATTATGGATGATTATAACAACTTGAGATAATGAAAACTTTATCAAATCTTGATCAATTTTAAAATCATCAAATATTTTGAAAAGCTAAACATGAGATCTTCAAAACCCAACAACCTTTCAGCATGATTAATCATATAGAATTCATTAAAAATTAAGGAAAATCATGCATTTAAGAGATTAAACCCAAAATTTTAAAAAAAAACACAGCAGAATTAAAAATTCGATATCTTTTTCAATTATTGATGAAATTGAGTGTTGTATAAAGCAACAAAAAGGTAAGACCAAGATCTAAAAGACCCAGATAGTCATTTTTCAAGTTTTAATTCGCCAATGACATAGTATAGGTTAACTACACCCGATCCATAAAAATTTGATGCATATTTAGCCCACTATGCATCAATCCCAATAAGATCAATCTCTGTGAAAAAAGAAAAATAAGCCATTAAAACTAACGTTCTAAATCATGAAAGTATGGAAAACCTCTAATCTAAGACATTGAAACTTATCCTATTGGGAGAGTGGTGTCGCATTGATGTGGAATGGTTACCCTTTCCTAATCCCTTAGATAATGAGCTTGTTTTGATTGATTCTATTAAAGAGAATCAACGAAACCAATGCAATATGTGTGATGAAACATGATTTAAAGCTAAATGAACATGATGCAAGCTATTTTAACATGATGTATGCTAAGATGATTGATATGGGTATATGCAAAGCTAATCTAAATGAAGTTTAAGCTAAAAAAGATTCCAACCCTAATTACACAATAATAAATGAATGTATTTATGTTATCATGGAAGCCATTAATGGAAGCTAAGATAATATGCAAGTAAATAAAGCTAAAATGATGTTAAATGTGAGTGCAAGTGCAAATTATTTTAACAGCATAAGTTTGTTGTTAAAAGATGGATCCATTTGTCTCCAAATAGTGACCTATTTATAGGAAAGCAAATGAGAAATGAAGGGATAAGATTGAAAAAGCTAATCAATGGTCAAAAAGGAAAGAATATGGAGGCATGGATCATGGATTCCCATCAAGGGTTGATGATGCAAGATGATATTTAATCAAGGGCTCACATTCATCCAAACAAACACACCTTTAAAATTTGAACAAGAAGTCTTGTGAGTTAACTTGCACATGAATTCTTGTAAGTTCACTTGCACATGAAGTCTTGTGAGTTTGTTATAAGGAAGAATATTCTTTGGAATATTCTCATGGGTGAGGGAAATAGATATTTAGCAAATTAAAACAAGGTTTGATTTTGCAAAAGGGGAAAGAATATTCCTTTTGGAGGAGTGTGCAAAGCAGGAATATTCCCTTGCAAGTGGGGGAATTAGATTTATTAGTAATTTGATAATTAAATAAAGTTTCAATTATGTAAATTAGGGGAATTGGAATATTCATTAAATAATTTATTTATTTAATGGAAAGGGGAAGTGATATGATATTTAATTAAATAAGAGGACTTTAGGGATTAAATTAAAGAATTTGATTTATTCAATTTAATAGGACAAAATGTTAGCATGAAAGGGGATGAATTAACCTAACTAGGTTAATTAGATTAATAGATGAAAATGAGGTAATTAATTAAATAGCTAGGCTAATTTAATCAATTAAGTGAAAAGAGGATGGGTTTTAGGACAAAATGATGTTAGTTAGCTAATGTGATTCATCGAGACATTTTTAAGTGTCTACATTTTGCCCCTTTTTGAAGCAATGTACTCTTTGCATTGGTTCAAAGACTCATGTTGATTTTGATGATGATTTTGATGTTGATGAGGATGCGGAAACAGATATTGATGGTCTCTTTGAGATGTTGATAGCCAAGCTAAAGTTGATTGATTGATAACATTGTTGAGGATTCACAACAATGCAAGGATTGTCTTGAATAACACGAGGATTGGTAGGGAAAGATATATCCCAATGATGATTGATTTGATAATTTGATCAATATTTTCTAGTAAGGCTAGGATCAAAGTCCATTAGATGATTTAATATTGATATGATTGAAAGATGGTTGGTTTCCCCCTCAAGAGATCAATCGAGGAATAAAGTGTTTCGATCAGGCTCATGATAGGTGAAAATTAGATTTATGCTTTAGATGCTCAATATTTTGGGTTTCTTTTGAATCAAAGAGTTGTAACTTTTCAAATTGTTGAGTCGAAGATGATATAGATGCCCCACTATGCCCCAGTGGAAGAGGGATTACTAGTGTACTAGCTCAAATATTGATGTAGACAAATTTTTGGATGTATAGACAGTCATCATCTATGGGTAGCCTCATGTATATTTTGATATATTATACATATTTGATACTTGGATACAATTGTTAGTAAAGATAGAAGAATAAGAATAAGATGTTCAAATGGATTAACCATTGATTTTGAGATTGATTCAAAAATTCCAACGAGTCCATGATCCACCGAGACTTTATTAGAGATGGTAATGCGAGATGCATGATGATGATGATTTGCTCATATCTTGGGATTGGGATTTTCCATCATTCCTTATTTTTGATGTAACACAAAGACACGATACATCAAGGTATTGATAACCAAGATGGCATTGTATCTAGTGTAGTGGAATTTGACTCTGCAAATAGATAGGATAATCCTTGTTCACACCTTGACATACAGAAACCTCATTGGAATGTACGTAGAAGCTTTAGAATATATCAGACCAAAGTATACACAATAGTCAAGAATGTACTCCAAACAACTTTCCTACACACAACTAAGCAAGTATGCACCAAGAATATTTTACAAGGATACCCACAAGAACAAAAAATGAAATATAATGATTGATGCCCCATTCCTTGCTCTCTAAATCATTTTGATAGGCATCATCAAGAGGTCCTCAAAATGTGTCATTAAGATAAATCATCAAGGACAAATAGTTAGTGTTATCCATATCTCTTGCCAGTTTAATATAGCTAAGGTGATTTTTGATACTAATGCCCATCATAGGAAGGATTCATCCTAGGACATGTTGATTAGATGTTTTGATTAGGATGAGGTGTTTGATAAGTTGTTGATAAAAACTTCATTAACTCGTTTACCTATGATCTAGACTTTAGATTTTGACATTTAGGTTCTCACTTTACGACTTGTGATACTTGTTTTCTCTTTGTTTTTCCAAAGGTTGAAGATGATGGTTGATTTATTATGGGAAAAGCTTTATTGCAGGTGAAAGCGAAATGGGATGGGTGGTTTTGGATTTTTTGGAATATTTCAATTTTTTTGGTATTTTGAAAATGTTTTGAGGTTGTTTTTGGTCTTTTCAAAAATTTATGTGGATGTTTTAGTTTTTTATTATTTTGAGGTTGTTTTGAGTTTTCCAAGGTTTTCTAATGTTTTGTGTTTTTCTGATTTTCAAATGTTTTGTGATTTTCTAAGATTTTGAATATTTTGGGGTTTTCCTAAGTTTTCAAATGTTGTGTTTTTCGAAGTTTTCCAAATGTTTTGGGCTTTTCTGAGATTTTGAATGTTTAAGGCTTTTCTGATATTTGAATGTCTAGGGATTTTCTAAGTTTTGACCAAGAACCTAACCTAAAAGAACTATCCTAGGGGCCTCGAGAGCTTATCAAAGATGAGCCTTGCATACGTTATACTTGCATAGACCACGTAGTTTGACTGACTTGATTTATTGACAATGAAATAGTAATAGTTGATGAAATGCCAGTTTATTACATGAGAGACTCCTAAAGGACTGACCTAGGGTGTCTTGAGGGCACATCAATGATGGCCTTGCCTACATTCAAGCTCAGAGACTCATAGTTCAAGATGGCACATTTTTTGGATTTTCAATGGTCAACCTTTTTAGGGATTTTGACGTGATTTTGATATTTTGGATTTTTCCTTTACAATTTTTGAATGTTTTTGGATTTTAGTTGTACAGGATTTTGCAAATGTTTTTGGATTTTGATGAGGTTTTATGAATTTTTTTGGGATTTTCGAGATATTTTGAGGTAAACAATACCTAGATCATGATGTCGATGTCATGTTGTGAGATAAAAGACATGGATCACGAGTTATTTGAAAACAAGAGAGCAATAACCTGCCCCCATTATTTAGAAATTCTTCATAATGCAATAGATAACCAAGATAGGTAATGTATATGTGAAGAGTTTTAATAGAGTTTTATCATGCTAGATATAGGCTATGGGACTTCATGAGATAAAATGGTAAAGAGCCTGTCAAATTTTTTCCATGAGTAGAGTTGAAGTATACACTGAATCTTTCTCAAGATCAAGATAAAGTGGAATATTTGAATAAATTTGGATTGGATGGATGGAGGGAACATTGGATTTATCATGACAAGTGTAGACACCTAAAAATGACCTAGGCCTGCAAGCTTCATTTTTATCACTTTCGTCCTAGCATAATTATGACATTCAATTATGTCTTTGGCCCGCATTCAACTATTGATTAAATAATTCATAATTATTTAATTAATTCATGTCACTTATGCTTCATGATTATTAAATAAATAAATGTTATTTATTTATTAAATACGTCATTAACTGTCTAAGTCTTCCATTAATTAAATAAATCTTTTAATTTATTTAATTCCCCTTTGTCATTTAATTCTTCTTGATTATTAAATAAATAAATTTCATTTATTTATTAAATACGTCACTAACTGTCTTAATTAAATAAATTGATTAATTTATTTAATTAATTAATCTCATCTCCTAAATTAAATAATTAAATTTAATTATTTAATTGCTAATTTCATATTCTTCTCATTTTAAATAAATTAAATTATTTAAAATGTCATGTCAATCCTAACTGTCAGTCCTTTTGATAAATAATCTGAAAAAGATTATTTATTATCTCTCAAAATCCATAATTTGAATTATTTTAATTCAAATTAGTAATTAATCTTCTAAAAATCAAGCAATCGGGTAGATTCTTGATTTTCCAAATCTTATCTTCAGTCCAAATCTTATCTCTTTGATTTTTTGAATCTTGCAAATCAGGCAATCTTATCTTCTTGATTTTTCGAAAATCTTTATTTTTAATTAATTTGTCTCATTTATTCTCCGCCGTTGATCCGATTTTATTCTGACCGTTCGATTAAGGATTTTTCCCTAACCCTAATTAGGGATTCTCAGGTTAAATCTTGATCGTTCGTTTTAGGGTCTCTTCTTCAATTTATCTTGTCCATCCGTTCGAAATGGCTTTTTCTATAAAATGCCATCTTCTTCTCATTTTTCGAGAGGACATCTTGCATAATTACTATAGGCATTTACCTAGTTTCACATTTATTGTCATAGGAAATTGTAGTATTTCAATATTGGCATTTTGTTTTAAGCATAGGCATAGACATTGGCTTTTAGACATAGGCATTTAGATTTCAAGTAAATCCTTCAAAACTTGCTTGGGTCTTGTCACTCGTCATAGTTGCTCATACAAATTTGAAGGCATCTTCATTTACTGCAAGCTAGGAGGTGTAACGAAGGTGAAGCATGGAAGATGGAGATTCTTGGTAATATCGTTCCTATTTGTTTTCATTATTTTCCTTTGTACTTCATTATTTCATTGGATTTTAGTATTATGATCTAACCATTTAACAAACTGATTTTCCTTTGATTACATTGGTGAACCGGACTCCATTTTCTTGTTTTCGTACGGTCTTTTGTTGTTTTCTGTTGTTTTGCAAGTACAGGTACGGATCGACGCAAATGTCTTTTTTTTAAAAATCGTGACGCATTTGATGCGTCGCAACGCATATGCTGACAGAAGCACCGCAATCACCTTGACAAGCCGCAACTGAAAACCATAACGACGCATTTGATCTGCTGAGCCGCATTCGAAGATCCGAACGACGCGTCTGCCCTGTCGAGCCGCATCTGTTTGGTAAAATTTTCTTTTAGTTTTTCCATTTTGATTTTTAGATTTTCGGGTTTTTCTGTTACTAGTTTTCTAGTTTTCTATTTATTTATTTTTCCTGCATGTTAACTAGAATAGATCTTTTGTGTTACTAATCTTTTCTTGTAGCGTGTGGCGATCCTCATTCATGTGTCGAAGACCATTACATAAGAGACTACTAATATTCATTGTTTGCAAATTCGCATGTCAAAGAAGGAATAAATAAACTTTGTGTTTGTTTTTCTTAGATTAGCAAACATTTGATTTTGGTGCTTATAAAATCAACTCATGTCTTCTAAGCTTGATTGTGGTTGTGGAATGGTAGGTGAGTATGATCTCACTTGGTGAAAACCTTGTCATCAGAAAACTAGACCCATTCTAATATGTTATTTACCCTGACTTGGTACATCGGAGTATCCTCTCCCCTCACGCTTTCAGGCGATCTTGGGTGTAAGAGAAACGGTTACCAACTCTAGAAATTGGGCCTGCCTGGAGATTTCATCACCCCAACGCGACTCAAACCGGCAATGGAGCTAAAGCCAAGCTACCCCCAACCGGTATATAAATGTAAACCTTAAGGGAAAACCTAAGGTTGCGAGTGCAGATGTGTCATACAAACGGAGTTGTACTCCCTTAAACCCTGTTGAGCTTAACCTCTTCAGGCTGGAGTGCCACCTTAATGGTGATTAATCTCTTGCCCCATGTATGGCCACTCGAACGGGGGTCCCGAACTAAAAACTCTTGTGTAGCAAGCCAAAATCCTTCTATTTGCTAGCGCAGCACCGGTCGGTGTGAAGGCATCCACACTTTCGCAGTTTGTAGTAGAGGTGATCAGCTCGCCATGGGAGTTTCATGGGGGTTGGAAGCTTGGTTGGCCCGAGAAGAGAGTGCACTGTAAGGGGGAGCCCGTGTAGCCAAGCTTCTGAATTCACACGCTACAGATATGCGGTTGGGGAAACCCGCGTGGAATCTAGCGAATATTGTCATGGCCTAACCTAGGATCGTGCTTTTCTGATGTGTGTTTGGTTACTTTTTAAAACGCTGTGTTTGTCAAGTGTATTTTGGTTCTATCACAGTTCAAAAAAAACATTCACCAAACAGATCAAACTTTCCATAAAAACAACAAGAAAATCACTTTGAAACAAAACTGTCATCTGTCAAACCGCAAGTGATTTTTTTTGCAACGCAATCGCTCTGTTAAACCGCATCTGTCATTTAGAACGCCACATCTGTAGGCGTCACGATGCATCTGTCAACTTAAATGCCACAATTGCAAAATTGGACCGCATTTGCTAAACTGTGATGCATTTGCTAAACTGTGACGCATTTGCCTGTCAAAATTGTAAACTTCACAGTCGAAACCTAAGGTCTTCAAACTGTCAACCATTTGTCAAAATCTGTCATCAAGAAGATTCTGTCAGAAACCAAACTTGATATTGCTCAAAGTCTTGTCTATTAATTTGCATTTAGTCACCATAGGTTTCATACCTCATTCCTTTTAGTTTCATACACTCAACATTACGTTGTCCCTAGGTCCATACTTGCATACTTAGGATTAGGAAAATCTTAAGCACACCTTTGCAAAGTCATTGTGTTCGAAATTAGACCCTTTTGGACCAAGTTATCAAACCTCCTTTTAGTCATTGTCCTCTTTTGTGAGATTTCTTCCAACTCAAAAGTCTAGTTGGGAAGATTCACTAGTCATTTAGACCTTGTCAACTTGTCATTTCCAACAAAGTCCTTTAGCAGTCAAAATTGAAAACAAAGTTTGAGCTTAGAAGTGCTTAGATAACCTTATCTTACATTGCATACACATTGCATACTTTATTCACAAAAATCCAAAAACAGTAGTCATTTTAGTCATCATTTTGAACCTTAGACTTCCCGTACTGTCATACTTGCATTTAGTGGTCATTCCCATTTGAGCAATCTCATTTATGGTTGAAACCAGACTTCAAAAACAAAAGAGACAAATGGAAAATTTTAGGCAGGACCCCCCATTTACTGTCAACAGTCCTCCACATGACTCAAACTGGACCTTGTACGATCCATTTTCCAATCTAGACAATCAACCTCCAGTGACAACACAATCCTCATCAAACAGTACATTCGAACTCTACTTGCAAAGAGATGAAAATGGTCAACTACTTCAGGAAAATATAGAGGCATTGACACAAGACCCAGAGGTCTATCAGCTAGCTGAAACAATAGCGCGTCAAGACCGAGACAGATTCGTAGCTATGCTCTTCAGTGAAGGAGCTAGGTTACCACAAGGATTTGACGTTAACACGCTAAATTTGACACTTCATGACCCTAATGCCAACAACGCAAGTAATATGTCACATAGTGGTCAACTTTTAGATACTACGAGCAACATTCCTTTTGACACCACAACGACATCGCATACCACATCCAACATCCCAAACATCTCCAATACAATAAACGCTACATCTATTGGGGGATCACAATCATCCACAACATCCACAACACTACCCCAATCGGATGGAACCACTCTTGGCTCCTCGACAACATGGGAAAATTATTCCAATCCTCTTTTTACCGCAACAGTAAATACCACGGGGGCATCATCAAGTCACCACAACCCCCCCTTGACAACTACATCTACTACCATGAACACAACTTCGACAAATTTGTTCAGTAGTAATTCACAACATCCTTCGGGAGGAGCCACAGGATGTATCGTTATCCAAGGACAACAATAAAACATTAACACGACAACACAGTCAAATGTCATTGCCTCCCAAGGCACAAATACAAACGTCCCCCTTGTACAAAATCAGCAATTTACACAAGGTGGCCAAATAACTCAACCCATGACATCATTGGTACATCATAACATTCATGGTCACAACATTCCCCAAATAACGACACACATGGCTGGGGGACACATCCCAACATACTCATCCAACGTTCATACTCATCAACATGCACCTAATCACAACTTCCAATACCAACAACACACGTCGTACGTACCGCAACAATCTGCACCGCCACAATACACCTATACTCACGCACACCAGACAGGAACACATGGTGTACCAGGCAATCCAACATATGGAAATGTAAATGACCCTACCATAGATGAACTCAAAGCAAGAATGAGGGATATGGAGAAAACTATGCAAAACATGTACATTACAGGCAGGAAATCAGAAATATCATATGACCTGGATGTATACCCATTCGACACAAACTTATGTATGCCTGCATTTCCGCCAGGATACGTGTCACCCAACTTCACGAAATATAGAGGCAAGACAAATCCCATTGAACATTTTCGCGAATTCGCAACCAACTGTATGGATATCACCTACGAACCAACATACTTGATGAGACTTTTTTCCAAAAGTTTGGCGAGTCAAGCCCTTGAATGGTTTTCAACGCAAAAAGATATCCAGACATGGGATGAGCTCAAACGAAGATTCATAATAAATTACGCATACAACATTGACATGGATTCCTCTATCACTAGTTTGTGCAATCTCACGCAAGAAGACTCTGGTGAGACATTTATTCCATTCTTTCAAAAATGGAGAAGCCTTGCTAGTCGATGTCACATTGACATTCCTGAAAGGGAAAAAGTTGACATGTTTGTCCAAACACTTCTAGGGCCCCTAAAATTTGCATTGCAAATACATTGTTGCACAAACTTCACAGAATTAGTGGAAAAGGGGGTCCAAATTGAGAAAGCCCTTATCGCAAAGGGAGAACTGAGGTATGGTTCCAAAAACACAAACACCAACCCACCCGCTGACAAAAACAAATATTGGGTCAAGAATAAGCATGTTACAAATGACGGTGTTGTGGACGCCAAGATTGCAAGTCTTGTATTGGCCCTGAAAGGGGTTCAACAACAAAACAAACCAACAATGACATTGACACCTCCTCCCAATACTTCTTCAAACAATCAAATTGGTCAAAACAGTCAAGGACAATATCGTCAAATGAGACAATTTCCTAGGGGTCGCACATACACCAATTTAGGTGAACCCATTGAAGAAGTCCTTAAGAAATGTATCCAACATGGGGTCATCACGCTTCCGAAAATAAAACCTTATGACCCAGGACAATTCAAACCAGCATGGTGGAATGACAATGCAATTTGTGAATACCATCGAGCCAAGGGGCATACAACCTCTAACTGTCGACAATTGAAAAACATCATACAAGACCTTATTGAAAATCGTACCATCAAAGTAGGTGGATCGCAATTCAACTCCAACTCAGATCATACTATCCACAAGAATCCACTACAGGACCATGGTTCTCATAATGCTTCCACTTCAGGTTCACAGAATCAAGCTAACTTTTCCCGAGTCAAGTTTGACTATTCTGGTGGACCTACTATAAACAATATCCGAACTGAAGATGAGTACATCAATACCATTACCGTCAAGAGAGCACCCCAGTGTAATGCTACTACTCGCAGTGGCAAGGTCACTATAGCTGGTCCACCTCCCCCTAGACAAGCCAAAATCACTATAGCGGGCCCATCTGCTAAGTAATCACAACCCGCTTCATCTGCTAAACAGCCAAAACCTGTCTCAACCCCACAACAGTGGAAGCCCAAAAGTCAGTTCAACCTAATTGACCAACTAGGAAAGACTCCAGTGCAAATATCTATCCTTGAGTTGCTTCGTATCTCTCCTGCGCATAAAGAAATCTTAGACAAAACTCTCCTAGAGTCGTCGGTCCCCAAGGACATCGATGTCAATCAGTTTGAAACTATGGTGGGATATCTCACCACGCCGCACCACGTCACCTTCTCGGATCAAGACTACTCATCACATAAAACCAACCACAATGATGCATTACACATAGAAACTTTTATCCACAAGCACAAAGTCAGATGGGTTTTAGTAGATGGCGGAGCAGGGTTGAATATATGCTCCCTCAAATTGGTTAAGGCTCTTGGGTTCTCTAATGCATGTGTAGACCCAACGAAAAGTATAGTGATCAAAGCATATGATGACGAGGAACGCTTTTCACGGGGTGTTATCTCTCTCCCTATCAGAGTGGGACCGGTCATTGTAGACACAACTTGCCAGGTCCTGGATTTGGAACTACCATATAACATCTTACTTGGTCATCCATGGATCCATGCCTTAAAAGCCATTTCATCAACATACCACCAATGCCTCAAGTTTCCTTTTGACGGCACAGAAGTAACCATATACGGAGACCCCGACCCTTTCCAATATTGTACCAATTTAAGGGGTATCTCTGACAACCGAGTACCTATTAACCAAGAAGCACATGGCTCCTCATCATCCAAATTCATTGACCCTTCCACACTCATGTCATCTTCCACACCCACTCCATCCACGTCTTCCGCCATACCACCACCTTCCACCAGCCCTAAGACTAAGGAAACTGTCAAAATCCAGGACCTAGGCTGCGGAGAGTTCAAACTAAATATAGCATACAGCATAACTACAATACCCACTCCTCCAAAGATATATGGGTGGCCATGTTTCAAAATGGAACCTCAAGAAACCTTCAAAGTTCCACCGAATACAATTTTTATCAAGTGGGGAGACATGAGTGATGAAGACCTTGCGGACATCACAGGATGGATCTATAAGGATATTGTCACATTACCTCTGTTACCAGTTCACAGATATGGCAAAGGTTACAACATCATGAAGGCTAAAGGCTACGATGGTACTAGTGGTCTTGGAAAAAATAAAACTAGTCGAAGGGAACCCATAGAAACTTTTCAAGCTCCGAAGTATCTTGGATTAGGGTTTGCATCACTCCACAATGACGATCGATGTACCTCTAGACTTTCAAATAAGCGAGTACATGCTTCGGACAGTGTCAAGACTACTAGGAAAACCCTCACTGAAACGGACTCCCATGAGTGGGAATTTGGCTAAGAACGATCCCTAAGTGACTATTGTCTTGATGATCTGTTTGTCGAACCAGGGGAACTGACCTCTGAACAACAATTTTGGAAAACATTCAAAATTGAACAACCACCAAACAACCAAAGTCCTACTACCACTTCCCATGCCATACAACACCCATTGCTTGAGCCCCCTCAGTCTAATCTATCTGAAGTGTCAGACAACATTGATAACCAGGGCTCTCAAACCTTCACTACTTATTATGATAACGAATATGACACCAATGAAGGAGAATACTGGATAGAGTCTGATCTCGAGTTGGATGATGATAACTTCATCTACAACATCACCGAATCCATCTGCATGCTATCCGCATCCTCACCCCAATTCACTAACCTTGACGATGGCATCTCTTTAGTTTACCCTGAACTAGTCGATTGGCACCAACAAGGACCGCCAATTCTGGACACATTTCAGAATGATGAGGCAATTGCCGAATTCTGGGAATTACGAGAAGGCATACCCAGTGGGGACCACAAATCAGGATTTTCCATTGATTTAGACTGCATGGCATACTTCAGCGAGACTGTTCAGTCCTCTAGTCGCAAAAGTAAAAATAATGTAAAAAATGAAACGTCTCTAGGTGAAAACCGAAAGGCACCTCTTGACGATAAAATAGTAAAAATAAAGGACAAATTTGTGGGTGAAAACCTCTCTGAGGTGCCCAAAGATGGAGGACTGGACTTTCTCCCCGTGCAACAGGAGAAATCAGCCATGCTTATTGAGGACACAATAGAGGATAACATTTCAACTGCAGAAGACCCCAAGATGGTCCTATTTGCGGCATCACTGACAGATGAAGAGAAACCAGAATTTCATAAATTCTTTGCAGAACGGAAAATAAACTTTCCATGGTCCTACGCTGACATGCCAGGATTGGACCCCAAACTAGTTCTGCATCATCTGCCACTATTACCCAATGCTAAACCAATCAAGCAGAAGTTGCACAAAATGCACCCTCAAGTTGCTTTATTGGTCAAGGCCGAATTAAAGAAATTATTGGATGTCGGATTCATAAGGTCTATAGATTATGCTGAATGGATTTCCAACCTAGTGCCGGTGACAAAGCCAAATGGACTGATTCGGGTATGTACAGATTTCTGAGACCTAAATAAAGCATGTCCAAAGGATGACTTTCCTTTGCCCAACATTGACATCATAGTCGACCTAACTGCAGGACATGAGATGCTATCCCTCATGGATGGTTTCTCTGGCTATAATCAAATTCGCATTGCTCCTGAGGATCAGCACAAAACAGCATTTACATGCCCATGGGGTACATACTGTTGGAACGTCATGCCCTTCGGTCTCAAAAACGTAGGTGCCACATATCAAAGGGCTATGACCACGATCTTCCATGACATGATGCACAATATAATGGAAGATTACGTAGATGACCTATTGGCCAAATCAGCAACAAGGAAAGATCATTTGAAGGTACTAGACAAAATTTTCAAGAGACTAGAAGAGTACAAAGTTTGGCTAAACCCTAAAAAGTGTGTTTTTTGGGTCACGTCAGGTAAACTATTGGGGTACATAGTTTCCCAAAGAGGCATAGAGGTTGATCTAGAAAAGGTCAAACCAATCATAGACATGCCTCCACCTCGAGGGATCAGTGAACTCAGAACTCTGCAAGGTAGAGTACAATCTATTCGCCGCTTCATAGCCCAGTTGGCAAATAAGTGCCACCCATTCCAGTACCTATTGTGCAAAGGTGTCCCCTTCGTATGGACGGATAAATGTCAAGAGGCCTTCCAACAAATCAAAGATTACCTGCTATCAACACCAGTCCTCACGCCGCCCATTCACAGAAAGCCATTGATGCTATACATCTCAACTACTAGTTCAGCACTGGGGGCATTGCTGGCCCAAAATGATCATGAAGGAAAAGAAAGAGCAATCTATTACATCAGCCGCACACTGATAGGCTATGAGTTGAACTACACATACATTAAACGGGCATGCCTCGCTGTTGTCTTTGCATCAAAAAAACTAAGACACTATATGCTCAGTCATCAGACACAACTGGTTGTCAAGATTGATCCATTGAAATATCTAATAAGTCAAGCAGCATTAACAGGCCGATTGGAAAAATGGGTCATGATACTAAGCGAGTATGACATACAGTATGTCGAGCATAAGGCAATAAAAGGGAAAGTAATAGCAGATCAACTAGCAGATGCACCGATTCATGCCACTCATCCATTAGTAACTGATTTTCCCGATGAGTCCATTTTTCAGGCGGAACCGGCATCACCATGGAAACTATATTTTGATGGGTCTCATACCGGTCATGGCTCAGGTGCGGGAATCTTGTTTATCACACCACAAGGAGATTCAATTCCTAAGTCATTCAGGATCGCTTTCCCCTGTACAAATAATATTGCCGAATATGAAGCACTAGTCACAGGTCTCAAGTTGGCAATCAAATGGAAAATTCAGACATTGCTTGTATTTAGGGATTCCCAGCTAGTAATCAACCAAGTGAATGATGACTATGAAACAAAGGATGAGAAATTACTTCCCTACAAGAGGATGGTGAACAGTTTCCTGACATACTTTCAATCGATTTCTTTTGAACAAATCCCCAGGATATAGAATAAGGCAGTTGATGCAATGGCTACTATTAGTTCTCTCTTGGACATCCCTAAGAATGTGTCACAATTTGAGTTTTGAGTAGAGCAGCTTTTGATACCAGCATATGATATCCCAGAATCGGAAATGGTTTGCGAACTTGTTGGTCCCAACTCTCCTTGGTATCAGGACATTTATGACTACCTAAAATCTCAAACCCTTCCACCGAACCTGTCAAATAACCAAAGGAAGTCCTTCATTAGAAAAGCTGCAAGGTATGCCATAGTCAGTAACACCCTATATTGCCATAGTTTCGACGACACCCTCCTTAGATGTCTTGACACCGAAGAAGCATGTACGACCTTACGAGAAGTACACGACGGTATATGCGGATCTCATTCGTGTGGTCCTACGCTAGCTAAGAAACTAACGAGACTTGGATATTATTGGCCGACCATGGAAAAAGATGCAATTGAATATGTCAGGACTTGTCATAAATGTCAAATACACAGTGACCTGGTCCATGCTCCAGCACAGGAACTCCAGCCGATCACTTCTCCTTGGCCTTTCACTCAATGGGGACTCGACCTCGTGGGTAAGATTCACCCAACCTCATCCAACGGCCATAAATTCATTATTACTGCCACTGAATATTTCACAAAGTGGATTGAAGCCATCCCATTGACATATATTATTGGCAAACAAATATCAAAGTTCATCCTCAACTACATCATTTGCTGGTATGGCCTCCCACAGTCTATCATCACTCACAACGGACGTCCATTCAAAAACCAAGACGTACGTGAGTTATGTGAGCGATTCCATATTCAACACCACTTTTCATCTCCATACTACCCCCAAGGAAACGACCAAGCTGAGGCGTCCAATAAAACCATTGTCAAGATCTTAAAAAAGATTGTCAATGACACTGGCCGCGACTGGCACATACAACTTAACCCTACTCTATGGGCTTACCGAACTAGCATTCGTACGCCTACAGGAGCTACACCATTCACCCTGGTCTTTGGCGCTGAAGCCATCTTACCCATTGAGGTCGAAATTCCTTCGCTACGAGTTTCCTTGAAGGGTCTAACTAATGAAGAGGAGTACCGACAATCATGCTTACACGAGCTGGAAATGCTGGAAGAAAGACGACAAAACTCATTGAATCATCTCCAAGCATACCAGAACCGCATTTTTCGCAGCTACAATAAAAAGGTTATGGTCAGAAGGTTTGACATTGGCGACCTAGTTCTCATGCAGAACCCCAAGAATCAAGCAGACAGAGAAAAGCCAGGCAAATTTGAACCAAACTGGCTAGGTCCCTATATTATCATATCTTCCTTCGGTTCTGGGGCATATCAATTGGCAACTCCAGATGGGGAACAGTTGACAGAGCCCATCAACAGTTTACATCTCCGAAAGTTCTACGCATAGCATTAGAGGATGGAGCTGAAAGCCATAAAATACAAAAAAAATTGAAAAATAATAAAAATCGTCACCCTGATGAAAACCTGGCAAACAGGCGTCTTGGTGACACCAAAAAAATCAAAAAAATTATGAAAATAGTAAAGAGAAAAATGATTCATTCAATAGTGAAAACCTGGCAAACAGGCACTTTGGACAAGTACCATGGTGAAAACCTAGCAAACAGGCGCCATGCGTAATCAATCATTGCTCTGCCATCTACTGTCACTTTGTCTAAACTTGGCTTAGGATGAAAGGTATGTTCGCCATTCCTCTCCAAATCGCCATTACATCCTACCCTACCTGTCATAGTGGATAAATGATTGACATCAAGTCCTGACAATTGTCTGTCTAACAAGTCAACGGTATCCCATCCATATCCCTCGCAAATGGCTAAGTCTTAGACCTAACTGGGGGAAAAATGTTTATCATGCAACTGTAGTGGATGTCACGTAAAAAGACAAAAACATTGGCAAAAAGTCCTAAAAACAAACAAAAACATTGGCAAAAAGTCCTGAAAAAAGACCAAAAACATCATAAAATGTCACAAAAAAAAAGACCTAAAATCATAAAATGTCCTGAAGAAAACCAAACAAAAACATCGACTGCTCGAAGCACACAAGTGCATTGTCATCGCTTGTCAAAGTCAATCATGTCAAATCAGTCTTTGTCATATGTCTGAACTACGTTGTCTCGCATTTGCTACGTAGGCAAGACTCATACTTGAGTCCCCGAGACATTAGGTCAGTCCTTTTAGGTTTGTCAAAATAAAATCATGACGCAATCTTGGATCATCAAGACAAAGTCATTGGTCATGTCGAACTACGAGGTCTCTAAGTGTATGACGTAGGCAAGGCCATCTATCGATGAGCCCCCGAGGCCGCACTAGGTCAGTCCATTAGGGTTCATGGCACTACACTGGCACACACGTCAAAAATATCCAATCATTTTTCAAATGGGAAAACTCCTGAAACAAACTAAAACAATATTTTATTCAACATGATAGTCTCATCAGTGCAATCTCATATCATCAAGGCAATATCGGCATATAGTCAAACACAAGTCAAATTCGGTCAAAACAAATCAAATCATCAGAAACCAGTCAAACTGTCAAATTTCGGTTAGTCTTCAGATGAGTCCTTCTGAATGATAACCTCTGTCATTTCTACCTTAGGATGTGTCCTTCCTAGGCATCGTCATTGTCATTTCGGCACTTTGAGCGATCTTCTTGACATCTAAAGATCACTCTTCATGACATCAGTATTCTTCAGATATGTCCTTCTGAAGAACCAACTCTGTCATTTATGCCTTAGGATGTGTCCTTCCTAAGCATCGTCATTATTTCGAGGGACCCCTTACGACCATTAGGGATCAAATCCTCTCAATATCGGCATTATTCAGGATGTGTCCTTCCTGAATTCACCAAGTCTCGACATTTTTTAAGGTCATCAAAACTTTAAACATTCGGACATCTCGACATTATCAATCATGGCATCTTGACATCAGAACAATGGATATCCAGACGCACTTTGCAAACACTTAACAATTGTCTTTTGATCTTTTATCATGTTATTAGTTTTTCAGCGAGATCCCACTAAGCAGGATTTAGAGAAGCAGCGATGTAGCATGACAATTGATGCACATGACTACTAGCTTCTCAGCGAGGTCCTGATCCTGGGATTTAGAAAAGCAACGACATATCATGATAGGGACTTTATTTATGTATGTTGGCAATCATGTCACTAGTTTCTCAAGGATGTCCTGGAAACAGGATTTAGAGAAGCAACGACGTTGCATGATTTGTCCTTGTCTTTTTCTGCTTGTGGTTGATTATGACAACAAGACTGGGGCAATCACGCTCGTAGTATGAGTCATGATCATCTTTGTCTATGACTGTTTGTCTTATGTAATGGTACGACCTTGCACACCTTGATCTATGTCATATCATGGTGTTTGTTGGCCATTACAACAGTTTTCCCAATGATGATTAGGAGCAATAAATATTAAAAGTCCTACGGTAAAGTGTTGAAGGATTTGGTCTTGGTATTAACATGCATTTTTTATAAGTCTTGTCATCTTCTCCTCTTGCATCTGGTTGTCTCACCTCATCGGTCTTGTCATCTTCTCTTGTCCATCCCATGATAATATCCTGTGACATCCAAAAACATAAGTGCATACATGATCATATACATTACATTAGGTCCATACATACATCATACATGGCATTAAATCATATACATAATCATCAGTATTGCATCTTTTACATAAATACATCATGCACATCATTAACATAATCATATAAATAAGCATTGCATCATCATGGCATCAAAGATCACAAGTAGGCATCATAGGACATACATGGCATCATAAATTAAGCATCATACATATCATAATATATAAAATAAAGAGCATCACATAACACATATAGGCCACATCAAAACTGCATCATCATATAATATCATCTCAAAAAGGTACAATGTCATAGGATAATGTTATGGAATATCTCAAAAATGGAGCTCGCAGGCTCAAATACATAATGTTTCATAATACAAAATTTCCCTAGGGTAGACCCTCATCATCCCCTCGAGGCGAAGAATGTGGCGGAGGCAACTCTGTCACGGGCTCTGAAACAATAGGTGGTCCTGTAACAGCCTCTGTCTGTGAAGCTGTCGGAACTGAGAAGGCAGGTGTCATCTCAACAGTATAGAACACCTGTGAGGTCACTGTGGCTGGACTCTGAGAGACAGAAGGATCTATAACTGGTGGCTGTACCTGTCCTGACCTCTGCACGGAACCAGTTGACCCATGGCTGTGACCTGGAGAGTGCCGGCGAGAATGATGTGACCTGTGTCTGAAGGTGTGACCTGTCGAAGTGGACCCTCCGATGTTGGTGTGGCTCCTGGTACCACTGCCACTGCCTGACCTGTGTCCGCTACCTGTCCTCGTCTGTGACCGGGACAAAGTAGGATCTCGTCACTCAGGTGGCACTGCCTGCTCATATAAAGTCTGGTACTGCCCCAGTCTCGTGCTAACCCTGGCCAACTCTTGAGCCATGTCTCCCATAGGTCCTGTGCACAAAGTTGCAAATTCGGTAGACCACTAGGCTGCATCCTGCTGGCGGATCACCGCCTGATCCCGCTCTACCCGAGCTACCTCCAGAGCTGACTGTAAAGACCTGACCTGTGACAAGCTGGCATCCAATCTCTGCTGAAGGTCTGCCACTCTCTGGTCTGCTGTGGCGTCTAGTGGCAACCCTGAGGAGGACGATATCTCCTCCTCCCCCTCCACCATCTACCATCTCAGAAGCCTCTCAGCCTCATCCATGGTGTCGTCCTCCTCATCGTCATCATCGACCTCCTCCTGTCCAGCCACCTCCACCTCCTCCTCCTGTCTGGGCTACTCCTCCGCCTCCTCCTCTTGTCTGGACTGCTCCACCTCCACCTCCACCTCCTGCTCTCCCACCTCCACCTCCATCTCAGGCATATCCTCCTGTCTCTTCCCCTCTGCCTCCTCACCCTCACCCTCACCCTCACCCTCCTGTCCACCCACCGTCCTCTCCTCCTCCTGTCTCTCCTCACCCTCTCCCTCCTGTCTGGGCTACTCCTCACCCTCACCCTCCTCACCAACCTTAGGGATAGCATATAACGCCACCCTCGCCACTCGTGGGCGCACCCTCCGAACCTGTCTCTGTCCATCTCACTGTCACCTCCTGCCATCTCCACCATCATCTCCACCTTGGCCTCCATCCCCACCCCTGCCTTCGTCCCTGCCTCTGTCTCCACCCCTGCCTCCACCTCTGCCTCCATCATCCCCGCCCCTCCCTCTGTCTCCACCCCTCCCTCCATCTCCGTCCCTGCCTCTGCCTCCATCTCTGCCTCCATCTCTGCCTCTACCACCTCGTCTGACCCATGGCACCCGCAAAATAATTGACCGCCTGTCAACTGGTGCTGGCCTGTCAGGATCTGTCAAGGGCACTGGTCGGCGTGCCTGCCATCATAAATCATATGCCGACGTCGTACCAGGATCTGCTACTCCTCCTCTCCAACCCCAGGCCTGGGCTACTAACCCATCTATCTGCTGTGTCGCAAAGGCCACTGGGATGGCCGGCCCCCATGCATACTCTCTAGATGATCGGGCATACTCTGTTGTCCCCACGGGCACATCCTGCTACTCGCCAAACTGTCTCAATACACACTGCGGAAGGTACATCTCAATGATCAAGGATGTCTGTACTGTCCTGCCAATAAGATATATGTACTGTCTGCAGAAGCTGAGATGCTCGTCCTCATCATCCCATGCCTCACAATCCCTGTACGGCCTCCAGATGAATGTCACCATGGTGTCAATCCTATGCCGCCACCACCCTGTCTCGCCCATATGGGTCTGTTGTAATGCATCGGCATAGTAATAAGAGTAGGGCATCCCCTCAGCTAGTTGTGGCCTGTCAATAGGAGGGCGGAATATAGCAATGTGCTCCCATTCCCAGATCATCATAAGGGTGGTCCCGCAGGAGATACTCTCTCCTCTCCTGTACACGACGTCGTGAAGCTGATGATAAAGCATCCCTAGCAGGCAAGGACCCCACGCATAAACTGTCCTGTCTCACCTCATGTCGACTAGGACGTCCCCCCAACCAATCGAAAATCCATATCCTCGCCGGTCAGGAATCAGAATACCCGCAATCATCGTCACCAGAAATGCATCGAAGCGACTGTAGTACTCCGCCAGGAACTCCCATCGGATCTCATAGCCCAGAATCCCCAGTCCAGCACCCTGATCCCGATAATAGGCATGGAAGGTATGCTCGCCATGCCGCGGATCATAGACAATCCGCTCCCCTCGAATAGGAATCCGGAGAATCCGGTAGACGTCCTCCAAAGTAATGGTAGCCTCACCTGTCGGCAGGTGGAAGGAACAGGTCTCGGAGTGCCATCGCTCGCATAGTGCGGTCAATAATCCCCTGTTCGCCCGAATGGCGGGCATGAACGCAGCATAGAATAAGCCCAGTCACATCAATCGTCGTCGCTCTCGTGGGCCTAACTAATCAGCAAACCGAAAGGTGATCGGTCTGCTCTCTCTCGTGTAGATAGGGGCAAGCTGCCTCTACAAAAAGATGAACACTACATAAGCACTTTTGGATAACTGTAAACATCGGGAAAGCATCTAAGGTCACGCAAACATAAAAACAAGTTTTCTTTAAGACAACAGGCAAGTGCGTCGCAAACAAGCAATTATGTCGCGAAAAGACAACTGCGTCGTTCAAAACATCAAATGCATATCAATCGGGCAATTGCATCTCGACATATCATTTGCATCACTAAAATGCGAATGCGTCGCAACATGGATATTGCGTCACCATCTGGCAATTGTGGCGTTTAACATGGCGATTGCGTCGCAAAATAACGATTGTGGCATTCCAACGGTCAAATGCGACTTGGCAAGTCACTTGCGTCGCACGAATTGTCAAATGCGGCGCGAACAACCGGTGAATTCAATTTGGTCTTTGCACTTGCGTCGCGACGCATCAAATGCGTCGAACGCGAAAGCAATTGCGGCTTACGCGAACGCATATGCGTCGCGGCGTAGGCGTTGACTACCCTAGAAAGCATTAAATAACACGTAAAACAATAAAATGACAAAGTGAGTTTAAGGTACATACCGTCGGCTCTGAGCCCTCTGGCCATCTGAAGGTCCTCACGTTCTCTCTACAGTGCTCTGACACTGGAATAACCATCCTCACTGCTGCACCTTTCGCTCTGAGCTCTCAAGTTTCACAAGGTAAATAGTAAAAGTGAATTGACTTTAACCCCTTTGTCAACCTATTTATAAGGTCAAAATGACATTTTTCAAACAAAGTCAATACTGGAGGCTCATTTGAACACCTTTGACTTCTTCGTAAGTTGCTTTAAACATGTCAGAATCCAAAACCAACTGCGTCGTCGTTTTTCTGATCATCAAATGGATTTATCGGGACCCTTTGCAAATTTTTCTGGCGCCGACAAAAAATTTAAAAATTTCCCGAGGGGGCAAGGATACTCCGTACCTTCGCTGGGGCATATTCTTGGCTTATTTTTCTTTGTCACAATGCGACATGCTACATTATGACAAAGAGAGGAAAAATGTAGACACCTAAAAATGACCTAGGCCTGCAAGCTTCATTTTTATCACTTTCGTCCTAGTATAATTATGACATTCAATTATGTCCTTGGTCCGCATTCAACTATTGATTAAATAATTCATAATTATTTAATTAATTCATGTCACTTATTCTTCATGATTATTAAATAAATAAATGTT
The DNA here is from genome assembly GCA_007258455.2 of Sequoia sempervirens. Taxonomy (NCBI): domain Eukaryota; kingdom Viridiplantae; phylum Streptophyta; class Pinopsida; order Cupressales; family Cupressaceae; genus Sequoia; species Sequoia sempervirens. Next base: position 224,228,219 of record VDFB02075321.1, on the reverse strand, counting down.
ATTTATTTATTAAATACGTCATTAACTGTCTAAGTCTTCCATTAATTAAATAAATCTTTTAATTTATTTAATTCCCTTTGTCATTTAATTCTTCTTGATTATTAAATAAATAAATAAATTTATTTATTAAATACGTCACTAACTGCCTTAATTAAATAAATTGATTAATTTATTTAATTAATTAATCATCTCCTAAATTTAATTATTTAATTGCTAATTTCATATTCTTCTCATTTTAAATAAATTAAATTATTTAAAATGGCATGTCATCCTAACTGTCAGATAAAGATTATTTATTATCTCTCAAAATCCATAATTTGAATTATTTTAATTCAAATTAGTAATTAATCTTCTAAAAATCAAGCAATCGGGTAGATTCTTGATTTTCCAAATCTTATCTTCAGTCCAAATCTTATCTCTTTGATTTTTTGAATCTTGCAAATCAGGCAATCTTATCTTCTTGATTTTTCGAAAATCTTTATTTTTAATTAATTTGTCTCATTTATTCTCCGCCGTTGATCCGATTTTATTCTGACCGTTCGATTAAGGATTTTTCCCTAACCCTAATTAGGGATTCTCAGGTTAAATCTTGATCGTTCGTTTTAGGGTCTCTTCTTCAATTTATCTCGTCTGTCCGTTTGAAATGGCCTTTTATATAAAATGCCATCTTCTTCTCATTTTTCAGGGGACATCTTGCGTAATTACTATAGGCATTTACCTAGTTTCACATTTATTGTCATAGGCAATTGTAGTATTTCAATATTGGCATTTTGTTTTAAGCTCAGGCATAGACATTGGCTTTTAGACATAGGCATTTAGATTTCAAGTAAATCCTTCAAAACTTGCTTGGGTCTTGTCACTCATCATAGTTGCTCATACAAATCTAAGGGCATCTTCATTTACTGCAAGCTAGGAGGTGTAACGAAGGTGAAGCATGGAAGATGGAGATTCTTTGTAATATTGTTCCTATTTGTTTTCATTATTTTCCTTTGTACTTTGTTATTTCATTGGATTTTAGTATTATGATCTAACCATTTAACAAATTGATTTTCCTTTGATTACAACAAGGATGAGACGCTTATGTCTAAGAAGGATCATATAGACGCTTGATTCTACTCATGACACCTTTTTTCTAGGTTTCCATCATAGTGCTTTCCCAAAGCGCCACCGTAGTGGTTTTCATTAGAAGACGATTTTTATTTTTACTATTTTCTCAACTTTTTAATTTTTATTTTATTTTTTGGAAATTTTACCCTCATGTTGAACCACCTAGTGGTATTTATGTAGAGGCCACTGCCATAATGTGCCAGTGATATCCTACCTAAAGAAGTTTTTTTGTCAAGATACAAGCACTTGAATGCAACCTTGAAGAACTCTGATCTGCCTTGTGGATACAAAAATTAGCCTTGTCTATGTGCGCACATCATGATAAAGTGCCCTCAAAATCCTTATGATGGGTAATTTCCAACACACAGTCAATGCAATCTAATTGGATATCATGAATGGAGTGGACAATGACATTTATGAAAGAATATGAGATGTATTGGTTGATGGTTTAGAACCTTTGACTCTCCAAACTTGGGAAGATGAGTAATGATGGGTGGGAATGAAGGTTTTCATGTTATTAGGACCAACCACTAGATATACTTTGTTCCTTGCTTGAGAAGCCTACTTTTGTATTTGAGTACTCTTTTGATGGATACACTTCCCTTTTTTATTTTTCCCCATAGTTTCTTTGACTAGTGGAGTTTTGGAGGGATTATTTTCTTTATTTTGCTTCAGTATCCATTTATACTTGATGCGTCCTTTTACTTTACTACTTCGTTTTCTTTGATGATATTTGCCTTGCTTAGATAAGATTTCTTCTTTTTACATCAAGGTCACATTTTTTGTATGAGATGATGGGTGAATTCCAACTCATGATATGGCTAGTTGTAGTGTTCAAAATATTTTTACCATAAGGATTCTTTGTGCCCCATATGTTGCATTTTTTTGTAGACAAGATTTCCCCTAGTGTTGTGAAGGTATGATCAATACCTAATCCTTTTCCCTAATAATGTATCCTCTGATCCATAGCCATTGAATATGACTTGTCATGAACACATGATATTGCTATGGTTCTTGTTGTTCAAGAATATGAACTATTTGCTCTAGTTCTATGACATTATTATCTGTTGATATTGCTTCAAAATATGTTGATGTTGACTCAAAAAATGTTGATGATGCACAATCATTGTAAGAATCAAGAATCTGAATGGTTGCTTGCTCTTCTGTAAGAATATCAACAGTGGGAGCCTAATGTTTTGGATGAAGAACATCTATGTGTCCATCAGAAAGAAACATCTCAGGGGTGATATCAAGGACATCTTTGAAGTTTAAAATGGTTTGGAAGATGTCCCTTAGCTCTTGGTGAAACTCTGGGTATAGGGGTTCTTGATCCTGACTTGATTTGGAGTAACTTTCATTATCCTCAAGAGCCTCCTCTTGACATGATCCTCAAGTAGATGATAGATCATTGATAAAAAGAATCTTTGCAATAGTCAATAGGTATGGGTGCAATAAGGATTTTTCTGGCTCGTTTGGAACTTCTTCAACATGCACAATCATTGAGTCATATGTGGGAGAGATATCACAATCTGATATCCACGTGATGTCATTACGATATAAAATATTGCTAAACATTGTTGATGGTTTTGGAATTTGTTTTAAAATAGTATCTTGATGTGTGTTTGATTCCTCGTGTTGTGATAAATAAATATGTTCTACCATGGTATCATGGGTATTGTTTACATTTTTTGACGTTGAGGCCTTTCTTGAATCTTTTGCTTTTGTATGATCAGGAATAGGGTTTGTGAAAATTTCCATTCCTAATTTTGTATCGAAATCAATGTCTCCTCATTCAATAAGATCTTCTATTAGTTGTTTGAGTCTAAATTTTTTTTGTGTGTTATGACCTTTGTATTGGTGAAATTTGCAAACAAGACTGTCTCTATTGCTATGATGTTTGACTTGTGGCTCTTGATAGTTTGAGAAATCTAGGAGTGTGATAAGATTAGACTATATCAACCTTTTTAACACATCCTCCATAGGTTCCTCCAAGTGAATGAATTTTCATTTAGGAGCACTATTCGACGTTTGTTGTTGTCCATATTGAGTGTTTATAGAATTGATTGTTATTTGATTGTTCAATGATGACGTGCATGGTTGTTGTGTATTCATGGTTTGGGTGTTTGCTTGCCTAGGATTAGTTAAGACCACCTTTGCATCAACAACACCATCACTAGTAACATTCTTGTTCTTGGCCCAAAAGCGGGATTTGTTGTTAGAACTAGTAGATGGGCGGTTGTCTTTATACACTTGTGTGTTTCCCTGTGAGATTGGGGCTCTCTTGATGTTAAGGGCTCCAGGGACAAGCTCATCGTAAGAGGATGCATTGAATTTTCAAATGGAAGGATAGATTTGGATCGACATTTTCTATGATGATTCCCACTTGTAGCTCATTGGGAATGGTCCACTTGCTCTTAGTAGATTTTTTCCTCCACCTTTGTAGGAAATTAGCGAAGGATTCTCCTTTGTTTTTTTTGAGGGTGTATAACTCTTCTAAGGTCACATCTATGTCAAGATTGAAGGAGAAGTTATCTATGAATTTATCAATTATTTCTTGAAATGTTTTGATACCTTGAGGAAATTGTGAGAACTAATCCATGGCAAGACCTTTTAAACTTCATGGGAAGAGGCACATTAAGTAGGAATCATTATAGGCCACCTCCATGCACATGACGATAAAATATTTGACATTGTCCATAGGACTTCCTCTCCCTTTTTATTTGTCAAATTTAGGGATTTCAAAACCAAGAGGAAATGGTACCATTGTGATGTTTTGATCAAATGGATATGAGAATAAGTTCTATTTATGGGGCTTATTCGTCTTGCCCGTATGGAGATCCTCCATTTTTTGTGTTAATGCCTTGAGTTGCGATGCCATATTATCTTGTGGGATTGGTGGAGGAACATATGTTTTGTATTGTGGGATGGTGGATGAAGTGTACGTGGGATTTTGATATGATGAGGTGTTGTGTGGTATGTATGGTGGTGAAGGATAAGGTGATGATGGTGTAGGTGTTTATGTTCCTAATGTGTTCGAGTTGATGATATTTTATTGAGGGTTATAGTATAAACCCCATTATTATTGTGGTTATGTGAGCAATTGTTGTTGTTGGGCATATTGTTGAGCTTGTTTTTGTTGTTGGGCTACTAAGGTTGGTTGTTGTGCTGCTAAGGCTACTTGATGTTGTTGTTGTTGTTGTTGTTGTGCTACTAGGGTTGCTTGTTGTGGTGTTGCTAAGGATACATGTTGTTGTTGCTATTGTTGTTGTTCTGCGAAGGCTACTTGTTGTTGTGCTTGTTGTTGTTGTTGTGATACTAAGGCTACTTTTTGTTATTTTTGTTGTTGTTGTGCTACTAGGGCTGCTTGTTGTGCTTGTTGTTTTTGTGATACTAAGGTTGCATGTTGTTGTTGATGTTGGACTACTTTCTAGTAAACATGTTGTGCTTTTTGTAAAGGTAAGGCATGTGCTTGCAATGTAGGATCAATCACTGGTTGGGACATTTGCGATGGGTTTTGGGTGTTGATGTTTTGTGCGGGTTGTGGATTGTTGATGAGATGTTGGGGTTTCGCTTGGTTTAACATCCCTTGCAAGATAGTGGATTGAGATGGAGGAATGTAAAAATGAGGTGCCATTTGATTTTACATGATGTGGGGGACCAAGGGAAAAGATGATGTTGGCATCGTTAATTATGGCAATGTTAAGGGAACATTAGGACCTTGAGTCCATTGATTGAAAGGATTCCCTTGACTGATGCTTTGGGGATTTCCTTGTGCTTGGGATGAATTCAAGGTATTTCTTTGGTTGATGGGGTCCGTATCCAAGGTTTTGTTTTGATTTGGGTTGATGATAGATGGGTTTGGTGTGCATGGTGGATTGACTAGAGTAGCTTGGGTAACCACTTGTTTCAATGTCTTGATGGGATTGTTGGAACCACTTGCTAAGGGTTGGCCTTGCGTGAGGGTGTTATCTTGCCCTTGTCCTATCTGAGGCACTTAGTTCACATTACTTTTTGTAACATTAGGAACACTTGGGGTATTTGTGGTGATGGATGAAGATGGTTGCACTTGAAATGTTGAGGTTTTTGTGTCATCATGGAATGTAAGTGGTTTTCCAAATGTTGGTGTCCAACTTGTGTTTTTGGGAAGGTTGGTGGTTAATGGAATGGTTGTATTGTGAATACCCATAGTTGTGTTTTTTCCTAGACATGAAGTGAGACCAAGGTTGGTTCCTAGCCTAGTTACAAGACAAGATGTTAAGGGTTGACAAGATGTTAAGGGTTGACTTGGAACAAGGGATGGAGTTGGTTGAATCATAGATGAAGTCGAGCCTTGTGTCAATGATTATGCAACAAAAGATGGGGAAATTGGAGCCACTTTTTCTAAGGCTCGATGTTCCATTATTTCTTCCCTAGTAAGTCCAAATGGATTGTTTGTGACATTTTATGTCTCATACAACCCTGATGGAGATGAGGTTTGTTGTGAGGGGGTAGAATAACTCCTTGGATCAAATTCTTAAGGGTTGGTACCAATGATGGTAGATGAGACTTTGGTTTTCTCCATGATTCTCTTGTGTTGTGTGATGGGAGATATAAAATACTTTCATTTAAGGATTTTTATGTTTAAAAAGACTTGTTTCTATTGTTAATTGACATGACTAGCGATAGATAATAGATTAACATATTTGCTTATTTTACTTTATGTTTAACTAATTAGCGAAAATTTTGAAAGTAATAGCTTATGTTAAATGTGTTGCTTTATGATGACTTTGGATGAGATAATTATGTTGAATTAATCTTTATTACCATGTTTTTTGTCCTTTTCATAAGGGTTTTTGACAGGGTATCTTAAAGGTTGATGAGACAATTAAAACTCTTTATTTAATCATGAGGAAATGACTACGCCATAGATAGGCCCTGTTGGATGATGAATCACTCAAAATATTAATCGAATTATTCATAGTCGGTTGCGGAACTTTTACTTCCAACGCCAATCTAGCGTAGTTTTGGCATAGTCCTCCTTAGTCCACTTCAGTTCTATTTTTAGTTTCATTTTTGTAATCTGTAGTTGGTCGCCTTAAGTTTTGGCAGTTAATGCAATGTTAGAAGCTAATAAGGATATTTTATAAATATCCATACTTTGGTCTTAGTTGGGAGTTAGATAATTTTGCAATCAGAATTTATGTAATCACAAGCAATACCTTGTTCTGCGTTCTACTTTTGATCATTGCAAAAGAAAGCAAGAAGTTAATCAACTCACTGTGTTAAGGGATCCTACCTGAGGAAGAGCAGGGCCTGCTCAACCTTTAGAATGATCTTATGGTATTTTTGTTAAGTGTTGTTATTTTTTGATTGGTTAATATTCAATCTATAGTAGAAACTGATTTTGAATTGTTCAATCGTTGAAATCATCTCCTACCTTGGTAAATGTTAAAATCGGATAATTAGTTTTGTTTAAAATTACGTTCGAAGTTTCAATTTATTATGGTTAAGATCGAATTGTTAGAATGGTTAGATTTATTTATTAGAAATATTGAATTGAAACATTAGAATTGTTAGAAGGTTTCTTAGATAAATTAGATTTAGATGTTGTTCGAATCACTTAAACTTGATGTTTGTTTATTAAGTTTCATTAAAGCAATGTTAGAAATTTATGGAAAGATAGAGTTGAAGTTTGTTCAGAATCTATTCATGAGGATTAGTCTTTATGCTTTTTAGAATAATCGTCATTTTCTTGCAATTCATTCCTGCTCTTAATTTAGTGTTTACTTTCTAGCAATTAAGTTATGGATTTCTTTTGAAGCAAAATAGCATTAATTTGAATTTCATGTTTAGATTAGGAATTAAAGTAATCATTAATTGTCTCCATGAATTGTTCTAAATCGAAGTCAACAAAGTCTGAATTAAGTCAACAAGATTTTAAAATTAGAAGCTAAAATAGAATTAAATCTTATGAATCAGTCGCTATAGTTTAGCTCTTGAAAGCTCCTGAAAGCTCCTGAATTAGGAAAAATGATACCTAAAGTTGCTATTTATAGTGCAAACCCCCCCAAAAGAATCTATGACAACTATCCTTACCGAATATTGCTCTAATACACGCCCGATTTGATAAAAGAATTAATTAAATGTTGCAAGTTGTGACATCAACAACCTTGCCCATCATTTTTGGCACCGTTGTCGGGGATACTTAAACGATTTGGCTATCTAGTGAGAAGCCTTAGTTTTGATAAGGAAGAGAGATCTAAAATTGTGGATGAGACGAAACAGAGATCAATTAGGAAGGTTTCTTCCATGAAACATTGACATTAGAAGAAATCTTGATTTTAATCAAGAGGATATCCAACAATACCAGATTGAAAATAAAGAAATTAATCAGGAAAACCCCATTGAAAATGAAGAGGAGAACAAAAATCTATTTCCACAAGAAGAAATGGGAGACCAACCAGCACGTCCCCTAGCAAATCGGACCTTTTCAAATCCTATCAATCTTGAAAGACAACTTGATGAACCCCCTATGAAAAACATTTTTCCCTCAGTTCTTCCAACATTTAGGGGAAAGAATGCAAAAGACCCTGATCAATTCCTGTTCAAATTCAAAATCTTATGCCAAACCTATGATTATTCAAATGATAATCAAAAGCTGAAAATGTTTCCTTCTACTTTGAAAGAATCAGCTTTAAGATGGTTTATGGGTTTAGGATCAGGAACCATTAGAACTTGTAAAGGAGACTGGATTCTTGGAAAAATACCAAGATTATTGTCGAGTGATAGATAGAAAAGAGGAACTATTTCACATAAAGTAACAAGAAGATGAAAGTTTGGAGGACTATGCTAATAGATTTCAATTTTTGCATCAACGGTGCACTAATGGGTTGGATGATGAAATCAACAAAATAATTCTCTTGAGAGGGATTGAAGATGAGTCTAGAGATTCCTTGAACCTGATGGGAAAGGGAAACATTAACAAGCTTTCCTTGGACGAAATTGTGGAGATCTGTAGAAACTACTCTAGAACTAGAGTGGGGACTTGAAACTCCAGAAGGAACAAGACTCACAACACTGATGTATCAGACATAATGGAAGAATTGGCGAACATGAAGACTGATCTACTACTACATCTTAACATGCAAGGAGAGAAAAGAACCACATAACCCTTGTTAATTAATTGTTCCAAATGTAGGGGAAAACATCTTTTGAGGGAATGCCCATTAAATCAAGTTGAAATTTGTGAGATTTGGGACAAACCACACCTGACTAGTTCCTGCAATCTTTTGGTAGGAATAAAGAACAATATCAAGAAACCACCAGTGGTCAAAGAAGAACTCATTTATGTCAACCAAAGACCTCAGAAACAAGGGTATAATGCAAATCAAAGACAATATAATTCATAGTCAAACTGGAATCAAAACCCATGGAAAAACTAAAATCAATGGACCCCCCAATATTAGCCACAACACCCACCTACATATTGGGGACAACAAGAATGGATGAATCCCCAATTGAATCAATCCTAGTGGCAAGCTAACCAACAACCACAATGGCAAGCAAATCAAACCTCATGATAGCAAAATCAAAACCAATTCCATCCATGGAAAAATTAGGGATAAAAACAACCCTGGAGACAAACACCTTCAGCACTTAATGTCCCAAATGCTTCAAATAATCAAGTGAATCAACCCCAAATGCCAGCTCAACCGGTTCCAAATCCAAAAAATGCATGAACTGATACAAACAACCCAAATGTAAATGTAGTAAATGTTAATGACATACAGTTGTGAAGCTAGAATGTGAAAACTGCACCACCAAAGACAATTCCAGAAAGAGAGGAAGAAAATAAAGAACAAGATGAACAAACTATCAAACAAGCTCCCTATCCCGAGCGATTGCATGAAGGGAAGAATAATCCTCAAACCTCATCCCCTAACTACATGAATGTAATCGATTCACAACTTCTTAGAGAGTTAAAAAAGATTAACATAGAGATACCTCTATTACAGGCAATCAAGGATATACCCGAGATCAATCAGTTAGTAAAATCCCTTTGCATGAAGACCCCAAGAAGAAAAAAGAAAATTCCTTCAACAATTCAAGTAGGGACTAAACTTATTTATGTATTATCAAGAAGACTACTTCCACATAAATATAATGATCTTGGTAGCCCTATCATAACACTAAGTATTAATGGAATTGAAATACCAAATGTCCTGATTGATTTAGGAGCTACCATAAATGTCATTACATCTGATACAATTGAAAAGCTAGGAATAACAACAATTCAGCCAACAACAACTGTTCTATAGTTGGCTAATCAATCAACTACAAAACCAGAGGGTATTATAGAAGAAATCATGGTCACAATTGATACATGGGATTATCCAATCAATTTTTTGGTTCTCAAAGCCAGAAGGAAAGATTTTGGATACCCAATCATATTAGGAAAACCATGGTTGGCTACTGTTGCAACCTTAATAGACTGTAGATCAAGAAGCATGATAATTACCAATGGGAAAAAAACAAAAATAATTGTCACTTTATCCACCTGCACAACCATCAATCAAAAAAAACACTCACCTTTGGGTGGATGAGGATTTGGATTCTAAAGGTTATGGTATTGTGGAATTAGCAATGGTAACCATAACAAAACATATCCAAGAATGTGAAGAACAAGAGATAATTTCAGAAAAAGAGCAAGATGATTCTCAAACAATGTTACATGAACAACATTGTTGTCCTTTGAATACTCTTTTTGACAAATCAGTAATTTCTAAAATGGACACAAAGGAGATTACAGTAGTAGGAGATATACCCCTTAATATCAATTCAACCTTATCTCCAACGCAAGAGGAAAAATTGAAAGAAATTTTAGAAAAACACACCAGAGTGTTTGCTTGGGAATATACTGATATGAGAGGTATCCATCCTTCAATCTGTAGTCATCACATCTACACAGAAGATGTCAGACCAATAAGACAAGGAAAAAGGTGAATTAATCCTGTTCTTCGTGACATTGTTAAAAAAGAAATTGAGAAGCTGCTTAAAGTACGATTCATATATCCAATATATGATAGTCACTGGGTTTCCCCATTGGTTATAGTTCCAAAAAAAATGGTAAATGGAAAGTCTACATAGACTATAGAGAATTGAATAAAGCCACGAAAAAAGACCATTTCCCATTGCCATTTATCAACCAAGTCCTAAACAACCTAGCAAGCAGCAACTACTTCTCATTTCTTGATGGCTTTGGTGGATATAACCAAATCCAAGTAGCCTTTGAAGATCAAGACAAAACTACCTTTACTTGTCCTTGAGGTACATATTCCTATACAGTCTTACCATTTGGACTATGTAATGCACCTACGACATTTCAAAGAGCGGTACTTGCAATATTTGTAGACTTCATTAGTTCATGTGTAGAAATCTATATGGATGACTTTACAGTCCATGCTAAAACATTTGATGAAGCATTACAAAACCTAGAAAAGGTTTTAAAACGCTACAAAGATCATAGATTATCACTCAATCATGAGAAAAGTTCCATTATGATGATAGAGGGAATTGTTCTGGGACATCACATCTCAAAAGAGGGGATAAAGGTTGATCCAAAGAAAGTTGAGATCATACAAAACATTGAAATCCCTAAGAACCAAACTGGAGTAAGAAGTTTTCTTGGGCATGTAGGGTATTACAAAAGATTTATAGAAGGATTTAGTAAAATTGCATCACCACTATTTACCTTGCTCAAGAAAGAAGAAGAATTTGTATGGACAAAAGATTGTCAGAAATCCTTTGAAACAATCAAGATAGCCCTAACAACTTCACCAATTATTAAAGGACCATTTTGGGGAGAGCCTTTTCACATACATGCACATGCATCTAATTTGACCATTGGTGCAGTATTAGGACAACAAGATGAAAATGATGCCATGCATGCAATTTACTATGTGAGCAAAAACTTAAATCCTGTTGAAAGAAACTACACAACAACAAAAAAGGAATTTTTAGTTGTAGTATATGCAATAAATAAGTTTAGACATTATATTACATGCTATAAAATCTACGTACATGCAGACCATGCTGCAATCAGATATCTAATGAATAAAGTAGTGGTAGGTGGACGCATTATTAGATGGTTACTTTTATTGCAAGAATTTGGTGTAACTATCATTGATAAGCCTGGAAAAGACAATGTTTTTGCTGACTTTCTTTCCAGAATTATTTTACGGGATAACCAAGAACTAGTGGAGGATGCATTTCTAGATGAACACTTATTTGCTATATCAGTTCATCCACCATGGTTTGTTGATTTGGAAAATTACCTTGTTATAGGAAAATGTCCAAGTCAATTTAGTCATAAGCAAAAAAAGAAGTTAATCTGTGAGAGTTCCATATTTCAATGGATTAATGGTCTTCTATTTAAATTATGTCCTGGCCATGTTTTATGCATATGTGTAATAGAATTGGAATTTTATGGTGTAGTGCATGCCTGCCATCACGAACCTGAAGGAGGACACCTCTCAGTTGTAAGAACAATTCACATAATCTTGGGTGCTAGTTACTTTTGGCCAACATTGACAAAGGATGCAACATTCTTTGTCAAAAACTGTGATGAGTGCCAAAGAATGGGGAGGCCTACAACAATCATGGAGATGTCGTTGCAGCCACAAATTGCTCTTGAACCATTTGAAAAGTGAGGCATCGATTTTGTGGGACCGATAGATCCGCCTTCAAGACGGCAGCAATATATCCTTGTTTGTACCGATTATGCAACAAAATGGGCTGAGGTGAAGGCACTACCAACAACAAAAGAAGATGAAGTTGCAAAATTTTTGCACAAGAAAATTCTCCAAAGGTTTGGTGCACCCAGAGAAATTGTTTCAAATCAAGGACCGCAATTTGTGTTAGCAATGATGGAAGCATTTTTACAGAGGTACCAAATAACTCACATAAAATCTTCGCCTTATCACCCACAGGTGAATGGGCAAGTAGAGGTCACAAATAGAGAATTATATTATATTCTGACAAAAATAGTTTCTTTGAACAAAACGGATTAGGTAGATAGGCTAGATGAAGCCATCTAGGCCTATAACACCACGTGGAAAACAACAACTGGGTTCTCCCCTTATGAACTTGTGTATGGAAAGAAACCAATCATGCCAATTGAATTTGAGTTGAAAATATTGAAGACAACAATAGAAGTAGGGATTTACCTACCAGAAGCAGAGAAAAGTAGAATTTTGCACCTTAATAGACTTGATGTAATGAGAATGGAGGCACTTCAGCATACAAAAGTGATTCAAAAGAAAAGGAAAGAATGGCACGATAGACATATTGTGTCCAGACAGTCCAGAGAGGGAGATTGGGCACTATTATTTGACTCCAGATTTGAAGAGTTTAAAGGAAAGTTCCATACCAAATGGTTAGGACCCTATGAGATACAACAAGTGTTTGAAAATGGAGTTGTCCAGTTAGTTCCAATTGATGGAGATAAAAGAGTTATGTTGGTCAACGGTCATCGACTGAAAACTTACAATAAGCCAACAACAAAGGAGGAATTTTTGGATGAAGTGCAACACAGAATTGAACATTTTCTCATGGAAGATATCTCCTCCATGAAAGAAGATCTTTGAACATTTCAAGAAGGCACAAATAAATAAGGTAAATTGAAAACCATCAAATGGTGGTTTACCTTGAGAAAAGTGGAAGTAAATTGAAAACCAACAAATGGCGGTTTACTTTCGAAAAAAAAATTAAAAAATAAAAATAAAATAAAAAATTGATGGTTGAAAACCAGAAATGGCAGTCTATCTATGTTAACTTTTGAAAGCTCCTGAAAGCTCCTGAAGAGCCCCTCAAAAGCTCCTGAACGATCCTGAAGATCTTGAAGACTGAAGACTCTGTTTTGCTCGATAGCTCCTAAAAACTCCTGAAATTCCAAACTCCTGAAAGCTCCTGAGAGTTCCTGAAGACTCTTGATGAACTCTTGAAAGCTCCTGAAGAACTCAAGAGCTCAAAATAAATTAAGGTGTGCATTTAATCTAAATATTGTTTTTGAAGTTATTTTCTATTTTAGTTAGACTAATTTAAAATAGGTAAATATTTATGAATCTAGACATCTCTGCCACAATGTTAATTAATGATAGTAATAAATCCACTTTTAATCATTTTAAAAAGTGGCGGATTGTTGGAATAAGGAATGATGTGACATGGATAATGTCAGTAGAGGACAACGGATCTCTTCATGATTCGGTTGTCTTTTCAAAAATCCTCCCAAGTACATGATGACATGTGTAATGAATGCCACCAACCTTGCGAATTGAATTGCAAGTTTCAAGTTGTGGCGTGCGAATCGTCCGGAGCAATAAAGGAAATAAATGTAAGAGATTAATGGCATGTCATGTCATTTTCAAAATTGGTTGCTCCCAAATCAAGAAACAAATCATTCCGCATTTTTGGTAAGTATTCAGACTGCTAGTTGAAGTCCGCCATTTTTTACAGAGAAAGATGGGGAATAAGAGAAATTTTGAACCAGAGAACTTCAATCTTGATTAAGAGACCAGAAGATTGTTAGAAGAAGCTGGGTGGCTAAATTTTGTGATGCAGTATGAAGGCTTCCAACCAGAAATGGTTATGGAATTTGTGACAAATTTCAACGTGAATGTCACTAGGGTAAGGGGAGAAATAATTGAGGTCACACCAGAAATCATAAGTGAAATTTCTAGGATTCCAAATGAAGGAAAACCAGTTAACAAAGGCCGAGTTAAGTTTGAGAAATTGGTGGTTGCATTTCACCAGGAGCCAAAAAGAAGGCCAAAGATACAAATGCATAAAGGAGACCAGTGTGGCATAGCTCATAAAAGTTTGGACGAGCCATGGAGGAATATTGTGTCTTGGCTTATGAAATTATTCACCTGTGACGAGCAGTATGGTACGATACCGGGTTCAAGAATGCAGCTTTAAATACATTTAAGGTATGGTCAGAAAAATCCTTTAGCTAGGATAAATTTTCCAGCGTTCTTATTTCAGAAAATTTCTTCCATGATTTTGAGAGTGAAAGCTAGGGGGAATCTTCTTTGAAATACCAGGGGTTGATACATTTGATAATTTAATACCCTTTCTTAAAAAAAGAAACTGGGAAGGAGGGCTGGTTAGAATTTTTGTCTGTGCCTGTAGGAAAGCAAAAAGGGAGACCCACAAGGTGACCCTCAGCCAAAAAGGAAAAAATGGAGGAAAGATAATCTTCCAAGAAAAGGGGAAAAAGAAATTTTTTAAAAATTTCAGAGATATCTAGGGTAACCCATACTAGGTCAAAAAGGAGGAGACAAAAAGTACACGAGGAAAACCCTAGTCATGTTGAAATTGTTGTGTCCACTCCTGATGATGCACCCATAAGTCAAACCCATATTTTCGAAAGCCCTATTAAATCCCTTGAACATGAAGATACATGTACCCCTGTACCATCTCCTGAGAGACCTCAAAGTCCCCCTGAAAACCCAATGCCGACTCCTAAAGACAACCCTGTTTTTGAAGTCTACGACTCTGTTGAAGAGTTTGGCGCACAATCCAAAGAGCAAGAGGCCTCTAAAGAATTTGAACAAGAAGAGACTATAAAATCCCCTATACCTTCCCCACAATATGAGAAGAGAAAAGGGAAAGAGCCTTTAATTGAAGAAGGACCCCACAAAGCATTGAATACAGAGGAATTAGAAATTGAAGAATTACTAAGAAGAATGAAAATGTCTTGTTTAGAGGCTGAATTAGAACAAGAAAGAAGAAATGTGAAATTATTTGAAGAAAAATTGAGAAGAAAAGAAGAAGAATTTCAACAATTGGCTTGCAAAAATCAAGCAATGGAAAGGAAAGTTGAGCAAAATGATGCAAGGATCAAAGAACAATTAAGTAAAATAGAGGATGCCCTGCAACAAGCCAGTGTGCAAGCATTAGTAAGTGTTGATGAAATTTCAAGATTAAAGGAAGAGTTGCAACGGAAAGAAGAAGAATTAAAGAAGCAATCCATGTGGTTCTATGCACAAGAAGCCTCTACTTCCACTACTCCTCCACGCAGCCTTGCATTACCTTTCATTATCCCTCATATTCCTCCCACTCCTCCAGTACAACCAACTCCAGTTCAATCAAGATACTGTTCTTTAGCATTTTTGAAATATAAGGAAGAAAACAAAGTGTTAAAAGAGCAAATACAAAATTTAGAAAAAGAAAAGAATGAGACTGGGAGAAGACTTGAACAAGTGGCAGAAATCAGTTCTTCCATGCTTCCCATGAGAAGACCAGCTGCAACATATTCTTTGTTTCTTAGAGAAAAATTTTTAGAATGGAAATTAAATCAGTTAATTTTGAGGAGTCTAGATTACAATGAAGATCATGATTTCCTTAATGATTACTTCAACAACCACCCTGAAATTTAGAATTTAATGTGTGAATTTTACCAACATGGTTTTTTAATAGGGGACAATGATGACACAATGTTGAATATATATGTTGGACAGATTCAAATAAGATTATTTGTTTCTTTAATGCAAAACCAAGTGGATTGGTCAAATAGAATGAATAAGTACAAAGAAGCTCAAACAAAATATGGGTTACCAATGAGACCTAAAAAGCCCCATGTTGAATTATATATCAAAGTTGTAAAATCAGTGGTCAGGTTAAATAATGTTAATCCCATCTATGTCTCAAATTTGTTTGATAGCAATGCATCATTCCAGAATGTGAAAGCAACACTCCCGCTATTAGCACTACGGTCCTATGAAGAAAGGTACCAGTTTATTCCAGAATTAGTTAGGAAAAGGGAGCCAATCAATCTGAATAATATTAGTTGGAGTTTAGTCAGAGTCAAGCATGTTATCACTCTAATCCAACAGCAAAAAGAATTCTGGGTAGGCATGGGATTCAGAATGCCAATTATTATTATGCTAGCACCAAAGCTAAAGGAAACAACAAATAGACCAGCTCCAATAATGAGGGTGTGGTTTGAGAACTTGAGAGAAAATTATGGCTATGCACTTAATACCAAATTGCTGGAACAATATAGAGAGGGTGTATTTGACTGCTACATTTGGATGGAGGCACTAAACAGAGAAAAGGAGAACACCATAGTTCTGGATGATGATCCATGAGGACATGGTCCAAAGAAAGTTGTGGAGAAATGATGGGAGATATAAAATACTTTCATTTAAGGATTTTTATATTTAAAAATACTTGTTATTGTTAATTGACATGACTGGCGGTAGACAATACATTAACATATTTTCTTATTTTACTTTATGTTTAACTAATTAGCGAATATTTTGAAAGTAATAGCTTATGTTAAATTTGTTTCTTTATGATGAATTTAGATGAGATAATTATGCTGCATTAATCTTTATTACCATGATTGTTGTCATTTTCATAAGGGTTTTGACAGGGTATCTTAAAGGTTGATGAGACGGTTAAAACTCTATTTAATCATGAGGAAATGACTACGCCATAGATAGGCCCTGTTGGATGATGAATTACTTAAATTCTTAATCAACTTCTTCATAGTCGGTTGAGGAACTTTTACTTCCAGCGCCAATCTAGCATAGTTTTGGCATAGTCCTCCTTAGTCCACTTCAGTTCTATTTTTAGTTTCATTTTTGTAATCTGTAGTTGGTCGCCTTAAGTTTTGGCAGTTAACACCATGTTGGAAGCTAATAAGGATATTTTATAAATATCCATACTTCGTTCTTAGTTAGGAGTTAGATAATTTTGCAATCAGAATTCATGTAATCACAAGCAATACTTTGTTCTACGTTCTACTTTTGATCAATGAGAAAGGAAGCAAGAAGTTAATCAACTCATTGTGTTAAAGGATCTTACCTGAGGAAGAGTAGGGCCAGCTCAACCTTTGGAATGATCTTATGGTATTTTTGGTTAAGTGTTGTTATTTTTTTATTTCGTTAATATTAAATCTGTAGTAGAAACTGATTTTGAATTGTTCAATTATTGAAATCATCTCCTACCTTGGTAAATGTTAAAATCAGATAATTACTTTTGTTTACAATTACATTCAAAGTTTCAGTTTATTATGCTTAAGATTGAATTGTTAGAATGGTTAGAATGGTTAGATTTATTTATTAGAAATATTGAATTGAAACATTAGAATCATTAGAAGGTTTCTTAGATAAATTAGATTTAGATGTTGTTCGAATCAGTTAAACTTGATGTTTGTTTATTAAGTTTCATTAAAGCAATGTTAGGAATTTATGGAAAGATAGAGTTGAAGTCTATTCAAAATCTATTCATGGAGATTAGTCTTTATGCTTTTTAGAATAATCGTCATTTTCTTGCAATTCATTCCTACTCTTAATTTAGTGTTTACTTTCCAACAATTAAGTTATGGATTTCTTTTGAAGCAAAATAGAATTAATTTGAATTTCGTGTTTAGATTAGGAATTAAAGTAATAATTAATTATCTCCATGAATTGGTTTAAATCAAAGTCAACAAAGTCTAAATTAAGTCAACATGATTTTAAAATTAGAAGCTAAAATAGAATTAAATCTTAGGAATCAATCGCTACAGTTTAGCTCCTAAAAGCTCCTGAAGTAGGAAAAATGATACCTAAAGTCACGGTTTATAGTGCAAACCCCCCCAAAAGAATCCGTGACAACAATCCTTATCACATATTGCTCTAATACACACTTGGTTTGATAAAATAATTAATTAAATGATGCAAGGTGTGACATCAATGACTTTGCCCATCATTGTGATCTTGTCTTTACCATAAATTTTGGGTCACCTATGGGAGATGTGTGTTGAGATTTGTAATGTTTGAACTCTCTAGTTGACTCAAATTTAGGTAGAAGGGATGTTCTAAGTTGTCTTAGAGCAATGATGATAGTGAGAGATGAAAAGGTGAATGAAATCAGGAGTGATCTTTGTAAACATTTTAGGACAACACTTTTGACTTAAAGATTTGTTTGATGTTTTGATGCTTGGATAAAGGATGTTTATGAACTTGTGAACCTTTAAGGTAGACTTGTGTCCTTCAATATAAATGAGTTCAAAAATGATAACTAATTTATCCAAATGCATGCAAAAGGATTCATTTCACATACAAAGTAGCTAAGTTAGGATTTGGGTTGATAGATGTTTATGTTCAAAGTGTTGGTGTATTCAAAAATTTTGTAAATTTTGGTGAAGTGAAGGATGAAATATGATGAAGGATGGATGAAATTTTTGACCCAATGTTGAACTAGAGTGAACCTTTGTTTTTCAAGATTAAGGTAGTGAGAAAAATGCTATACCTCTAAAGTGATCAAACCCTAAGGAATCAATGATTTTGGTAAAATAGAACTTAAATGTTTTTGGAAATAGGACCCAATGATTTTGAAAATAGAATTTGGACTCAATGTTTCACAATGTTTTCCTTGTATAATAGCAGGCATAAGGTTAGGTTGTTCAATCAGAGCGATCAGATGCCAAATGGTCATGTGGGGTTCAATTTGTGAAGTTATCTTGCTTAAATGAGTTTCTTTTTACCAAAAACGCTTGTCTTTCTTAAGTTCAAACTAAATGTCTATGTCAAAAACATCATCAATTTCACAAAGCCCATTTTGTGAAAAGGATGAAGTCAAGGGCATAGTTACCTAGGTTAAATTTGGGAAGTATGGATTGAGATGTAAACCAAAAATATTTAGAAGTCTCTAAGAATAAATTCTTAGGACAAGCATCAATATCAAGGTTTTTTCAAAGGGTATCCATACTTAGACCAAAGGGTTTGAAATTTTGAAAAGACTTGTTAATGTTTGTTTGCAATGTTTTTGGAACCAAGCAAAGTATTAAACTGACTCACAAGAATTTACCACCCTAGGTTCATAAGATACTACTTGTTGAATGCCTACTTGGATTTCTCCAAACACTAAGACAATGCGAACAATTAGAGATTTGGTGACATTGGCTCCCCCTTACACGACACACACGTCTCAGGTACAAAAATTCTCAAATCCTTAAGATCTGAAGGATTTTTCTATTTCTACAATGAATATTAAAATTTTGGGTGGTTTTTTTGCCTCAAGATTATTTCAATCAAGAGGCCTCCCAATATCTTCCTAAGAAAGGATTTTGGTGTGTCACATGGACACTAGGGGTGGCACTTGTCGGTATGACACGTCTGCACCTGTTGCTTATGACTTTCGTCACAAACACATTTTTTTATATAATGATTCAAAAGAGCTTGGCTTTAACCCCTTACCGCTTTGGTTGTTCCCACCTTTCGAAGTGGGGTGGTAGGACCTCTAAAGGTTACACATATTTAAAGCATAAAAAAAAAGATTTTTGTCACCCAAGATTGCCAATTGGCGCAAGGGGAGAGGATAAGCACTTCCAAGCAATAAAAATATACTTGTGTGTTTCTCTTCACCCAAGATCACACAAAGTGTAAGGGGATTGGATACACACAACAAGCATATTTAGAAAAATAAAACATATGTTCATTTTAAACCATCATAGAAAAATGAGTTCATTTTAAACACCAATTTGAAGTATGAAAGTTGTATTGTTTTATTTTAATCCAACAAACAAAATGATGTGAGGGTTTAGTTTTCAACCATTTTGAATGTCCATTTTAAAGCCCAAAAGAAATTTAGTTTGGTCTTAAAGCATTAAATAAAAAAGCATCATAAATGGGTTATAAATGCCCCAAAAGTGTCGAAACACTTGTTAGAGTTATATTTAAATGGTAATATGCTTCTTCACTTCAAACTTTTTCACTCCAACCTACAAAACCAGTTAGTCAAAAAAGAAAAAATGAGAATTTAGTGACATGTTAGTGATCAGATAAAATCAAAAATTTAAAGCACATGTCAAAATTTAAAGCAAATGTGAAGGTTTTGTTCAATTTTATCCAACTTTGACAGTTAATTCATTTTATCCTTTCACTAAGTGTAAAGAAACATTTTTAGAAAAATAGATTGTAACAACTTTTTCAAATCTTGATCAATTTTGAAATCATAAAATGTTTTGGAAAGCTAAACATGAGATCTTCAAAACTCAACAACCTTTCTACAAGATTAATCATATAGAATTTATTAAAAATGAAGGAAATCATGCATTTAAGAGATTAAACCCAATTTTTAAAAAAAAATAGTAAAATTAATGATGGATGATTATAACAGCAACTTGAAATAATAACAACTTTATCAAATCTTGATCAATTTTGAAATCGTATTTTTTTTTGGAAAGCTAAACATGAGATATTCAAAACCCAACAACCTTTCTGCAAGATTAATCATATAAAATTCATTAAAAATTAAGGAAAATCATACATTTAAGAGATTAAACCCATAATTTAAAAAAAACACAACAAAATTAAAAATTTGATATCTTTTTCAATTCTTGATGAAATTGAGTGTGATAAGAAACTACAAAAAGGTAAGATAGAGATCTAAAAAACCAAAATAGTCATTTTTCAAGCTTTAATTCACCCAATCTTCTATGATTAAAAAAAATGATGGGTTTCAAACAAAATTTTGGGGTGTAACCTGCAAAATTTCTCCAAAAAACACACAAAACATTAAAGTTTTCCCTCCTTCTAGCACCAAAATGTGACCAATGACATAGTATAGATTAACTACACCTAATCCATAGGAATTTGAGGCATATTTAACCCACTAAGCATCAATCCCAATAAGATCATTCATTGTAAACAAAGACAAAGAAGCCATTAAAACCATAGTAACGAGACTCAAACTTGGCTCAGACTTGGTTAGGGTGACTCGACTCGCGACTCGCAACTCGGTGTAGACTGGGCACAAACTTGGTAAAATGAAAAAAGTTGAAAAAACCTTAGAAATTTAGAGATTTTTAAGGATTTAAAACTTGTTTCAAGCACCCTTTATTGAATAAACCTTAAAGACACAACAACAACATTAAATAGAAGCAAATTTGATCACATACACAAGTATACAATGATCACATAAATATAAAGTACACAAATTATAGTTGAGCTATTGAAAGAAATAACATACTTAGATATATAAATATTGTCAAATGTATACAAAACTCATGGAATATGAAATCCATGACATCAAATGTTCCATATAAATATGAAATATCAAAAAAATAGCCACAAGTCTATGGCTTAGTGGAGCCAGCATCCTTCCTACGAATGCTTCTAAGGGTCCTCGATGATGTAGTCATTGCAACCATAGTCTTTGCCTATGTCGCTATGCCACTCTCACCAACAACAATTGTGTCTCCTCATGCTCTAGCCTCCTCCTCGGCTATGGCTACAACCTCAGCCTCTCTCTCTACCTGGTCCACCCAATCAAGGTCCTCATCACTAAAGACTACATTTGTAGCCTCAGTGATCCACTCAGACTATGGATCAACCTCCTCTAGCCTAATCGGAGTGGAGTCATGGTCAAAAATATTTATGTATCTGAGGTGAAGGTTATAATTAACCTACACCAAATCATTCATCCTCTCCACTGATAGTCTATTGTGCTTCTTAGAGTGTATGGGCTCAAACATACTCCAATTGCGTTCACAACTAGATGAACTGCATGGCTAGCTCAATATACAAATGGCAACTTTTTGAAGGTTCGGTGTATCGAAACCAAACATATGCCACCAACTATCTAAAATGAGAAAAAGAAGAAAAATAAATCTCATTTCCAACTTTAATTTTCAAGTTCAACATTTAATAATAAATTATAATATAAAAAGATGAAAATTATGCTCTTAAATATATTTTTACCTGGCAGTAATGTCATCCTACTCTCTTTTCACAAATGACGTGAAAAAAAGTCTTCTTGTGCCTTAGTGAAGGCATCTATCTCATACACTATTTGTGTAGTAACAATAGGCAACATCCGCTCTCTCATTGAGTAGATCCCACTTAGAATCTCTCTATCTGCATGTAGATCATGACTGAATTGGAAGGCTAGATTTAGGAAACATGTGGCTGCATGGATGGGCCTATGAAGTTGGTGGTGCTATCTTTGATCAATGATCGCCCAAATGGGATGATACTTCTCCTCAACTCCACCATAAATGGATCTAATGGCCTCTTTGGCCCTATCCATGCCCTCATATATGTAGCCCATTGTGGGCTTCTCCCCATCAGCAACTTGTAGGAGAACTACCAAGGGCTCAATAAAATGCAAAGTGCAAACATTGTGAAACATTAAATTAAGTAAGTGTAAACGAAAATAAACAAAAAAAAGTAAAATAAAAATAAAAATTAAAAGTAAAACATAATGAAGAATTAAATTTTACCTTCACAATCTCCTTCATTGGTGTCCAAAACCCTAACTCATCAAAAATGCAAATCAGCAACAACAATCCCTGTAGTGCTTGTAGCAAAGAATGAGGAAGACCACTCCTCACCAAAAAACATGCTCCTTAAAGCTTCCCTTGACCAAATCAAGGATTGCAATGTGATAAAATTTGTTGCAAACCTAGTGATGCCAGGACGAGCCAACTCCCTCAACCCTGTGTATTGCCTTATAAGGTTAAGCACCCATATGTGATTGTATACAAATTTTCAAATGTTTTTTGTGGAATCCACACATTTTTTAATCCATGGGAGCTTTCCAAGATCCTCCAACATGAGGTCAATGCAATGGGCAACACATGGAGTCTAGAATATAGTAGGGTACCTCTCCATCAATAATCTACCGGCAACAACATAATTTGTTGCATTATCTGTCACCACATGAACTAAATTCTCTTCTCCCACCTTAGCTATCACCTCCTCTATAACCTCACAAAGGTATGTGGCAATTTTTATTTTGGTGGAAGCATCAATGGATTTGATGAAGACGATGTCACCTAAAAAAATCAGCAAAACCAATTATTCAATAAATTAAAAAACATAAATCAGTCATTAAATTATTAATCACTATATCAATTTCAAATTTCAAATTATTCAATGCATAGAGGGAAGTACAATTACCTCTGGAGGAAACTAGAAAATTAAGGAGTGTCTTATTTCTCCTATCAATCCAACCATCAGTCATGATGGTGCAACCCGACCTCCTCCACTGCAAGCGTTGCTCCTCTAATTGTGCTTTTACATCTGCCACCATTTGAGTCAAAAGTGGGCCCTTTAATTCATCTTTAGTAGGGGCTTTGAATCCCACCCCACATATGGTTATGGAATCAACCATGTTTTTCCAAAAAGGAGACCTAAAACATGTCATAAATAAATTAATAAGTTACTTAGATAAGTATTGTAAAATGAATTTTTTTAAGTTTTTAACTTTAAATTTGAATTTGATAATGAGATACATCTAGATTCTAGATTCTAAAATTTAAATATAAATTTTAAAACAATTAAATGAAAAAGAATTACTTGGCTACATGGAAGGGAATGGTACAACAGTACTAGAAGTCTACAATTGTTTTCTTCGCTGCATCATGTACGTCCTTGTTCCAACCCATGCTCTCAAGTGATGGTTGGGAACTAGGAGTAGTGTGTGGTACAAAATATGATTCCACCATATATTTATGAACTCTAGGGCCAATGCTAACACTCCCACTACCACTAGCAGAAGCAACACCAACAACATTAGGAGTAGTACTAGTACTAGTACGCATAGCTAGTGCAGTAGCACAAGCATTAGAACTAGGATGGTATAGAGGCATGGAAGAAGCATATCCAACAACACCAAGTCCCTATGGCTTTCCAACACTCGCCAACTCCTCCCTCTTCCTCTTTTTCATTTCTTTTTGTAATTCAAATGTTTCTAATTGCACCTACACTTCACAAACAACCTCAGGAGGTGATTTAGTGTAGCCCACTGCATCATGGATGGGTATGCACGCAATATGATATTTCAATATGTTTATTCCTCCATGATATATTATTTTGTAATATTTACATTTTTCCTCTCCTTTTTTCATTCTGACAAATATTTCAGCATGTTTCCAAGCAGGGTCTTTTTTGCTTGGGGTTTGACTTTGAGACATTGTGAAAGTATGGTATGATTTGCAAATGAAAGTGGCTGCAATAAAAAGTAGGGTTTCTAAAATTATTTAAGTTGCAACTTGAAAGTAGGGTTTGTAAAAAAAATGCAATCTCAAAAAAATAATGATTTTACAAATTACAATGAATTATTTGTTAAAAAACACAAAAAAACCAATTAAAATCAAAATTACCTCTTAAATCTAGCTTGGAATGCAATGCAAACTCCTCCCAGTCGTTGGTAATGAGCTCTCAATGCACCTTCTTTCTGGTATGAAGCTTCCCAAATGAAATCTAAGCCTGGATTTTTCTTCAATAGCTTGTTGGTTGCCCTACAATGGTCTCTTCTTTTTCTTCACAGCTCTCTCTTCTCATCCTATTTTTCCAAATGAATGAAATGAGGTTGCTTTTAGGGTTGGGGAGATAATATAAGTAAAAAAAACAACTTAAAAATTTAATTTTATGTTTTTTTTGGCCTTTGTTGCGTCAGTCGCGTCCAGGGCTCGAGACTCTCCTGGACATGGCGCATCCAGTGAGTCTGGCCCAGACACGGCAGGACTCGGTCATGTCCAAGTTCAAGCTCCTAGGACTTAGCCAAGGGTGCTCGGCTTAGGACTCACTAAGTCATGTGAGTCCGAGCGAGTCCTATTACACTAATTGAAACTAACATTCTAAATCATGAAAGCTTGAAAAACCTCTAATCTAAGACATTGAAACTTACCCTATTGAGGGAGTGGTGTTGCATTGATGTGGGATGGTGACCCTTTCTTAATCCCTTGGATAATGAACTTGTTTCGATTGATTCTATTGAAGAGAATCGATAAAACTGATGAAACATGTGTGATGAAACATGATTTAAAGCTAAATGAACATTATGCAAGCTATTTTAACATGATGTATGCTAAGATGATTGATATGGGTGTATGCAAAGCTAATCTAAATAAATTTTTAAGCTAAAAAAGATTCAAACCCTAATTACACAATACTAAATGGATGCATTTATGTTATCATGGAAGCCATTAATGGAAGATAAACTAATATGCAAGTAAATAAAGCTAAAATGATGTTAAATGTAAGTGAAAGTACAATGATTTTAAGAGCATAAGTTTGTTGTTAAAAGATGGATCCATTTGTCTCCAAATAGTGACCTATTTATAGGAAAGCAAATGAAAAATGAAAGACTAAGATTGAAAAAGCTAATTAATGGTCAAAAAGGAAAGAAGATGGATGCATGGATCATGGATTCCCGTCAATGGTTGAGGATGCAAGATGATATTTAATCAAGGGCTCACATTCATCCAAAAAAACACACTTTCAAAACTTGCACAAGAAGTCTTGTAAGTTAACTTGCACATGAAGTCTTGTAAGTTAACATGAACGTTAAGTCTTGTGAGTTTGTTATAATGAAGAATATTCCTTTTTTCAAATGAGTGAAGAAAGAGAATATTCTTTGGAATATTCTCATGGGTGAGGGAAATAGATATTTATCAAATTAAAACAAAGTTTTAATGTGCAAAAGGGGAAGGAATATTCCTTTTGGAGGAGTGTGCAAAGGAGGAATATTCCTTTGCAAGTGGGGGAATTAGATTTATTAGTAATTTGATAATTAAATAAAGTTTCGATTATGCAAATTAGGGGAATTAGGATAT
Organism: Sequoia sempervirens; assembly: GCA_007258455.2. Taxonomy (NCBI): domain Eukaryota; kingdom Viridiplantae; phylum Streptophyta; class Pinopsida; order Cupressales; family Cupressaceae; genus Sequoia; species Sequoia sempervirens. The sequence goes on along the minus strand of VDFB02075321.1, from coordinate 224,202,523 downwards.
TTATTAAATAATTAATTTATTTAATGGAAAGGGGAAGTGATATGATATTAATTAAATTTAAGGGTTATTTAATTAAATAAGAGGACTTTAGGGATTAAATTAAATAATTTTATTTATTCAATTTAATAGGACGAAATGTTAGCATGAAAGGGGATGAATTAACCTAACTAGGTCAATTAGATTAATAGATGAAAATGAGGAAATTAATTAAATAGCTAGGCTAATTTAATCAATTAAGCAAAAAGAGGATGGGTTTTAGGATGAAATGATGTTAGTTAGCTAATGTGATTCATCGAGACATTTTTAAGTTTCTATAGTACCAAATGATAAGTTGAGGGTAAATAAGTGGGAGGTCAATGGTGTGCGAGGGAATGTGAATGATATGGAAGTTAACATGTAAAATACATTTCAAATAGACCTTAGTGATGTACATGTAAGATTCTTTGATGGTATCATCATTAGAAGTTTCAACCACAAGAAAACTTAAGCTACCTTCCTAAGGACACACTCATTATTTGGAAACACATTACTTAATGACCCATATCCAAGCCCTTGATATTTTTGTCTCTTTTATATAACTATGGGTTCTCTTTGTAGACATGTAAAAATGACCTAACGCATATCACACATTTTGAATGCCATTTTTCTATTATCAGCATCATTACTAGTAATTTAATTGCATTTCATATCATTTACATCATTAAACCCTATTTTCCTTTATTAATTGAATAATCTTTAATTATTTAATTAATTCACTATATCGTCACCTAATCTAAACTTAAATAATTAAATCAATTATTCAAAATCATTCAACATAGTCAACAAACAAATACAACTTTATTTTTTACAGATGACTTGCACGTTCATTTCAAATATTAATTAATTATTCTCACCCCTTTTATGATTGAGCAAATCATGACCACTGATTTCTCACTCTAATCAATTAACTAACTCATCTATTCTTCAATCCCACTAACCACTCAACTTGATTCTTCAATCCCATAGATTATGTCATCTAAATCCTCTGATTATGTAATTAAAATCCTTAATTGGATCAATCAAAGAAGCTAACTATCCAATCTATTTCCTCTCAATGGTTCTCAACCGTCAATCATGATCTTTTAGTATTGAATCTCAATCATTCATCTCAAAACATGAAATCTATAAACAATCTTCTACTCTCTCACAAATCATCTAGAATTTACATAGTGAAGCACTAAACAACTAATTCTTGAGTACATTGAAATTTATTGGCATCATATTCTAGTTCACCATTAACACACTTTGAAGCTTTTGCAATGCATAATAGAGGCTTCGTATTGATTCAAACACAATCCAACATCAATATGAATACAACTTCGACATGATATAGTAATATTTGTTTGTTTTGGATTCATTTGATTTTCTTAATTCCTTATTTGTTTGGATTCATGACTTTATATTTCACATTTCATGAGTATGTGTTTGGAATTTAATCTTGTTTGAATTGATTTAGTTTAATTCATTGTTGTTTTCCTACGCTATATTTCTCCCTTACACTCTTATTCCTTTCTCATGAATTCCAAGACTACCTTGGCTTGTAAATCCCTTGTTCTTGATGATCTAAATTCCTTAGCATATTTTTCAAGTGGTAGGGTGGGTTTTTCTTTATCTTCTTGATATAACCACTTGGAGATATCTTCTTCTATAACTTCTTTTTGTAACTCTTCCCACCATGATAATATAGTGGGTTCATACTTGATAATTGAAGTGGTCATTTCTATGTGCTGAGGTTTTTCATATCTTAGCAGAAGATGAAAGTTGTCCTACATTAAGGACTCTTTTAGATCATATTCTCCACAACCCTTATCGTGTATTTGGACCTTTATTTCAAGAATGTAATCATGTTTATTGGATGATGATGCCAATGTGGATGGGTCAATATCAGATGATGATGAGGAGATGTTGTTGGGTACTTGGTGAATTTTTTGGTATTTTTTCTCTATATTTTGGCACCTACACTTGAATCTCTTTATTGATGTTACACACTAGTTCATACACATTCTATTCTATTTTCCTTACTTTCATATTTCTTATAGTTCATTGTGTTCCTTTAATATGCTCCCATATAATCTTCAAACATAACGTGTTACTTTCTCCTCTTTCTCTCCTTTTCCTTGAAAGATTTTTCATTCCTACTATTTTTGTAGTATTACCTCATAGTGCTTCCTATTTTCCTATGTTTAAATTCCTATAACACTTTTTAATTATATTTCCACTTCTATCAATTTTTATTATTACTATCTTCCTTGCTCTCTCTTGTCCATTCCTTAGATACAATATTCTAGCATACTTACTAGCGGAAACAAATCCTCTAAAAACCCTCATAAATATTTGTATTTCATTTTCATTTTCCTACTTATACCTTTGTAATTATTCATTTCAAATGTTATCTCATTTCTCCCTCCTTAAATTAATTGTCTCATTTCATATCGTCGATAAATTTAAATGGGAAATAGATTCTACTTTTCTATATGCTTGATTCTAGTAACATAATTTTGCTTTGATTGGTGTTTCCATTATTTTCTTTTTAGTAGTGATGACATAGTTTTTAATGTATTTTTGGACCTTGGCTAGTTAGTTTGTTTAATGGTGATGAAACAGGCTAGTTTATTTTTGGGCATAATGTATCTACCTTTCTTACATTTGGCTAGTCATGAAACAACGAGACCTTTTCCAAGGTAAATTCTACTATATTAGTTCCACTTCTCAACTAATATGTATCCTTGTATTGCTACTTACTCTATGCAACTCTTCATGGATCTCCATACTTCTCCTTCCTTTTCAACTTTAATACAATAGATATATGCAATACATTTAGAAGTGTATGTGGTTTCCTTTCAATGTTTCTTTGTATTTCCACTATCATGTTTTATTTTGATGAAAAATACTTATTCTATTCTTTGTTAGGTGTATTAAAGGTCCAAAGCATATAATAAAGTGAAAGAATATGAAGAGAAGACAAAGATCAAAATCTCTTATGTATCCTTTAAATTTTTAATAATCTATGCAATGTAATTTTAATTTCTAGCATAACTCTTCACGTAGTGCCTTTAACTTGCTAAAGTGAGGGTAAAATGTAAGATTCAAAATTACATACTTCACAATCTTCATCTTACATTTCTACACTTATTTTAGTGTTCACTAGCACAATTATCTTTAGTAATCATTTAATGCATTTCTCAACAAAATTATTATCCAAAATGTACAAATAAAAGATGAAAAAAATTGAATCACATCCTCTGCTCATCCTTGAAAGTTGCAAACATAATTCTTCAAACACACTAGTGCACCCAAGTACTTGTGTCCATGTCTAAATATTGAATTGGGTCCCAATGATTGTTAGAAACCTAATCCCCACAACATTTTCCAATGGATATTTTCCTAGGATCCTTAAATAAACCTTTTTTCACTCGCATTTTAATTTCTTCTTAGGCTTACATTCTATTATATTCTACTATTTTTCACAAATTTTCTCTATTGCTTTTACTCCATTATTGCAGGTTGAAATATATATTGTAGAATATTATATTATATGATTTTTCCTTTCCATATTCCACATCTCCACCACCAAAATATTCTCCTTATGCATCCATCCTAATCTTATATGGTTTCTCCTTCTATTATCCTTAGCCTATTTTATTTCTCATTTATGCCCTAACTTGTAGAAATATCTCTCCAATCTCCTCATTCAGATCTAAATCTGCATCTTCTCTATTGCAATTCCCCATTGCATATCCTTGTGACTTGTTCATCTCCCAATCTCCTCCATACCACGTGTACAAACCACTCTAGCCTAGAATTCAAGCTAGGGTTTATTCTTATGGGTACCAAATCTTTGAACACATCACCCTAAACAATACACAAAGAGATAAATACACTCCCAAATTTTATAGTACTAACATTTAGGATAGAATAAGCCAAATAGGGGATTGATGGTGTAGGGCACTTGGGCCTTCATGGTACAAAGGGGTCTAATGTTAGTGTTTTTGTAATTAAGTGATGTTATTGTTTGTAATAAGGTCTTGAAGACCATTTCTTATGTGTGTGAGGTGTCTTGAGTCATTTTGGAGTCCATTTTGTAAATATGGTAAAAGTTGCAAAAAGTTGTCAAGCAACTTTTGCATTTTTTCATTTTGTGGGGAAGATGAATGTTAGGATTTAAAATATAGTTGTGAACACTTGGATTTTTTTTTAAATGCTTAAATAAGCCTTGTGAAGGCCGAGGAAGGTTTTTTGGCTGAATAATAAAAAAGAACTCTATTTTTCTACATTTTAAAAGCCTAATTTGCTACTACAGTGACTTGTACGACCCTATACAGCCTAAAAGTGAACAAATTTTGATTAGAAGTGATGATTATTTGAATCTTCATTCATTTACATTTGGTTTCATTTGATTTCATCAAGTTTGGAGGAAGTTAGTGTATATTTACCAAAAATTGTTTGAAACCCTCAATAGGGTGTGTATTAACTATAAATAATGGATTCCTCTCCATTCCACCAATGAAATGACCTCAAACTCAATGGAATGGATGTAGTTAGGGTTTTTTTTTTTTTGATGTTTTTAGAAGTAGGGGATGAGGATTGGTGAAAATTTGTTGATGCCCTAGACTGAAAACCCCAAGTTTTTTGGCATGATATTTGCATAGGAGTTAGGGTTTGAAGAAGAAGGCTTAGGAGATTGTTGAAACTACTTGAAAGGTGTTGGAAGAAATTATATGACTTGTCTGATCCATTAGTATAAGGATTGGTAGTGTAGAGTGTGAAGAGTTAGTGAAGACCTATTTAAACAAGCCTAATGAGGCCTAAACACAAGTGTAGCAGTCAAATTTTGAAGGTCTTGGTCCAAAGTAACCCTATCTGTAAAATTAATATGTTTTCAAATGGATTAAAGGGTACTCAAATATGTATTTACATTTTTGGTATGAGGTCTTTCAAGAAAATTGTGTTGGAAAAACCCTCTATGGAGTACTAATAGGAGTTAGTAGATCTAGGTAAAAAAACCCACCAATTTAAGGTTCTAAGATTGAAAAGTTTGAGTTGTTGAGTTAGTTAGTAATCATCCACTTGGCTCTACATTGAATTGGTATTAGAGCATAGGTAGGTCTATAAAAGGGAAAGTGTGAAGTGAGAAAGAGAAAAAGATGCCTCCAAAAGTTAACACTATGGCTAGGGAAATGAATGAGATGAAAGAGAATATTGCAAAAGATATTAGGAGATTGAAGGAACTACAAGATATGGCAGTAGAAAGGCTTGAGGTTGTTGAAACCAATCAGAGAATATGTATGGTTCTAGGTGATGTGAGTGACCTTGAAGAAGAAGGGGAAGAGGAGAATGAAGAAGAAGAAGAGGAATTGGATCCTGATGAGCAAGGATGGCCAAGCTACTAAGAGTAGTCAAGGAAGATAAACACAAGGTAAAAATGGATGTACCTATGTATGGAGGGATCTTGAATGATGAAGAGCTTTTAGATTGGATTGTAACACTTGATAATTACTTTGAATGTGAAGATATACCTAAGGAGCAAAAGGTCAAGTTGGAAAAAACAAAATTGAAGGGTCATGCCCTACTTTGGTGGGATTATGAGCAGACTGAAAGGAAGAAGAAAGGCAAGTTAAAAATTGTCTCTTGGGACAGAATGGCGGCCAAGCTTAAGGGTAAGTTCTTATCAGCTGATTATGCAATTCAATTGTACAATAAACTTCAAGGTCTAAAACAAAGAGATATGGATGTTAAAGCCTATACTAATCAGTTTTATAAGTTGAGCATAAGAGAAAGTCACATGGAGGATGATGTGGAGAAGGTGGCTAGATATCTCAGTGGCTTAAGATTTAACATTCAAGGTGAGTTGAGCTTAGAGAATCCAAGGACGGTCAAGAAATGCTATCAAATGGCAATTAGGGCTGAAGAAAAGCTAATGAGAAGGAAAGACAAACAAAATAGGGGCAGAGGCAGCAATTCCAGAGGAAGAGGATCAATTTCTAATCCAAGGCAATCATATGAGAGCCAAGAAAATGCAAGCAAAGTCTAAGAGCAAAGGGCAGATCTGAGAGGTGGATTTAGAGGAGGTAGATCATGCTTTAGAGGGAGTTTTAGAGGTCAAGGAAGAGGCTTTAGTGGGTTCGCAGGAAGGTGTTACCAATGCAAAAAGTTTGGACATCAAGCATGGCAATGTAATGAAGGTCAAGCCTCTACTTCACATGGAGGAGAAAGGACTCAATTGGTGCAAGAAGATGATAATGAGAGTATAAACTCTCCATCACAACATGTTGATCTAGAAGTTGGAGAATCACTCATGGTAAAGAGAACTCTCATCAAGGCATCGGTAGAAAAGGAGCCACCACAAAGGAAAACTCTCTTCAAGACCACTTGTAAGTGCTTGGGTAAGGTTTGTAAAGTTGTAATTGATTCAAGAAGTACATATAATATGGTTTCAATTGAGATGGTTGAAAAAGTTAAGTTGCCTAGGATACCACATGCTACTCCTTACAAAGTCTCTTTGTTGAATGAGGGTCAATATGTTTTGGTAAATGAACAAAAATGGGTGGAGTTCAATATAGGAGGATACAAGAACAAAATTTTATGTGACATACTACCCATGGATGTATGTCATTTTCTGCTAGGGAGGCGTTGGCAATTTGGTAGGTATGTTATGTATGATGGAAGGAGGAAACTTATGAGATAGAAAAATATGGGGTCTCCTATACCTTGACACCATTGAAAGAGGAGGACAAAGGACAAACTAAGGGAGCTAATGTGATGATGGTAGGTAGGAAAGAGTTCATAAAAGTAAAAGAAGAGGAGAACATGGACCTTGCAGCCACTCCTAAACCTAAAGACATTATGACGACATACATGAAGAATGAATTGATTTTGGAGGGAAATGATATTGAGTTAGTGTCAAATTTTGTTGTGTTGAAAGTCAAGGATGAATTGATTTTGGAGTTTCAAGATTGGGTTAAAAAGTATATTTCTATGATGATAGGAATGTTACATTCATTGCTTTCAAAAGGGGATTTTGGTCATTTTATTCCTTTCATGTTAGAGGTTAGTCTGCATGATCAAGCAGTAGTTATAGGGACACAACAATAGATGGAAGAGGTGAGTAGCAAAGGTGAAGAGGTCAAGGATAAACTACATGGGACTATGGACAAGTCCAAGCATACACCTAAAGCGAAGAAGAAGGAAGCTCATTACAAGGATGGAGGAGGTATGGTTGTAGGTACTAATGTAGGTTCAACAACATTTTTAGGTGAAGAAGAGGTCAAAGATCATCCATCATATAGGTCTCTAAAGTTGGAGCATATCCTAGGTGCCAAAGCATTCAAAAAGACAAGGGATGATGCATATTTCCAATATTTGGTCCATTGGAAGGGCTTACCAAATGGAGATGTCACTTTGAGATAAGAGAATGACTTGATCAAGCTTGAATCTACTGATGCAGCACTGTCCTCAAAGAGACTTGAGCTCATTTTGCTCGAGGAGTATGGTGCAGGGCACCTGGGCCTTCATGGTGCAAAGGGGGTCTAATGTTAGTGATTTTGTGATTAAGTGATGTTTTTATTTTCAATAAGGTCTTGAAGACCATTTCTTATGTGTGTGAGGTGTCTTGAGTCATTCTGAAGTCTATTTTGTAAATATGGAAAAAGATGCAAAAAGTTGTCAAACAACTTTTGCATTTTTGCATTTAGTGGGGAAGTTGAACGTTAGGATTTAAAATATAGTTGTGAACGGTTGGGTTTTTTTTTAAGTACTTAAATAAGCCTTGTGAAGGGCGAGGAAGGTTCTGTTGTTGAGTTCTATTGTTGAACAATAAAAAGAACTCAATTTTTTTGTGTTTTAAAAGCCTAATTTGCTACTACAGTGACTTGTATGACCATGTACAGACTAAAAGTGAACAAATTTTGGTTGGAAGTGATGGTTCTTTGAAGCCTTATTAATTTTAATTTGGTTTCATTTGATTTCATCAGGTTTGGAGGAAGTTAGAATAGATTTACTAAAAAGTGTTTGAAACCCTAATTAGGGTGTGTATTGACTATAAATAATGGAATCCTCTCCATTCCACCGATGAATTGACCTCAAACTCATTGGAATGGATGTATTTAGGGTATATTTTTGTGTTATTGATGTTTTCAAGATTAGGGGATGAAGATTGGTGAAAGTTTGTTGATGCCCTAGGTTGAAAACCCCGTGTTTTTAGGCATGATAGTTGCATAGGAGTTAGGGTTTGAAGAAGAAGGATTAGGAGATTGTTGAAACTACTTGGAAAGGTGGTGGTAGACATTATATGACCTATTTAAGCCATTGGTATAAGGATTGGTAGTGTAAAGTGTGAGGAGTTAGTGAAGACCTATTTAAACAAACCTAATTAGGCCTAAACCCAAGTGTAGTAGTCAAATTTTGAAGGTCTTAGTCCAAAGTAATCCTTTCTACAAAATTGATATGTTTTCAAATGGCTTAAAGGGTACTCAAATCTGTATTTTCATTTTGGGTATGAGGTCTTTCAAGAAAATTGTGTTGGGAAAACCTTCTATGGAGTACTATTAGCAGTTAGCAAACCTAGGTAAAGAAACCCACCAATTTAAGGTTCTAAGATTGAAAATTTTGAGTTGTTGAGTTAGTTAGTAATCATCCACCCTACCCTGCATCAATTGACTATGGTTTTTTTTCCCATAAAACAAACCAAATTTTCTTCCCCTAAAGTTTTACCACACATTTCTCAATATTTGAGATAAATGTTGGGAATACATAATAGAAGAAATTATCATTTAAGAAGGATATCAATGATGGAAACTTGGAAACATATGCTATACCCCTAAAAATAAGTCCTAGACCCATATACATGAGCATTAGACCCCCAAACACGAGTAGTCATTACAATCAAAGTTGTTGAAATATACTAAAATTCACTAGGGATAATCATCCAACCTTCTCAAGTCTATTTTTGACATCCATTTTCAATTTAGGTTTGATTTCTCCCTATTTTCTCTTAGCTTATTTTTGTATTTTAAATCATTACAATTTTCATTCTCATTTTTTTGTTTTACTATATTATATCATATCCAAATATCTATATTATTTCTTAATATTATTTAAAAAATTGAGTTGTTTATTATAGTAAACACATAAATAAATTTTCTCTTAGTAACACATTATGAGGATTAAAATTTTCTCTTACATATAAATATCACCATAGATGTATCACATGATTATAGGGATACATCATAAATTATAGTAAGTTGGGAAGGATTAAGTTCGGAAGGAGGGAAAATATTAATAATAATTTAACAATGAAAGTAGACATGGATGAGGCCAATCCCTAACTAATGTAAAGTAGATTTGGAATAAAATATAAAATGAATAGTAAATGAGATTTGAGACAAAATAGAAGGAAAAAACCATACAATCAAACCTTAGGAGATGTAGAAAATATCTAATTCATTACTGTATGTTGAGAAATAAAGTGCTCCCTACACAAATGTATCTATATTGATTAAATGAAATAAAACAATCAGTAACCAATAAGTATGTATCATGATTAGTAAACTAGCTCTTGAATTCTCCTTTTACTCTTGATTCTTATCTTTCCCATATGGAGCACCTTCCTTCCATGTGCAACAACCCTCAACATAGGGTAGGCAATGATGTCAGATTATAATATTTGAAACACTCAACTTCCAAAACTTTTGTGAAGGCCCTTTGCATTAGTGGGAAGAAGCATCCTCTTCAACACCTAATTTTTTATACGCTAGCAATGCTCTCTTCTCTAGTTTCATTCTTCCACATTTCTCCTATTAATGGTCGCCATGTCCCCTTTTTAGAATTAAAAGAAGTATTTGAGGATCTATATCCTATTCCTTATTCCCAATAGGCTAAGGGATAAAATAAGAGAAATGATTTAATAATAATATTTTAAGTTGGGCCCAATAAATTTATTTGAAAAGGGAAACTTAAAAATTATTATTAATTTAATAACGTGGTTGTCTAAATGATATATTATAAGGATTATGCAATATTTTATTTTTAAAAATAATTTTAAACACTTCAAAGGGAAAAGGAAGATTGATTTAAGGGACAAAAAATGAATTTATAAAAGGACAAAAAATTGGTCATTTGGATCATCTATAGATTAACATTTTTTATTATATTTTGGAGATTGAAACATCCAAGAATGAAAACCCTTGGTGTAGGAGATCTAGGGGATGAAAACACTCTTGGTTCCTATTATTGGATTCAAGGATGAAAAACCTACTAATGAGAGCAGATTTTATTTAGGAATCACATTTGTGCTAATTTTTTGATGATAAATTAAAGGTTTGATTGTCAAGGATTGGATCAATGGAATATTTACAAATAAATCTAATCAATATAATCAATTGTTATTCATGAAGGGTTTCCAACATTTGGAATTATTGATTTTGTACATTTATTTATTCGTATGCACTATTTAGATTTATTATCAAATTTATTCCAATAGCAACATTACTCCATCTTTCCCCATAAGTTATTTTAGTCATATTGCAACTATTTTCAATAGTTTCAAGCTTTAATTTATCATTTGCTGCTAATTTTTGAAGGGTTTCAAAGATTTTAGATATTAATTACTATTCTATATCTTCCATTATATCATTTTAGGGTCGTCATACAACATACATCAAGCCACCGACATATATTACTAGATCATTGTACCCTATTTCTAATGATTTTATGTATGATGTACCATTATTTCTAGCCCCTGCTAGTACTATAATTAATCTTGGATTCATACAATAGTCTTTGCACCATCTTTGGAGGTCTTCACCTATTTTAAGTAGATATTGTTGTTACTTATGAGTTGAAAATAATTTTTCCTCATGATTAGTGGTAAATATATCCATGTGTTGTTCAAGGAATTATTGTTGCTATTAAGTGATTTAAATGTTGATTATATATGGTGTAATAATTGATTATTAGCATTAATTATTAGATATTTTATTCATGATTAATTATGAGATGTATGTGGGGGTTTCATGTTTATATCACTTGCTAGTATGCCAAATTTGTTATCATACCTATCATATTTTCATAATATAATGATTTCCAAGTTTGTATCAACCATTGACTTTCATATGTCCATATGAAAATTGAATTTGAAGTTTCCAAAATTTATGTTGAAAATTTGTGGATTGTTTGATCTATTGTTCCATCTATGGTATTTTGGTAAATGAGGGTTTCCTAAATTGATTGTTTCTATTTTACTGTTGATAAAAATCCTAATCATTAGATTTTAACATCTACATTAATATTTTTCATTTGTTTTAGCTTGCATACATTAGAAAAAATTGTAAGTGTAATTAATATTTAATTGCACTTGCATAACTTTACTTAGGTAATATTTAATTCCTAGGTTTATTTATTTTCATCCTTATCTTGTTGAGCTATCATGTTGCTCAAGATAAGATTAGAGTTATGCATCTTTGCTTTTATAAAGCAAATCATATCTTGTAATTATTGAATTCCTGAATAATAATTATTTGCACATCTTTTGCAAAGCTTTGATTTTTCTGATTTTCTCTTCTGTGGAAGGCTTTTTTGGTTTGCATTTCAGATCTTGGTTTCTAACATGGTATCAGAGCCTTGATTTGTAGCCCCTTCTCATATTTTTTGAGAAAATCATTACAAAGTTCGTTCGGAATTCCTCGAAGGTATCATTCCTTGAGTTCATCTATGAGGCATTTTGGATCAGATCGGACTTCACCATTGGATTCAAAGCACTGGAAAAAGTTAGGATTGGCTTTTATTTTGCAGATTTTGGCCATCATTTTCCAAATCCATGAGGGTTTCAAGTTGGGATATTTTTTGCAAGTTCAGGAGGTAGCTGATTTTTTGAAATAGTTTGGGCCGAAACAGAGGTCACCATTGCATTTGCAATAGCTAAAAACCCTAAGATCGCCCTTTGTTTCATCAATTTTGGTGAAGTTGGTCCAAAAGGAAAAAAATTGTCTAAGGGGTCATATGACCTCCCCTGCACGCTTCCCAATACACAAAAAATTAAAAAAATTAAAAAAAACACATTTTTTCATGATCTGTGCCAGCACCTACAGTTATAGTGCAGCGCACCACCCGGCGGTCGCCGGTGCGCCACCGCTACCAGTGGCTCCACCATGCAGCCCCTGTCGGGCCTTCTCTATAAGGCCAAGGTCCTATGGAGGACCAAGGGCCCGCACCCAACCCCCAACAACCTCCTAGCCAAACCTGCAGTCATATTGAAAGCCCAGGAGCCCTGCGATCAGCCCCCGGCTGACAATTTGCACAGAATATTCTGATCAGTCAGTGAATATACCAACGACCGAAATTTTTTTCCGATAGGGGGGGCATTTTTTTGCCCCGACAACCTCCAAGCCATCAATTTTTTTTATCATGAAGTGTTGACATCAACATGATGTCAGCAGTTGTACGACACTCTTTGCACCCTTCTAACCCTAGTTTTCCTTCAAGGATTAATTTTTTTCTTTTGGTTTAACTTGGGCATATAGTATCAATATTGAGAAAACGAGATATCACTGGAAAGCTAGTTCCGAAGACTTTCCTGTGGTGTAGTTTATTTTTCATAATTTTTCTGTTTAGCTATATGTATTTATGTTTGAATTTAGATGTTCATTTATGGCTTCCAAGCTCATAACTTTTTGCCACGATCTCTAATTTTCGCCATCTTCGCGGCGTTGGAAAGGTATTGAGGAGCTCTACATTGTAGTCCATGCACTTTGTTTTTATCTATCCCAAGTTGATCATTATTCCAGTTTTGCCCCGATGGGTGTTTCGGAGATTACTTGGATGTTTTGGCAGTTGGAAAGGTGAAACTTGAATATTTGCACTTCATTTCAGTACCACATCATCTTATTTTCTATTTATGCACATTTAGCATTCTCTCCTTTTACAATCGTTGGGTTATTGTAATAAATGAACTAAGATAAAGTTTCATCAGGGGGTTTCTTGCATAATAATTTGATTAGAGTGTGCATGCACTTTGATCTTCATCTTGTTTTCATGGAAAATCGCATGGGTTATTTGGTTTCTTAGTTTCTTTTGGCCACATCTTGTCTTAGCTTGACACATATCAGATTCACATCGGTTCACACTTTAGATTGGGAGTTGATGGTTATTGATCCGCATTGGTTCAGATCCTTCTCAGTTTGAGGGCCATGTTTTTATGGTTAATGTTCCAGAGTCTTTATGGTACTTGTTCCTATGGAAGAGTTTTAGTCACAGTTTGGAATCGACATCGAGATACATGGTTTCCAGATTTTGTCATCATTTCATCTACTGTTGCTTCACAGATTCCAGGGTTGTTCTAGTTTATGAGTTTTCCAGTGTTTTGTGGCATCAGGTCTGCTATCACATTATTATGATTCCGCTTTGGTTTCTTGTAGACAGAAGTATCTTTCCTTGCTTGTCAGATTGGGTTCCAGTGTTACTCCATAGTGTTCTTCTAGTGCTTCTTTGCAATAGTCATCTCATTGTAGGAGGGTTTTGTCCCACTGGGTTTTCCTTCTCTACCTCATTATTGCATTTGTACATGGGTACCTGATCAGGCCTTGTTGTCGGGACCCATTCATGCTTTCTTGCATTCATCTTAGTTTTAGGTGCATGCCTTTTTTATTCTCCTTAAGTTGCACTTACGGGGGGTGTTAATGTAATTAATATTTAATTGCACTTGCATAACTTTACTTAGGTAATATTTAATTCTTAGGTTTATTTATTTTCATCCTTATCTTGTTGAGCTATCTTGTTGCTTAAGATAAGATTAGGGGTTATGCATCTTTTCTTTTATAAAGCAAATCATATCTTGTAATTGTTGAATTCCTGAATAATAATTATTTGCACATCTTTTGCAAATCTTTGCTTTTTCTGATTTTCTCTTATGTGGAAGGCTTTTCTAGTTTACATTTCAGATCTTGGTTTCTAACAAAATTACATATTTCTTAAGGTATGATTGTGGGCATTACAATGGCTCATATAACCTTTAGGTTTCTCATGTGGGTTTTTTGTCTCTCTTTATAAATGTTGCTATTTCAACTTCTCTACCAATGGGGAAAACTCTCCTCTCTTAAAAATTCTAACATACTAGGGTGATAATAAGGTATTTTCTATAAAAGAAGGTATTTCATCTTCTCCCTCTTCAAGGGATAATATGGATTGTAAGGATAAAATTAGGTTTTTTGCTAAGTATATCATGAATGTGGAGTTTGGGGAGGATGTGGATGTATTTGAGGATTGATTGAAGTAGCCTTAATTTATAATTAAAAATAATTGGTTGAGCTTGTAGATGGACATGCCTTGTTGGAAGCCCCTTTTTTAAAGAGAGTGTTATTCTTTGCCCTTATGTCAAATTTTGGTTTTAGGATAAGGAATTTTTGGGTTTAAAACCACAAAGTCCTAAATTTAATCCTCACCAAATGCTTCTATATTTCTCAAATTTGGGTTGGAATTCCTAATCTTCATCTTCAATTTTGGTCCATCAAAATTGTCTTCTTCCTCTGATGATTTAGTAGGAAAAACTAATTCTATCTTATATTTGTCTTGGGTTATGAGTTATTTCACTTATGCAAGAATTCTTGTGGGGATGGATTTATCTAAAAGGAACTACCTAAGTAATTTTGTTTAAAAATTAGAAACAAGATTTGGAAGAAATACTTGGACTATGAAGGAATTACATTTAGATAAGTCATGTTTTTCTATGGGCCATTTGGATATGAATTGTTCAAGGTATTCTCATAAGGCTTAATTTCATGCCTGTTGGAGCACAACTATCTACTAAGAGGGGGGTGAATTAGTAGAGTTAATTAAAACTAGTCCTTTATCACTTGAAATGCAAATTAGAAGAATATGCAGAGATCAAACACACACACAAGTACACATTAAACCAGATGTACGTGGAAAACCCAATATGAGAAAAACCACGATGAAAATAGCTGGTAAGATCTACTGTCCTAATCCAGCCTCACAATAAAAACCTCATTGGCTACAATGTTTAAAGGCACCAACCCTAAGGAGACACTAATCCCCTGATTTAAGAGCACCAACTCTAAGGAAGCACCTACTCCCTAACTGAGCACCAACTCAACTTTTTTTATGGCACCAACCAATTAGAATTTATGGAGCTACAACTCCTATTTAAAAAAGTGATTCTATTGAATCTAATTCCATGTTATAGGTTTAATCTATAACTGTTCATTCGCTTCTTCTCCTTTCCTTTGCTTTTTGCTCTTTAGAACACCCTCTATTCTTTTCTACTACAAGAGCAATTCCTCTTTTGTTGTTAATCTTTGATCAACATCCCTCTCTATCTTCTTCTCTCTCTCTAAATTTGTATCCTAGATGTATATCTACATTTGATCTAGGTCTTCAATTATTTGACCTCAACTTTGTTAATCTTCTCTTTCTTTTCTCTGAGCCATATACACACTCATTCCTAAACTACACACACTCTCAACATACTTAGCTCTTTTTCAACTTATTTTCTTAATGACAATTCTTCTTTTTATACACCATGTATCATTACCTGACATCTTTGTATCAAACCCTAGATTTGATACGTATGGTTTATTGCTCAATAAATGATCATCCTACATAATTGAGCTAGTATCTAATATTATCACTGCCTAAACCTTCATGAAATTGCTTCTCCAATCAAAATTATGCTTTGAGCTATTGTGGAAAATTATATTTTATTTTTTTGTATCGATTAACTTTCCACTGCATAACTGTTGAGAAGATCATATCTTCAAATATAGGCCATAGATCTCCTTCTTTGTGCCATGATCTAATGATCTTCGTTGATATGTCTCAACTTTAAAATGCAACCATTAGATCGTTCTCTCTTTAAATATGTGTTGTTGATCTCTATCACTTTCCATTTGGTTAGCATGTTTTTGCTTCATGCTTGAAGAAAGATATATGTTATGCAATGAATAATTTCCACTTGTCATCATTCCATTAATTAGTACATTTTCTCTTTGTGCTTGAAAACTGAAGATGTATAGTACCTTTGTGTTAGAATCACCTTTGGACACTTGTCATTGTTTCGTGCTATCATAGATATTGTTGTGTTAGAATGACTTAGAAATGTGATATTCTGTCAGCCATCAATCTCCACCATCTCTTGTATTGGTCGTCAAATATCTCTTAAACTCTAGGTGAATATTATGCTTAGGACAATCTTACATCTCATTGACATCATTGTGGACACATGTCACCATTTTGTGTTCCTACTAAGCCAAAATGAGGACCCACCATCCTTTCCACGAAATAGTGAAAGTATGCCATCTATCTCATAGACGTCATGTTGGACACATGTCATCATATCATGTTGTCACAAACTCAACCATCTTATCTTATCTTTCAATGCACGTCGTTGATCTTCATCATATTAGCCTTCGTTGTGTTATTGTCACCAAGGACACATGTAAGCATCTCATAGTTCTACAAGGTCCATATAAGGACCCACCATCTCCTCTACAAAGTAGAAATAACCATTGATCTTCTTTTCGTTCATCACAATTGTCGATCTTTACAAAGTAGAGAGCTTGGTCCCACCAAACATGTGGCAAGATTTCATGATTCAACAACCAAGAGTTGACATCAACCATATAGCCTTGAGAGTGTGCAGGAGCCAGCCGATCTTCAATCTTTGATCACCATCATTGATCAAGCTCAGACAAATATTCAACATATGGACTTAGGAAATATTAAAGTCCTTAAGCGCTCTGTCAAACTGATAAGCACTGGGATAAGGGGTCAATTGCATAATGACTAAGAATGCTTAAGTTGTAACTTAAGAAACCTATCACCATCGGTTGCTAGTCAATGCACAAAATAGAAATCCTATGTAGCACCATGACTAAAACCCTTAGGGTTTTTCTGCAAAACCTTAGCTAGACCAAATAGCAAAAAAATCATTTAAGAGCTTAATACTTATCTTTTAAACTTGTGGATCATACCTCTTAAATGTATTCAAGAAATCCATAGTAGATATGCTATTTGTTTTCTCTACAAACCTTCAAAAATGATCTTTGTAAAAGCATGAAAACTTTACAACTTTTAATGTAATATTGCAACTTTGCAAAATATGCTTTTCTCTCCATCAATCTTCACCATTTTTTCTATGACTCATCCTCTGACATATGACATCCTCAAACATAAATGATCACTTTATTTCAAATCAATCTCCCTTTTGACATAAATAACAATCATATTGCCAACAATCTCACCCTTTGTCATTGATGGCAAAATAAATGCTTTGCATTTGAAAATGCATGCTCAGCTCCTTCTTTGGTATTGACTGTATTTGCATTGGCTTCTGATGAATGTGGACTAAAGCCTTTCACAACAACCTTTATCCCCCTTAGGCAATGAAACACTTTCCAAAACACAACTTGGACACATAAAGCATTATCATATCTCCCCCTTTGATAAACATAGAGCATTTGCTCTTTTTCTCCCCCTTTGACATAAATGGCAAAGGGACTCCAATTTTCTCCCTCTTTTTCCAAACTCTTCTCCACCTTTATCAGATAAAGGAGTTTGTCTAAGAATCTACAACCAAATTCAAGTCGTTAGAAATTTGTAAAACTAATCATACCTGACTTGCCTTTTCTCTCTTCTTCCAGGGATGAAAAAAGCTTCTATGGTTCTCCCCCTAGATTCATGCCCTATCACTAGGATCTAGTGATGTGAAGCATGAGAAACCACTCCCAAACTAACAGATCCTTCTTTGTAGCTACTCAACTTGATGAACTTTCTCTTATTGCCAGTCATGTGTTTAGATCAACCACTATCTATTACCCCACAAAATTTGCTTTGCTGCATGAAATGTAGTTTGATAAATCATTGATTGATCTTTTTTATTTTCATACTTTCTTGGGTTTCTTTTCTACCTTATCTTTTTGTTTTGCAGAGACTTGTGAACCTTTTTTCACCTTGGGGAGTATGCCTTTCTTGTCACTTTGTACCCTTGGTTTTACAAAGTTTGTTCTACATTGTTTAGCTATGTGACCAAGATTATTACAGTTATAACATACTATTTTTGTATCTATAAAAGGAGCAAATGAATTTTTACTCACAAAGTTAGTTCTCCTTTTAGGTACAACTCTACATTCACTAGCCCTATGACCAAATTGATTACAAGTATAGCAGTAACCATAGAAAAATGAGGAGTACCTAGTCATAACATTTCTTTTTGCAGGACAAGGAGGCCTTCTTGACTTATGCTTCTTCAAGTCTTTCATCCTTATGAAACCATCCACATTAGTAGTGCTTGTATTTGATTTCATCTTTTCCTTTTTTTGTGAAGAGTCATTAGAACTCGTGCTTTAACCATTGTCATATCCTAAACCAGACATATCTTTATGTTTCTTTTGCTGGCTCAATATTTCATCAACCATGTTGGTACTCTTATCAAATTCATTTCTCTTTTCTACACCACTTCTTGACTTTTCAAGATCTGTTTTAGAACTACTATTTTTGCTTCTAGCTTCATGCATTCATTAGATTTAGATTGTAGTTGAAATTTGAATACATCTTTTATTCTTTTGGCTTCTTCAACTTGCGTCTTCAAGTTCACTATATCATATGATCAAATTTCTCAAGACTTTTAGATAGTTTTTCAATTTCTTTTTGTGCATGCTTCTTTTGCCTCGATTTCTCTTTTCTTAAACTCTCAATCTCATCTAGGGCACAAATGAGTTCACCCTTTAGATCCACTTCTCCCTCTTCTTCTTCATCAGAGTCTACAACTTCTTTTTCTTGACCCTCAAAGGTTGCTCCTAGTGCCATGAATAGGGATTCATTTCCCTCAACCACAAAGGCATAACTTCAAATTTGACAAATGAAGTGAAACTATTAGTTTCACTAAATAGGAAGTTTGGATAAAAGAGATCATATAAACATGACTAGAAAAATAAGGAACAAATCACAAAAAAAAAAAATTGAAGAAAAATGATGGCCTTCAATTGAATTTGATACACATGGAAAAGAAAACAAGACTAGAAAGAAAGTACACTAAGAGAGACCTACGAGAATCAACTACCATATAAATGCCATAGTGCCTTAGGATATGGGTGCTTAATCATCACTAGATGCAAAGTTATTGACCTATGTAGTGACATGCAAAAATGGGGACTTATAGGCCCTCAACTAACTGTCCATAGTCTTTAGAAATATATTTCCTTCTGTAGATTTGAATTAGGTGATGCTTAAGAGCACTAGTGAGACCTACTATCAATTATAGGAATCCATGTTTTATCTTGATTGCAATCATGCCTTATTATACCAATTAAATGGTGTTTGAACAAAATTGAAGGTATGCCACACAAAATGTAAATATATTGGTATTTGTCTTTATATATACTTTGAGGCTTATGCAATTGTCTATCTATGTTTATGAGTGCTCTTGGGTAGATGGATTCAATGATCTAAATGATCTAAGACTATTGCTCTTTTATATAACACCCTAATGTTCAAATTTGAATATTTTATGTGTGAGTCAATATATAATGATTAGTTGAGATCAAATTGACTTAAACCTACAATTAATTTTGAATCTAAAAAATAAGAATTTAGATTGTGTACAAACTCTTTATATAATTACAACTTAGAACTAAAATTATAAAAAACTAAAAACTAAATTTAAATCTACTAAGAAATAGGTATTTAGGTTCAATTTAGATTGCCTACAAACTCCTTATATAATTACAACTTAGAACTAAAATTATTAAAAATTGAAAACTAAATTTAAATCTACTAAGAAATAGGTATTTAGGTTCAACTTAGATACACGTAAAGTATAAAATGAAAGCAACTCTTACCACGTGACTATCATATAAGAAACAAAAATCAAAACAAATGGGGGCAAATTGTTAGGTTGATGCAATGAACGAACAATAGGTTAAGTCTTTAGTTATTGGACTTGAGATCGCACATATATATATATATACAACATTGCCAAACCTAACCCTAAAACATTTTTTCTGCCTTGGTTATCCAGCACTGGCAACTCCAAAATACAAAGCAGCATCGAACAAATCAATTTGGTGTTGCAGACACAACGACACAAGTTGCTACATTAAATCAGAACTGATGGACGTGCAAAATACCCATCAATGTATTTTGCATTTTCTCGTAGGTTCCATATCTAGACCAATGATGCTCTTTCATCTGAAAACATCCGGGTTTTGAAATTTATAATGCAGGGTTAAAAAATCAATTTAATTGTTATGCCTATGATGAACGTGCTGCAGGCTGAGGTCGGCCTTCCTTTATGTCCTCAACATTTTTCTTTTTCAATTTACAGGAATCTTCTCTACACAGTTTCCAAAGATTTTGGGAGTTTTGGACTCAGTTTTTCTGCATATTATTGTTCTTTTCTGATTGCAAAGATGGTCCCATGTTGATTGATTAATGCTGTGAGATCAAAAGGAAATTCAAGTTGAAAATTTGTAAATTTTTGAAGGTTTTTTAGGTCCGGCTAATTAATCACTTCCATTGGCAATCTTGTATTTTTTATGAGATTATAATTAAGCATGTATTTTGTGCATTACTGACGCCGATTTGAAGTTTTACAATTAGATTGATTTGGTATTTTTACCAATAGATTTAGTATTTTGACTGTATTTTGATTCTTCTCCCTTAGCGTTGACAAAGATAGCACTCCTCAAAATAACTATTTCCTACTCACCCAACCCCCCACCCCCCCTTTTTACTCATAATTTCCAAATTAACCATGTTCAGTTTTACACCCTTAACAATTTACATGCGAGGTAATAATTACATTTGAATGCAGTGAGTCGTTTCGACATCAAATTTCTTTGTCTCCCTTTTGTCAAATGTCGTGATTATTCGGCCCTTTGTCATGGTTTACGGCACTACGAAATATTTATCTGAATAAGGCAGTTCTTTGCATTCGTAAATGTTTAATTTTTCAAAAGTATTAGAGCTTGTGAGGCACAGAGCCCAAACCTTAGCATACCCATACTAGTTGCTGCAGTTGTAGGTTAATGTTTTGTTGTTCGGAGATTACAGCTAATTGCAGGTAGAATTACCCCAAATTCAAACTATAAAAGTATGCCATTCTCCCACTTTGAATTTGACAAAGAAGGTAGGTCTAATCTACCCGTTTTTGGTGGGAGTATGAATACAAACGTATTTTTAAAATTTTATAAGCCACTCTGATTCACATGTGTGCATTTTAGAGAAATCTATGTTGTATATCTTGTTTAGTAAATTATGTGTCAACCCAAATTTTCATGGTAGTAGTAAACAGGCAAAGTTTCAGTTCTTCAAGCCGGCTTAATTTGGTTGTGCATATTTTATGGAATTCTCTATTATATCTTTGTTTTTTTAAATATGTACTGTACGATTGTATTGATGTGACTTTAATTATGCTGATTCAAGTTAGTATTTAACTTAGCTCATTTTTACCTAATGAGCAACTAGATGTCTCCTATTAGGTTAAGCTTTGTTCTTATAGGTCTCTAGTTTTTGGCTGCTAAAGATTGAATGAAATGAAAAGAAATATTTTAATAATGTTCATGAGGCCAAAGATGCCTTTGGGACCCAATGTCAGCATAAGAGCCCCAAGGATATTGATGATTGAATGAATGAATGAATGGGATTTTAATATCGTCCACGAGACCAAACAGCCTAAGGGACCGAGAAACAAAAAGCTAAGAAATCTCCAAATTCTTTTCAATGTTGGATCTTCTGCTATGAATTTTGACCAAAAAACTAGCAATCTTGCTGATCTTTTCTTCCTCAAATAACTCGTGTAAATTGTCAGCCTTTAAGTTGCTCTCATACTAAGTATGGATGTCTCCATAAGCAGTGCATTCCATGATAAAGTGCCATTCCGTCTCCACTACCCCTTTGTTACAAAAAGTGCAAATTCTATCCTCCCACACTTCCTTAGGTATCGTCTACCTTCCGTTCACACATATGAGATGGTGCAAACTGGTCCTTAGTTGAGCAATTAACATCCTTGCTTTACCTTTAATAGTTGCTGCTAAGTAGGTTTTTTCATCGTGCTCCCAAGTTGGGTTGAACTCTTTGACATAGTGAGTTTTCTTTTGCCCAATCGGCTTTGTCCACATGGCAGTCTTGAATTTATTTGCAACATACTTTTTTATTTCCTAATTGGTGTTAGGGCACTCGTGCAAGCTAATGTCCCATTTGTTTAGCCATTTGTTATTTTGCTTCATCCATGTTTTCTTCCTATGGTCTAAAACCTCTTCCATGACGATTTTGGGCCAACGGTGATCACCCATGTTTTCAACCTTCTTCAAATAGCTTAGCAATTGGCTTATAGCTGAAGCCTCCAACGATAAAGTTCCTAATTCAGCCAAGAGAATATCATAGGGGATTGTAGTTTTGACTTTGAGGTTGCAAGTGATTAGATGCTTTTGGATTCTTTCAAGTTGCTCCAACTATGATTTGACATGCTACTTCACCACACCTTGCAGCCATATAGAACCATCAATGTGACCAGCAAACCAAAGAGGGTCTTTTTGGTTTTCCAATCCCAAAGTTCAGCCTTCTTGCACCTGTTTTGGAGTAAGAAAGAAGCCTTCCAACCCCCTTGTATCTTTTTAGTTATATCAGTCTCCCAACCGAATTTATAGTGGAAGTCAATCCCAAGGTATTTGTATTCTTTCACTATTTCCAAAGGATTACCTTCAAAAACAAAGTTTTCTTGTTTTCTTTTCTTCCTTAGGGAAAAAATCATGACTTTTGTCTTAGAGGTGTTCACTTGCATCCCACCGTTCTGACAAAAGAGATCCAAAGCCTTAAAAGGTTCTTTCAGACTATGGCCAGTTTTTGAGATTAGGATAAAATTGTCGGCATAAAGTAGCAGCTTCACCACAACCTACCAGCTGGATACCCCCCCCATCAGTTTTGCTTAACCAATCTTCTAGTTTGTCAATGTAAAACCCAAAGAGAGTGGGTGATAAAGGGCAGCCTTGTTTGACCCCTATTTTGCTGCCAAAACTATTAGACATCCATTCACTTGTTCTGATTTTAGCCCTGACCTGTTCATAAAGTCTATGCACCATAGCCCTATACTCATCTAGTATACTTAATTCATCCATTCTATTCCACAATTTGTCTCTAGGCACCGTATCAAAGGCTTTTTTAAAATCAACAAAGCAGCAAAAGGATTCCTCACCTTGTGTGTCCCATATTTTTCAATTAAGTGTCTAAGAGTGATGCAGTGGTCAATAGTTGAGTATTTAGGCCTAAAGCCAACCTGCTCTTGCGCTCATTTTTCCTCTTTTTTTGCCCAGCTGCTGATTCCATGTTCTAACATGCTCGCAAAAAGCTTACCGAGGATAGGGTTGACCATAATAGTGTGGTAGTTAGATGGGTTACTGATTTCACCACTTTTGTAGAGAGGGATGACAATACTAGTTGTCCACTCCATCGGGAAGCCAACATGAGTGACATCATTGAACATTCTTTTGATATGGGGAGCAAGGATTTCAACTCCCCACTTCAAAAATTCAGCTTGGAGCCCATCTATGTCCAGCGCCTTACCATTTGCTAAATTCTTTATACCTTGTTTGATATCTTCAACCGAAAAGAGCTCCTTTGATGTGCTAATTATGGGAGGGGAAACTTTCCCTTGGACCCTCTCGTAAAGAAGTCTCTCATACTCTAACCATTGTACATCTGTTATGTCATTTTCAATCTGTTTTCTCTTTTGTTTTAGCTCCCTCCAAAAACCTTTGGGATTGTGTTTTCCCAAGGGAATTAACTCTTTCTTTTTTGTGTCTACATACTTTTCTTTTTTGGTTCTCACCAACTTCTCATATTTCTTCTTGTTTTCTTTGTTCAACCCGTTCTCTTTCAAAGATCTCTTGGCAGCCTTACAATCTTCATCATACCAAGGGTTAGCCGGAAAAATGTCTTGAATGGTATATCTTGCACTTCGACCATTGAACTAAAGGTGGGTTCTCAAGGTTAAAATAAATGGACATTACCGTTCTTTAAGTCTATATTCTTCAAAATGTTTATTTAGGTAGATGTATATTGCTACCTCGAGAAATTACTGATGTATAAACAGTTTGACCTTACCAAACCTTTTCAAAACCTGCTAGCCAAACCAAACTAGCGCGTGGTTTCGAAGTGCATGTAATATCAACATACATTTGCCAAGTGGAGGAAATAGAATTCAAATAAATCTTGAAAACTTTATGATGCCGTTGTATCAGAATATTAAGATTACTGTAATCTACTTTTACTTCATTTAGGAATTATGCTCTGCTGTCCATGAAGAAGAACTACTGCATTAAATTTTCTGCCATTCATGTGTTCCTCAACTCTCATCCTTCTTTTTCGAACACTATGTCATTCTGATCTTCAATTATGTTTAGTCCATGTTTGTGTCATTCATATTGATTATATTTTCTTAGGCCTTTCCTTATTGGGCTTTTGAAATTCCTAAAGCACATAGTTGTATGTTTAGGGCATTGCTACTGATATTGTCAATCCTCCTCTACTATGAGTGATGCTTCCCTATATGCCCTAATTCTTGAACCAATGTTCTTTTTAAGTTATTAGCTCACTCTGTCAACACTTCCTTTGCCCCTTGTTACAGATATTATTTGCCTTATGCTGAAATTTCTATGCAATTTTGTCATTTCTGCATTATCTATGTATTTCCCAGCTCATGTTTCTGCTCTTGCTCCCAGAATCTGCAGAAAATCTTACTTTTTTCATTTTTGCATTGTAAATTTTTTCCATCCTCTTTCTATTTTAGTGTTGATTTCTTCTCCTTTTTGGCAGACATCGTTTTTAACCCATCATTTCCTCATACTAACAAGGGATACTATGACTCTGGTTCATATCATCAGGTGGAATCAATGCTGCTGATTTCCGTTCCACGAAGATAACATTTTACTAAATACAATCAAATCATATACATTATGATTTACATGAGTTGGAGTACCTCTCCTTCCTGATTTTTTTGAAGCTTCATTTTTGGCTTAAATTTCTACATATAGCTAGAATCATGCCCCATTAATGTTGATTCAGGGTATTCTCTTCAATGGTAGCTTTCATATCACCACTTTTATCTTGGTAATTTTACCACAAAATAGCGAATGTTTGAGTCTGATCCAACAAGAAACTCAGTTCCAGTTTAGGGATGTATTTTGGTATGTCAGTTCTTGAATCACCTTCCACTTACTATTAACTTTAAGTCCATTGCAAGCTTGATTCCAAGATCATTGCCTCTGCTTTTGGCACGTTATTGGCTCTAATTCTTAAGTCTTGGGTATAACTGGCAATTGTGTTTTTCTGTTCTCCATGTAGGATTCCCCTTGCTCCAGCTGGACCCAGTTTTCCTTCTTTGGTATATGGGGAGGAGTCTACTTATCCCTTGAAATCCTATTCTACTTTTATCTGGTCCTTTCAGAATATATAGCTTTTAAATGTCTTAAATAAACAGGTATGTTAGTGTATACATTGAAAATTATTTTGATGATGGCCAGCTGATTCTAATGTATTATAAGAAAACGTCTTTCGAGGATAAAGGAACAATTTGCATTTGCAGATTCAAAGGCATTTAAAACAATTAAAATTGATTATTATTGTGGGCATTTATTTTTTTAGAACATCTAATGAAATCTCAAAATGGTAAACTAGCGGTTGTGGGTACTAAACCTCTTTTCTTTGGATATCGGAAAAGAACGTTGAGCAAGTAATATTTATTACACATGTATTACTCACCGACATTGAACAGGCATTTTACACATGGATTGCAGAGTTTGATCCTGTATAGGTCAGGGTAACGTCCCTGACTACTTTAAAAGAACTGATTCGGCCTGTTACAACCAAACCTACTTAGGAAAGAATTGCATGAATTGCAAAGTCTTAAAGAAAGTTCAATGGATTATTTGAAGTACTATATAAGCAAATCAACTTGATTAAGTTTGTCAAAAATAAAATCCTCAAGAGAAATGTTGGAGTTACAAGTATTTGGGATCCTAAGGAAAGTAGTGACAAGTGTTCTAAGATCAGGGGATCTGTAGGATGATGAAAATTAAATTAGTTTCTATAATCAGTTAGTTATTTGGTAGTTGTAGATTTCAAATTTCTATTCTGTTACATTTTCTGATCTATATTAGGCACAACACTTATTAACAGAATTAATGGAGGTCTTTTAAAAGCCTTCTCTACTATGTTTTAAATTCCTTCAATTGATATCAAAGCCCAGATTGAAAAGTCTTGTGGAAGATTGAAAATCAGATTTATGTTTAAGTACGGAAGGAAAAACCTTAAAATCGATGGAGATATTCTGCGAGGAGGCCATATATTGGAATCACATATGGAAGAGAGAACTCAAAACTGTGATATCCACAGTTATGTGAGCTCATAGTGGAGAGAAAAGTTTAGTGAAGAAAGCATTTTTCCGTGGAAGAGAAGAAGGCATTAGATAAAACACAAATATGTTAGAAGGGGGCCAGAGGGGTCTTTATCAATATCTTCCACTTTGTTTTAGTTATATTAATATCTGCTTTCGTAAGATATATGTTGACTCTCTAGAGAGAAAACAGCATACACAAGTGCTAACCATCTATCTGAGTAGTGAAACAATCTCTGAAAAAGCCGTTGTTGTAGTGTGATCAAGGTATGAGAAGATATTTTCTTTGCTGCAACACTATTTTGTTAATAACTGTGGTAATTATTGAACAGTATATAGGCAGAATGCAAAGCAGAAATATCTTTTGATTTAAGTTTGTATGTGTTGTTCGCTTTCGAATTAGCAAAAATGTGCTTAGTTCAATTGGTTGGTTGGTAATTGGAATTTGTATCTGTAATTGACTTTACAAAAGAAAGTGTTTTGTTTGGAAGTTTGTAAGGATTTGTTGGTTGAGGGCTTTGATTTATAATTTGTAGCAAATTATTCATATTTAGTTATAAGAAGATAAGAAAGGTTATTTTGTAAATGAGTGTAGTTTTTGGAGTGTTAAGATGTATTATATTGTTAAATAGAGTAATAAGGTGTTGTATTTAAAGGGGATAAGAATGCATTTTTGAAGAGAAATAAGTATGTTCAGAGTGATAAGAGTGTAATTGGAGTTATAAGGCTGTTATGTGTGCTTGAAAATAAGGGTAACCTCTTTTTTGTTTACACGCATTATTGGCTGATCCTAACTCAGATCTTGATGAGTATTTTTCTTTGAGTTTCTGCATTTTACATCATGGGATCTACTTTTTATGAAGATGACATTTTATCTTTATGCATTAAAACTGACAATTTAAAAGAAGGTAATCAAATAGAAGAATGTTGGAGGTTATTTCAACCCACTTTTATACAGTTTTGTGCTCAATATATTTTTTACAATAGGAGATAGATAGCAAGATTAGACAGCCAGTGCCTTAGCATAGAAGAAAGATGTTGAACAGGATGTTCCTTCTTCTAGCACTTCCACACTACAAGCAGGTGAAAATTCCTTTGTGAGAGTCCTAGGAGTCTGCAAAGAAAAAAAGGGAAAATGTGGTTTTGGTTATAAGAATTTTATTGGATCTTATGTTCTAGAGTGTTTGAAACTCATCAAATTTGTATTTGGAGGGCTTATGAATATATGTGAAGTTGAATCTTCCTTTGCTAGTGTCAAATTGGTTAAACTAAAATTGTGTTCCTATTATGGTTGTCATGGTCATACATTAATTTCTTGTTTTGATCTATACCTCTGTTCTTTGTGTGGTCAACATACTTATGATTCTTCTCATGGTTTTTAGAAGAAAGTGCACAAGCTTGTGTTATGTTTGCAAATCCTTTGTTTGAACCGATCCCAAGGGGGACATTAGGTGCTTCTTTAGATAATGTAGTTATACTTATGATTCTTCTCATGGTTTTTAGAAGAAAGTGCACAAGCTTGTGTTATGTTTGCAAATCCTTTGTTTGAACCGATCCCAAGGGGGACATTAGGTGCTTCTTTAGATAATGTAGTTGTGAGACGTTTGACAAAGATTGAGCCAGATGCTCCAAATAAGGCTATGTTGAGTGTTGTTGAAGCTCATACTAGTGATGACAAGATTGATTATGCTCTTCTTCAGAGTCTTATGGACTCCCTTTATCTTTCAGATGTCTTTGATGGTTTTTTATGATTTGTTTGCATGATGTTGATGCTATTGTTCCAGAGGATTGTTTCTATCCATTTTCCAGCTGTTGTTGTGGTGTGCTTCCCTTGTAGAGAGGGACCTTTGTTGATATGTGTATGATAGATTTGAGTGGAGACTTCACAGAGATGAGTGATGTGTTTTGCAGATTTGTTGATTATGTGGCATTGTTGGTTTGTTATAGATTTTACCTAATTTGTTTGTGATAGCTTTGGAAATTGTTTGGTCTTAAATATTGCAAAGTTTAGGATGGGCCATGAGACAGGTCCCAGAATTATAAATATCCCAAGATTGAGATTTTGAGACTGCAGGTTACAAAGTTCTGGACATTGCAAATAGGATTGAGTTTTTTTCTTATGACTATGCATGGTCATGATTTGGAGTGAGCACTAGTGATGAGAGTGATTCATGATGGTCAATTATAGTTTGATCATTTTTTATTGGAGTGAGCACCAATGACGGATGACTCATTGATGGCCAACTATAGATTGATCATCTTTGATTGCAGAGTGATTGCATTGATGATTGAATAATGCAGATTCACCGTTTTTAAGAGATGGCCAGTGAGAGAATTTGAGTCAATCATATTTGGATAGACACATTTTTCTACCAAGGGAGCGGTTTTTTTTTTTTTGGTGTCGACATGTGCTTTTATTTATTGAGTTTGAGAGCTTTGTGGACTAGGATTGGGGAATTCTTTTGATTGAGTTATCTAGTTTTTCTCTCACCATTCATTAGGACACACTATGAGTAGGTGTGATTTTTTATTGCATTGGAGATGGATCACATGCAGTGATATCAAGATTTTCTGTTTTTGTGGAGACAGGCAGCTCATTGGAGACTTTAGAGCTTTGCATGGTGTTCTTCCAAATGTTCATTATGGGGGAGAAATGATAGAATAATGACAACCTTTTTTTTCTTAATGTTCATCATGGGGGAGAATGTAGGATAATGAACATTAAGATTAGTTTATGTGATTAATTATTAGTTATTTGGTAGTTGTAGATTTTGATTTTCTATTCTGTTACATTTTCTGTCTATATATGTACAACATTTATTCATAGAAATTAATGGAGATTTTTGGAAAGCCGTAATTTCTATGCTTTTCAAATTCTTTCAGGATGATGTATAACCAGGGAAACCCGGGAACACGTCTCTTGTCCGAAATGAGCCGTCCCTATCCCTGGGATGTCTTAGGTACAAGGGGATGGCTGGGGGATAGTCCCCCCATGTTTCCTTTTTTTGAAAATGTGTAGGAAATGGTTCAGAAACGGGGGGACGGGTGGGAGAAAAAAAGGGGATGGTTGATTGTCTCGAGGACAGCCAGGGGATGCCTTGAAGTCCCCCGACCGTCCCCCATCCCCTAAATGTCAACAACATTTTAAAATTAAAAAAACACATTTTAGTAAAAAAAAGCCCTCAATTTGTGGCTTATGTGGGCCCCTACCTTCCATGTTGCCCTTATGGCCTAGGCAAAAGGTCAAATGAACAAACATCAACCACTCAACCAATCAATGTACTTAATGGAAGCAAGACACTGACACACATGTTAATAATGTCAATACTGGTATTCTTCATTAATTCTGAAAAAAATGATTACATCAAATATTTTGGAAAATTTACATCAACCACCATTTTTCTATGCTTGTTCCAATTACAGAGACACTCCTTTGAGCTCTACTCTCAACTATAACAACAATAGTCATTCAACATATATCTTGACTTAAAGGACTCTGATGGCTATTTGACTTGGCCCTCCAAAAACAAGTTTTGAAGCCCTCATCTTACATTTGGACTACTGAGTTAAAGTAGGAAAGAAACTGATGGGGGAGATGAAACAAATCATCTTCAGGTTGTTATAATCAGAAAACCATTCACTGTAACTGGGAAACATTTATTTGCATGTTCATAATTCAATTCAGAGTATCTACAAGCTGCTGAAAGTACTAATAATCATCATAATTCCTGTTTCCCTATGCAGCATCTTCGTTCTCTTTTGCTTCACCTCTGTATCTGTCGTCAATTTTAACTGCATTCCAACGACTTACAATCTGTTTCAATGAGTATTGAGACTTTAGAACTATTATTATCTTAAGCTATCAAGCTGCCTTAATAGCTGTTGATAAAAAATTGATCAGAAATCTTATGAGTTCTTATTATTTTGGAAGGCATGTGACCATATGGCAGTAATGTAGCCGTTGGGCATTTTGATATAAGTTTATAAATTAACTTAGAGGTTGTATCATGTATGTTAATTCTGAATTTTGAATGCGTATTGAGTATTGACAAAGAATGTTGAACACAAATGTTATATGTTAAGGTTCTATAATGTATATTATGCATGCTTTATCCATGCTTTCATATGAATATTTAAAATTTCCCTATATATTTTAAATTTTCCCTATATTTTATATAGCCGTCCCCCGCCATCCCCAAATTTGGCCTAAAAAATTGGAAACTTGGGGACTTGTCCCACCATCCCTGTCCCGGAAACTTGGGGTAACACTATGTATAACTGACAAATATGAGGCAGGATCTTTATCACTTTTCGGTTAGTCTAAAAATGGTATTTTTTTTGTGGCTTCTGGTTTTGGTAAATGTACCTGCCATAGTGAATTTATTAGAGGATTTTCTAATTTTAGAATAGGGAATTCGTTTATTAAGTGGGTGTGGGTTGCTGGGAAGGAGAATTTTGGGGGACGGGGTTGGGGAAGATGTTGTAAGAGAATTTATGATGTAATTGAGCCCAAAAATAAAAGTGGTTTTCTAATTTGTAACGATTTCTATTTTCATTATAAAGGAGGATCTCCTCTTTTTAATTTCCTGCTCACTATTTTCAATGTCGTACAAAATATGGAACTGAGCATAGTGTTTGTATGGTTGGGAAATTAAGGGGGTAATTGTCTTTCTAAAAGTAGATGATGTTTGTAACTGCTCTGTTTTTGTGGGGAAAGGGGAACAAGTGTTGTCTACTAGCAGTTTTAGATGTTTAGAGATAAATTAGAAGTCCTTTTTCTTTGCTGTTGCCTTTTGGGGAAGTATATAGGAATGCATTTATTTAGATTGAGAGTTAGTTAGAGATATGCAAATTTCTTGTTCTTGAAAATAAAGGAAACTCTCCACATTTTTTTGCTTTTGATTTTAAATGGTTATTATTTGCTGTTTGTGTTTACTGTGTTTTTCCCACTTTGTATTCTGTTTAGTTTGTTCTAGTTAAATTGATCACGAGTGTTAATTTGTAGGAATAGAGATTTGTTTGCATCATTTTGATATGAGCAGATAGTAATGGCTCAGACAGGAATCCGTATGAACTGGGGAGTAAGAGGCAGAGGAATTCCCACCTCATATTTTGTTTAATTTGTTCTAGTTCCAAGTCGAATATGAGTGTTAATATGTAGGAATATAGGTTAACATAATTTTGGTATTAGAGCAAACAGCAATGGCCCAAAGGGGAATGTGTATGAATTGGGGAGGAAGAGGTAGGAGGAATCTAGGTCTTTGAAGGAATAATGTTAATGAATGGCTCAGAAGATTAGAAACCATTAAGGACAGACTACGTCTGGATGATTTTAAAGAGAAACAAAAGAACTTGGAAAATGTAGCTAGGACCATAGACCCTATGGGGAGGCTCATTTAAGCCATGTCTATACAAGGCTCCAAGGTGAAAGTTGATATTTCAAACTTTAAAGGTGAACTCAACTCAGATTTATTCTTACATTGGGTCTAGGAGTTGGAATGTTTAAGATCGAAAGCATACTGAAGATGACCATAAAAGAGTGAAAATTGTAGTGTCCAAATTGAATTCTCATGCTGCTCAATGGTGGGAGAATTTGCAAAGTTCCCAAGAAAATATAGGGGAAGGACAAAATTAGATTGTGGACCAAGATGTTGAAACATCTAAAATCTTGCTTCTTGCCATCTTGGTTATCAACAAAAAATATTTAGAGAATTTTAGAACATGAGACAAAGGGATTAGTTGGTACAAGCTTATATTGAGCAATTTATGAGGCTTAAAATTTGAACTGATATACAAGAGAATGAAGGGTAAGCGGCAGCCAGGATGTTAATGGGCTAAAGTTTCAGTTCAAGATGAACTAGCCTTAGTGAAGTTACATAATATGGATTAGACATATTCATATGCTTTAAAAGTGGAGGAAAAATTGAATTGAAAGGGTAAAATGGTAAGAGGGGTGTTAGCACCCCAAATAAAGGAAAAGAAGGTTCCTTAGAACTTGCCATGAATTAAGAGCTTGAAGAAGAGACAATGTGAAGCTCAAGTTCAGAGGAAGGGAAGGCTTTAGAATTAGGGGACAAGGACAACAATCGTTTGGAGATTGGAAGCCTATAAGATGCTTCATATGCAATGAAGCTCCCGAAGCTCAAGACTGCCATAAAATTAAAAATAAAAATGGAGAGTTAGGGAGGTACAAAAAAAGTTTTTTGTAGTTTTCATTTTCTGAAAATGAGTCATGTTTTTGTTGGTAGTTGTTTGGTGTTGCTTATAATCATTATTTTTTCACTTTTGATTCTGTAGGGCTCGCTTTCTATTTGATATTTACTCACCCACACTCAATTTCTATTCAATTTTGCTATGTTTGATTTTGTACCTTCAACAAGGTTACTTAACATGCAGAAACAGAGGTTGTTTGCATCAATTTTTGAGCTCCAATAAGAGTTCTCTTTGCAGATTAGAGTATTTTGCATCAATTTTGGTATCAAAGCAACCTAAAAATGATTCAGAGAAGAAGTCTATTTGAATTGGGAAGGATAGCTAGGAGAGGAGCTCAACATAGACAGAATAATGGGGGGACAAATTTCTCAAAAATAAGAAGCAACAGAAGTACAATTTTGGCAGGATGAATTTGAAAATGTAAAAGAGAATGAGGGAACCCTTGCTGGAGAAAATGGAGCAGATCCCATGGAGAGGTTGATATAAGCTATTTCAAAATGGGGACTAAAGTTAAGGCTGAGTTTTTATATTTCAAAGGTGACCTAAATCCTAACTTGTTTATTGATTGGCTACAAGAATTAGAAAAGTATTTTGACATGGAATTTTTTTTGCAGTGACAAAGATGAAGTATCACACTGCCTCGTGGTGGGATAACCTTCAGAATAATAGGAGAAAATAGAGCAAAGACAAAATCAGATTATGGTTCAAAATGTTGAAACAGTTGAGATCCAAGTTCCTACGTGTAGATTGTCAACATAAATTGTTCAAACAATTTCAAAACTTGAGACAAATAGAGTTGTCTGTATTAGAAATAGTCAAAACAATTTTTTGAGGTTGCAAATTTGGGCAGAATTGCAAGATGGTGATATCTCAATGGGCTACAATTCCAACTTCTTGACGAGTTGGATCTAATCAAACTAAATACTGCTGATGAAGCATATCAATATGCTTTAAAAGAAAGAGAAACTCAATTGGGGTAAGAGTAAATTAATGAAAAGGCAAGCGACCACACTTCCTTTAGAAGAAAAGGACGTTCCTAAAACCTGCCAAGAATAAAGAGCTTGAGGAAGGGAAGGATATGAAATCCAACTTCAAAGAAAGAGTTGTCTTTGAAGAAAGGGGAAGAGGTCAAACTTTTGGTGATTAAAAACCATTTGGATATTTTGTATGTAGTGAAGCTCATAAACCTAGAGATTGCCCGTAAACCCCAAAATGGCAATGATAGCCCAAGAAGAGGAACCTCCAACACAAAAAGTCGAAGAAGAGACGAGAGAAATTGATATTTGAAAAAACCTTAATATTAGGAAACAAAGAGACCCCAGAAGCTGATTGGAAGAGAACATTTTTTGAACAAAATGAAAATGTAAGGATAAAGTGTGCAAGGTCATTGTAGATGGTATATCTATTGACAATCTAGTTAATACAAAAATGGTAAACAGGTTTTATCTTGCTTGCATTCCAAAATCAGACCCATACAAAATTTTAGGGTTGAAAAACGATTAGATTGTATTTGTGGATAAATCTTATCTTGTTGCTTTCAAGATTTGTCCTTATGAAGACAAAGTGCTATGTGATGTGCCAATAGATGCTTGCCATTTATTGTTGGGAAGGCTTTGGTAGTATGATGAAAAAGTAATACATTATGCCAGAGAGAACACTTATGAGGTAACTTGAGGTGAAGAGACATCTCCTAAGACCATGGAAAGAAAGAACATTTGAAATGTTAGCTTTGTCTCTTATAGCAATGAGTTATAAAAAGATTCTACAAACAAACCAAAGGAGAAACTTGTTATTTTATATGCTTGAGAGAAGCAAGAGAAGTTGGGGGGATTATCCCACAAGAGGTGTAAAAATTATTGGCAGAGTATTTTGATGCAACTCCAGCCAAATTACTAATTGGATTACCTCTTGTATTTACATACCATATTGATTTGGTGCTAGATCAAAGCTTTCTAATCAAGCTACATGCATATTATCTTTGAAAGGAAATGACGAAATGAGAAGTCAAATGTGATTTGTTAGACAAAGTTCATAAGGGAAAGTGCGAGTCTCAATGCCACACTACAATGTGTGGACTTTAGAACCATCAACAAAATCACAGTAAAATACCAATTGATATCCACTACCTAGAATAGATGATATATTAGATTGCTTAATCAGCACGATTTTCTACACAATTGATTTGAGGAGTGGCTATCATCATATTTAGATTTGGGAAGGAGATGAATGGGAGACAACCTTAAAGACCAAAGATGGTTTATGAGTGGTTGGTTACGCCATTTAAAATATCTAATGTGCTTGTCACTTTTATGTGAATCATGAACTACGCATTTAAACCTTACATTGCAAAACTTGTTATAATTCATTTTGATGACATTTTTTATTTTCAAAAGAACATGGAAGAGCATTCGAAACACTTGCAAGTGGTGTTTGATATACTTTGGAAACTGGAAAGATCATAAATCTGAAAAAGCATGAGTTTTGTAGAGACTAGTTGGTTTTCCTTGAAAATGTGATTTCAGCAGACGGAGTGAGCATGAAGCCAAAAAAAACATCAAGGCTATACTTGAATGGCCTATCCCTCAAAACATAATAGAGCTAAGGGTTTTTATGGATTATTAAACTTTATAAGAGATTCATTAGAAATTCAGTGAGATAAGTACTCCATTAACTAGTTGTACCAAGGGGAAGTTTTTAAAGGTTGACATCAAAACATTGGTTTGTATAAACCCTTACCAGTACTTGAAGGCTTGTAGATTGATAATCCCATCAAATTTGTCTTGGTATTACCTCGTACTCAAAGAGGTAATGGTTTGTTGTTGTTGTTGTTGTGGACCAATTCTCCAAAATGGCCCACTTTGTACCACGTAAGAAGACTACTAATGCAAGTTTACTGATTTGTTTTAAAAGAGATCGTGCACTTACATGGACTGCCCAAGGCTATCACAAGCGACTGGGATACAAAGTTTCTTAATCACTTTTGGAGGACTTTTTGGAGAAAAAATGGCAGTAAACTGCAGTATTGTTCAGCCTATCACCCTCAAACAGATGGGCAAACAAAAGTTTGGGCAATTTGTTTTCAAACAAACTGAATTTACTTCCAATTCCAGCGTCAATAGGTCTACTAGTAAGTCTCCCTTCCTAATTTTTTTTTGGAAACAATCTTAAGGGAGTTGATTGAAATTGAATTAATCATCCTGAGGGAAGATGGGTTAGCCAAGATACGATGGACTTTGTGAGGCATATAGAGGATGTGGAACAACAGGTTAGGAAAAAGTTGCAAAAATCCAATGAGTAGTATAAAAGAAATGCACATTTGCATTGGAGAGAAAAGGTCTTGTGTAAAGAAAGGTTTCCTCAAGGCACTTACAATAAATTTGTCTTAGAAAATTGGCCCTTGCAGGATATTAAAACAAATTTATGAGAATGCCTGTTTGATAGACTTGTTTGAAGAATTCAACATCAGTCCTATATTTAATATTGTAGATCGTTATCTCTATCATGCAAGTAGTGAAGAAATTCAAGATAAGAACGTGCTGGGAGAATGGGACAGGCATTTGCCAAGAAAAACAAAATGGAGCAGATTGAAAAGTTAGTGTTGCCAGTACAAGGTCCAAGAATTATAAAATGTATATGTTAAAGTGACACGGGTTATTTGACTCCAACATATGGGTCACCAAAGAGGAACTCATGCATTTTATACAGTCAGATTCCTCTGAATCAAGAAGTTCCAAACTTCTAAAATATGGGCAGGATGATGTATAGTTGGCAAATTTAAGACAAGTTATTTGAATTTCCGACTTTCCCATCAGTCTTAAAATAATTCTTTTTGTGGTGCCTGCTATTTTTGGTATATGTAATTGTTGTAGTAGGTTTATTGGGGGATTTTCTAATCTTAGAATAAGGATTTTGTTTGTTAAGTGGATTTAGGTTGCTAGGAAGAAGAATTTTGGGAGACTGGACTAGGGAAGACATTATTAGAGAATTTATGCTGTAATTGAGCTCATAAATAAAAATGGTTTTCCAATTTGTAATTTCCTGCTCACTGATTTGAGCTCGATCACGAGTTTTCTCTACAGATCAAAATATAGGTAATAAGGAAAATTTGGAGTAGAGGTTATTAGGAACATTGAGAACTTAAGTTTGTCATAGAGCTCTTTTTGAGTGTTCCTTGCCTCATCTTGGGAGCATTGTATTTGTTCTGTGTAGATGTTTTGTGGGGTTTAATTCCCATTGAAAACCTTGCGATTTTAGCGAATTAAGCTTTGAAGCTGGCTTCATATAGCACTTCTGCTTTGGTGGTTCACGTAATTGTAAGAGCTAAGAAATTTTGATTTAACTCAATGAGTTACTTGGCCTGTGATATCTTCACTATGCTCACAAGTTTTCCATATTAAACCTATCATTCAAGGCAAAAGAGATAGATTTGGAGGGATCTTTTAAAAAAAAGTCGAATTTGCAATTGCAAGGAAGTTGTTGGAACAAATTGTTTCACGAGTATTTGCAACTAAAGGTATCTTGAACTATCTTCTAAAGCACAAATACAGCTAATACATATTATTCTTCAATGTCCTCCACTGAAGGATATGCTGGCAAATTCTGGGGGGCTACAAAACACTAATCCATTCTACATTGGTGTGTAAAGCAACAAGCTTGAGTGGAACGATGTGTTCACCTACTATTTTCCACTCGATGTCGGTGACCCCTAAAATCTTTTAAGGCTTTAATGCTTAGAATAAGTTCCAACTTGTTCAAATTTAACACAACCGAAGCATGTTCTTTGTTTTATGGTTAGCAGCAGAGATTGATCTTTTGCTTTATATAGGTTAATATTTAATGTCTGGAATAAGGCCCAACTTGTTCAAATTTTACATATCGGAAGCATGTGAATACGTCAGCAAAACAATGATGTAGATCCTTCTGAGATCCCAGATAACAGTTTATTTTTGCCTCCTCGAAGGTAGGACTTACTTTGAGGGAAGTAGTTGCAGAATTCTAGGAATTTGTATTCGTTTATTTTATTGTGTTATTGTTTTAGTTGCTTGAGTAGCACCGTGGTTGACAATGTGTGGTCGACTCTATCGTGCAAAATCTTATCTCAAGAAGCTGTATGTAAGGAACAACTGAATGCATTGAGGTAGATAGTAGCGATTATAAAGACCCACATTGACCAACTATTGCAGCAAGGATTGTCCTCACCAATTGGTGATAGTAATTCGCAAGTACTTCCTTGTGATAAATTCCTAGAGCTAATGGAAGCGAAGGGCTAGGATGAGGATGGTCCAAGTAACCTTCCACCTTAATGAATTGTGTATTAGCATGGTTTGTGGCTAAGGTGAATTCCCTTTTGCCTTAGCAATTTTTCTAGTTTTTTGATGTGTGGGGGACAATTAAGTAAATTTTCGAACAATTCGATCAACATGTGTCATCTGATTGTGCCACATCTCTCTTTATCCAATGATGCACGACAACTTGGGGAATAACAAAGGAAAGATTCTATAGACAATCCTCATTGTTGGTGCACATTAGCATGATAGGCCTATCATTTCCCTTTAGTGCTAAGATTTATTTATTGGCAACAAAATACCCCTCAACCCCTTTATATTTTTTAATGGAGATTTTTTGACAAATGCCATGTGGAATTCTTGTGGTATTATAGCATAAAAGTGTTACATGTTTACCCCCAAGAGTAGCATTAACCATTCAATATGCTCAATCATAGTCAATTTAACAATAGTTGATTTCCCTTTAGTGCTAAGTGCAACTTTGATGGTTACTCTAAAGGGAATCCTAGTCTGGCAGGTGAGGGGGGAGTGATAAGAAACTATCAAGGGTTAATGATTGAAGGATATGCTAAAAACTTTGGTATTATCACTAATAATTTTGTTGAAGCGATGGTTGCTAGGTGGGGAATTAAAAGAATGAAAGATTTGGGATTCTCCAAAGTGGTCATAGAAGGTGACTCATAATTGATAATTGACATTCAAAAAGGGAAGGTGGTTGGGCCGTGGTAGATTCGTGACATTATGGACAATTGTAGATTGATTCTAAGGAGGTTTCTTTAGTCCAAGATTGTGCATACCTACAAGGAAGGTAATAGTACAGCCGATGCTGCTACTAATGAAGCCTTGAATTATCAAAACCGAGCTCGTTGGAATTTAAATAATATTCTGCTTCATATAAAAGGCATTCTTCTAAAAGAAAGGTATGTGGATAAATATAATTACTACATTAATGGGGGAGGAGTTATGTGATTTTTCTAATCATTATATGAGGGTGAATGAGATAATGATGACAAGGATTGTTATGCATTTAAAGTGCCTTAAGAGTGGTGTGAGTACATTTTTAAAGGTTGAGAGGGGAATGATTTTCTTGAAAAAGGCTCATAATAATTTTCACCTTATGCATGGTGGTGGTGTTATTAGCTCCGGGAAGTCCGTCCTCTCCTACGTGTGGAATGACAACTCGATTTGCCTCATTAATGCTTCTCATTTTAATAATATTCTCACAGGGTATGTTGATATGGTTAATCTCAACAATTGAGATTACTGGAAAGCTCTGATCCCTTTTATCATTGCTCGTGAGTATAACAGATTATTTTTAGCTATGAAAGAGGCAAGTTTACCTTGCTTTGTCATTGTAGAAGTTGCTATTTCTATTATTTCGAACGAGTACATTGAAAAGGTTCTAGGGAAGATTTATCAATGAATTAGGAGATTAGATTTATTGAGGTGGGTATTATGGGAGGCCCCAAGAAGAGATCCAAGCCGATCAATTGTGACACAGTCCTTCAACAAAATGTGGAGCTTTAGGATTTGTTTGGTAGGGTTGGGTTTATTTCATTCTTTGAAGCTATGTAGGGTTATAATGACTCTCTCACTTCAAAGTTTACCAACTCATGGTTCAAAGGCAAGGTGAATAACAGTGGTTTGCATTTTACTATGATTCCTTAGTTGATTGTGGAAGCTATTGGGTTGAAGTACGAGGGCATGAAAATTGTGAAGAAGAGCTCGAGGAATTATCAAAATTTTATTGACAATTTTTTCGAAGAAGATGAGAAGCCAAAACATTTCTAGAATGGGTATGCTAGACTTAACCTTCCTCCCTCGTATGCTCTGGTTAGTCTTCATCTATGAGATATTTTACCTTGGAAGGCTATTACATGATTGTTCACAAGTATCATTTTCCTCTTTTGAATCATGTTAGACATAATGAGAAGGTGAATTTACTGTTCTTCCTATTCTTTTCCCTTCAATAGAGTATTGAAAAAGGTGCTTCCCCTCCTTTACATTAGGGTTTGATTTGGGCCTTTTATAAATTTGTGTTGGCTACCACTTTGCCTAAAAACTTGTCTGTCAACTTAATAGATAACTCTCCTCCCCCTACCAATTTAGTTAGAATTGAGCTTATTGATAGTTAGCCTCACTCTCCGGGTAGGGTTTCTTAGTCGGCTTAGAAAAATACTAAGAACTCCCATATTGCCACCCTTGACCTCAACAACAATGATCTCTTGAAAATAACCCCTGAAAAGCAAAAGACCTTTCTTCTTAATCTCAATTCAACAAAGCAGAGAAAAGTGGATTCTATAGAGACTAAAAATAAAGGTTTGACCATTACTATATTAGATGACCAAAATGGTAATTTGAAGAAGGAGATTAGTGGTAATGTTTAGTCGGGTGGTAGGAGGTATGTTCATTTAGTGAAGGCCACTACCAAGGATTAAGGTAAAGATAAAAAAGGAAAAGCTTTGGCTGATGAGGAAGATAATGTGTCATTTGAGGAAGAGTTTATTCTAGATAGTTATGGTGAGAGTGAGGAGTCATAGGATGATGAGGCTTGTGAGCTAGTTATGGAAGAACATGAGCTTTAGGAGGAAGATAACAACCTTGATAGGAGGATGGTTATGCTGATAGAGATGAGGAGCTTGTGGTGGATGATGACTAGAATGAGAGTCTTAAGGTTTAGGAAGAGAATAATATGATTGGGCAGGACACTCAAATGCCTAAAAATACTCTTGAAGACTTAGTTTCTTAGGTGGTTGACCTCAATGCTCACATTGCTAATGTGGAAATGAAAATTGAAGGGAGTAGTAGTAATAAAAAGTTTAAGTAAATGGAGAATGCTATTAAGAATATTAATGGTGTTATGGATGACAATGAAAAAAACTATTATGGGCACGATGTCTGGTTAGGGAAAGATTAGGAAACAACAAAGGAAGAAAGGAAAGACTCAAAAATAAGGAAGATGCTAACAAGGAGAACAATGGGAACATAGATAACTGGATGGAGTCTATGGGTGCGCTCCACAAGAACTAAAATCTTATCAATGATTCTTAATGTTCTTGCTTTTCTATTTGTTTTAGTTTTTGTTGGTAAGACTCTGGCCTACGTGTCTATTAACTATGACTTTATGATCAGTTGTTTTAGTGATGGTTTTGACTGTTTTTATGTCTTCTATATGGACTAGTTATGTAATTAGTATTTTTGGGTTTAGTTCCTACTATTTTTTATTAAGTTGGGTTGGTCTGTGGTTCTCGCTAAATTGGTTTTTGATGGTTATTTTTGAAGTTCTTGGTGCTGGTTCTCTAGTGTCCTTTCCAACATAGCTCTTTTTAGTATGAGATCAAGGCCCTTTACCTACTATCTCAATAAAAAACAATAACCGATTTAACAAATTATGGTGGGTGGGGCCTCTTAGTCATTTTGTTAGCAATGGATCTCAACAACCAAAATTTGAAGTTTAGGTCATCCACAAAGGCTTTCAAAGGAATTCTAGAGGTAGGAATTTAGGCTACTATTTACAAATCTTCTCCATTTTTTAGACATGTACCAAAATAACTCAGGGCCTAGTGGCCACCACTTTGAGTACTGTTAATCAATCTCAACCACCCTAATGGTTGCACTCATAGTAGAGGACAAGTAATTTAAATTTTATTATCTTCTAGAGCTACTCCAACTACTATTAGGGGTATTCATGTTTACTATTGTGCTCAATTCTAATTCTTTTCCTACCCAACTCTCAACAAGGTTTCTCATTCCACATAATTCAAATTTTAAATCCTTGCATTTTGGGGGAAAATCTATTGTAGGTTGGGTGTTTTCTATAAATAAATGACTACAAGCCATTTTGTAGTTTATGTCTAACACTATATGGATGAGCTCTAAGAGCATTATGTATAGGATAATTTCTTAGTTTTTTTTTGTGATTATTCTATAGAGGAACCTTTGTGTGTGTGTTTGGAGTTGTTAGTTTCATTGCATGTGGTTAAACAATTCTTTTTGAAGTAATTAATATAATAATCTAAGACTATTAGTTCTAATTCTTGTTTGTAGTGCATAAATTTGTCTGATGTGTGCTTGTGTTTATGCTTTCATTATTTCCATTAACTATTATGCCATGAATTACAAAGCCCTAAGAAGGATCATAAGGAATATCTATTCAACGTGAGGCTTGTAATTTCAATTATTTATTTTTCTATAACTCTCCTTTTCTCCCCAAACCATTTGGGTTTAAGCTAGAGTAGATAAGGAGTCAACCTTTCAATCCTAGAGATTGGCTTGTAGCCTTGTTTGATGTTTGAGAGACTCTTCATGCTTGATGACCTTACATAGCTTATTTTTTTGTGAAAATACATTTAGGCCACCAATTGTCAATACGAAGTAGCTCTAAAGTACATGCAATATCCTTAAAAATAAGGATGACATTATATACCTTGAAACCCACATAGTTAAAACATTGATGTAGATGTAATCACCACCCTTCACCATCCATAAATACAATAAAAAATAGGCATAATAGTCTACCCCCCAACATAATTAAACTTATTTGTAAGTTTCATAAGATTAGGGGGCATGATAAGTTAGCTTGTAGAAACTATGGTAGGCTTGCTCAACACCTTCCTAAGAGTCAGCAAAAGTTATGCAAAAAAAAAATCTTGTGTTCATAAGTAATGAAACCTAATCCTAGACCTTGCCCACATACCCATCTTGAATCCCTCAATTGTTATATGTTGGGTCTTGTGGAACTAGATACAAATCCACAAATATATGCCAACTATGGATCCTAACGAGCCGATCTTATCCTTTCTCATGTGAGACTTTATGATGTTATAGATGAAAATAATACCTTCACTCACTTCTCTTTTGTGGATCTTCTCAAGAACTATCTTACTCATAGGAACACTGTCATGCTAATAGAAATGCTCTTCTTAATGCCATACACTTAGGACATCATGTTAACCTTCACCTTCACAAATCTCAATTTTCTCCCAAGAAATTTATTTTGCATTCATGCTAGGCAACTACCTTCATATGCCTATATTGCTAGGAAAGGTGATCCAACCCTTTACTTGTAGGTTGTAGGCCTTGGTGTATAGCAATTATAATAGGCATGCTATGATCAATGAAGATGGTGGTCAATGCAATCCCATTATCCCTCCTTTAAAGGATTGGAGTATGATGGGTCACACACTACCCACACTAACAATACCTTCAGAAGTTATGATAACTTTTAGACCACAACCCTTAGTAAGATAGTGATCCATATCATTGTCGGTCCTAAAACCTTAAAGTTCTTTCTCATAGATAAATAAATTAGGTATAACATGATTTTAAGACAACTGAGAGTGAAATAAATCTCTTATACCCTATTTTAAGTGATTTATTTTCTCTATTATGGTTAGATCCACATTGTCAATGGGAAAATCCTCTTAGAATTTACTAAGTTAAGAGAACAAAATAGAGGGCCAACGTTACTTTTGAATCCTCCACCAATAAAACTAAAGTTAGTAGCAATCAAGCCAAAGATGTTAGGCCTAAATATAAACCTACAATAGAAAACAAAAAAATTGAGACTCCTTGAGTGAGTCTAATGTAGTTTCTACTACTAAAATAATCTAACAATTAGAATAAGATCAATCCATTATCTTTTCCATTTGATCCTCATTTAACACTAGCAAGCCTTGCCTCTATTATTGTCGTGAATAATCCACATGAGATTTAACTCCTAGAGATCCTCATCATTAGAAGGTTAATCAATATATTTCCTATTGAATAAGTTGTTCTTTAAATTTTTATTTCTTTTTAATCATAAATTATTCAACTCCAAATTG
The DNA here is from genome assembly GCA_007258455.2 of Sequoia sempervirens. NCBI lineage: Eukaryota > Viridiplantae > Streptophyta > Pinopsida > Cupressales > Cupressaceae > Sequoia > Sequoia sempervirens. Next base: position 224,158,766 of record VDFB02075321.1, on the reverse strand, counting down.
ATCTGCTCACACTCTTGTGTTCCTAACAAATTGTTCATACAATGTGTATTTTCCTATTTATGCACATGAAAGGTTAAACATAACAATTCATATATGGATAACATTGTATACATGGGACATATCTCCTGCCTAGTATTATTTCAAACTATGTGGTTGCCTATTCGAAACCCTCAATTATGTCCAACTAGCTTTGCATCATGTAGATGATTCACTATATTCCATTCTCACACTATCTACCATCTCCTTTAATTGGGCATTCAAGTATATAATCCATCTTAGAAGCTAACTAGAAAATCTCTCCTCCATATTCCTTAACACGAGTAGAGTTGACAAAAAGAGCATCATTAATTTAAGCTATTTAATACAAAAAAATATATTGCTAAATGACATCTCCACCTAGTCTTGACCTTTAATGGTCATCCCATCTCTTACATGCACACCCATTCCTCATGTATTCCTTAGCCTTCAATGGTAAGTATTCACATCTTCCTAGATATGTGGGTCCATGATAGCAGGATGGAGTTCCCTTATGTACATTTGTCTCACCTATGTTGGTGAGCCCTTGTATCCTTTTAATTACATGTGGCTAGGCTTAGGGGTCACACTATGAAAATAAAAATCAAAAGCATCAAAAGAAAAAGAAGAGATATCTAGAGAGAGAGAGTGAGTTTGATGTTTGTTGGAAACAAGACTTTGATATGACTCACCCAATGAGTAATGATAAGCAATCTAATAGTTGGATAGATTGTAATTGAACCAACAACCTACTTCTATATTTGAAAGGGGTAGCTCTCTCATAAAATGATTATAATTTTATGGGCATGCTTTTAACCAAAAAGAAGAAAAGACAAACTAATTAAATTTTGAAGATAAAGAAGAGAAAATCCTAGGTTGGTTGGTAAGAGGTTGCAACTCACAAGAGAAAAACTTCATAATAGTTCAGCAAGATAATTTTTTAAAAAAAATTTAAAGTATAATTTAAAACAAAAGCATGCTAGGGTTCAAAGGAAATAAATTCATTTAACATAAGAACTATTTGTTGATGGTTTTTCTAACACAAAAATTAGAGAAAACTACTTGAATTTAGCCTAGATTTGTATAAGATAGATTAAAATATTAAAAGATACAAGATATTGTAGAAAAGACTCACAAAATGGTTGTCATATCAATGTAAGCAATAACAACATAAAGAAATGCACCACTAATACACAAAGCAACAATACTAACTCCTTTATTAATATCCAAAAATATAGAGCACAAAGACCATTTAACTTCTTTACAATATGTGTATCAAGTCTCTTGCTAAAATGGACCCCCTTCTCCTTTACAATTGAGGAGGTATATATAACATTTTGATTTGTAACTATTTTTTTTAAACAAAATAATTAATAATAAACATAAAGGTTTAGCATTTCTCTAATATTTCAAGAAATAGGATCATTTTTCTAACTTAAGAAACTTAAAATGTATTTTTCAAAAAGTAATATAAAACTTATCTTTGGAGGAAAAAGACTAAGTTATGGATCTTGTTGAGGTTTTACTTCATCTTTATTGCCTTCTGAGGGTGTTTCTATCATTGGATATTGCTAACAATGTACAAAAGACTTAATTTTGTAGCTCAAAACAATATAATAGTTGGAGCAATGTGCTTATGCCCTATACTACAACATTATTCATCTAGAGTCTCCATAGGGACTTTTTATTTTTAATTTCATCTAACTCATGTTGAAACCTTGGTAGATGAGTGCTACACGTGCTAAGAGTAGTGTAGATACTATTTAACTTCTTCAAAGATTCCATGTTGAACACTTGCTTGAGAAATTCTTTACTAGTATGGTATTTGAAATCTTTCTTGATAATAGAAGCATTGATAGATTGAGACTCATTTTTTGTCTGAATATTGAAGTCAATGGATGAGAAGTTGGAACGAATTTCTATTTTTACCTAATTACAATTATTTATAAGTTTACTCTAGCATAGTTTGTTTAATAGTTAATATTTCATTCTACACTTTGCAACCATAGATTATATTAATTTTCCTCAACATTTGAGAACACTTTCCTAGCAATCAATACACCAACATTAGTTTAAACCATTTCTTTAATATTTCTTATAAATCCAAACCATATAGATTCTTCATTCTTGGTGCTTTTTAATTCTTCCTCAATTTATTTATTTATTAGACTGTAGGAATCGGGTAGCATGACCCCCTATGAACTGCAATGCACCTGGTAAAATTTTTAATGTGATCGACAGTGCTGGCGCAACACACCCTCTAGTACCACGAGGGTGGGGGAGACTAGACCTCATGACCAACCTCCTACAACAGGAAATGTTTAGCCAACCAAGCTAGGGCCCCAACCCCATTCCTCAATTTATTTCTTATTGCATCTACTTTATCATATATTTTCTTGGCTTCTTAAATGAATTATAACCATCTAATATGATTTGTTCAACCCAACCTTCTATCACTTTGTCCTATGACTAGCATTTACACACCTTAATAGCATCCTTGTCAAAATCATAATCAAAATTGTTAGAATTGCGAATAAAAATGATATGCAAGATCAAACAATGAACAAAAACACCTTCCATGCAATAGAGTTGCAAACAATTATCTGTTATATCCTCAACTAGAAAATCTTACAAAATGAACCTCAAGAATGCTCAAGGAGATCTTTGAGATAATACAATGGGGGTGAGTGTTTTATAGGAGCAACCCTAAATGATAAAGGGATTAGATCATGACAAGTGTTGTCATCCTATGTGATAAGACAAAATAATCTAACAAAAACTCACTTTAGTTAACAAAAAAAAATAGTCCTAAGTTTAGCTTAAGTACATGAAATCAATTGGACTAATAATCATTTAAAGATTAATTAATTATTAGCTAATGCATGATTACTCTAACACCCCTCCTTAAGAACTTAGGGAATAGCTAAAAAACCTTTAAAAGAGAATGCATGATGGGTCCCGACAAACAAGGCTTGATGAGGTACCCTTGTACACACAAACTAATCTCTCACAACTAGAAAAAAGGAGAAAACCTCTTGGAAAAAGCTCTTCTCCAAAAGAGAGAAAATTGAAATGAAGGACTAAAAAGCCTTCAAAACAATATCCCAAAAAGAATAGAAACATGAAGAACATCACACAAGCATGGAGAAGTTGGAGATATCTATCAAATGATGATTGATATAGTACTAAAATGAAGAACCTCCTTTGAAACATAAGTTGATTGGGATCAAGAAGACAAGAATTTGCATGGGTGCCCCCAATGACACTACTTGAAATAGATGGAAAACAAAGGAAAACATATAAAATTTGAAGATACAAATGGCACAAGTAACAATAGTCTAAAGAACACTGATCAAGTGAACATAAGTCACCTCCAAAAATAGGAATCCAAGAATGTCCATATGGTAAATGCTCCATCTCACCAAAATGTATGGGTTACTAGCTACTGCACCCACCTAGTACATTGGAACTAGACACATAAATCACTCCAAAAAATAAAACTAAGGACTTGCATTAGCACTAACAATAGAAACTTGCCCATAATGCAAAAAGGGAGAGGCAAGACAAGTCCACTGAAATTGTGTGTCACTAAGAAGTGCATGAAGGAGAAAAAAGAACATCTGAATGTGCATAAAAGAGTATGTGCAAATAAAAAGGGTGTGCAAACCAAGACACACATGTGTGAGGCAAGAATCACTAGGATTCAATGTTGTCATGAAAGGAACACTCACTTGACAAAGGTGTGATGGGAAAACAAAGGCACTAACAACCCACCCATGACATTTTATATCATAGTGTGAGTACAAAAGGCACAACAAGATGTATGAAAAGCCCCAAAAGTATAGAACAATGGAAATTTATCTCAATGTGTCCACAAAAGAGAAATTGCATGCAAAATATGCTCAAAATTCTCAAATAGGATAGAATGTTGGAAATACATGTAGAACAACCTAAAACAAGTCATACCATGCAAACAAAAAGTTTCTAGGAGTTAAAATTTCCAAGTAATTCACCAAATGTGAAAACACAAAAAATTGTATAAAATGCACTTGGAGACAAAATTAGAAAAATGCATGGTTGACTGTGAAGAGCTCTAAAAGACCTTTCCAATACAGCTAGAATCATGAAAAATGGAGAAATGGGTAAAAATTTTTGAGCTTGGGAGTGAAAACAACATATCTGACTTCAACAGGTTGTAGAATGTACCAGTAGAAAAATTTGAGAAAAAATCCTACAACATTGGATAGTGCTTGGAACTAGCTTTGACGATATCTTGTTTTCCCAATTTCGATACCCAAACAAAAATTTATCACGATTTTCATAATTCTGCTTATTTTACAAAAAAAAAAATAGCCCCTAGGGGTTAGATGCTAGTCGCCCATGCCACCCAAGGTGGCTAGAATTTAAAAAATAAAAAAGGCAACGGCAATCACTAGCAGCTAGCAACTTAGTCGTTGTCACATAGCGGCTAGCAAGTTGCGTAGTCAAATAGCCATTTCCTGGCAGTTGTGTAGAGACATCACTCCATGGGAAATCTACCTAGCAGCACGCGCCTTGCTCTTTTTCTATTTTATTTTATTTTATTTTTATTTTCATGCACAATACAACCGTATAGGGGTTGTACAACCATTGTAGCACAAAAAAATGCCTCAAAATCTCTCAACGTTGAAATAGGAAAAAATTTATATCAAAATTCATTGGTTCAGACTCTTGAATGTATTAGTGAGCTCTTTTTTGTGCTAAAGTGCACCAAAAAAATTGCCAACTCCCAAAATTGCAAAAAAACAATGGAATTTCTAGATTTGAAGCTTGTAACCCTAGTTAAAGAAAACCCTCAAAAATCAAGAAGGGGTTCATTGAATCCAAATTTTGATACCATGTTAGAATTATGAATAAACATGAGAGAAAATATCAAACAAAAAATAAAAACACCTTCCACGCAATAGAGTTACAAACATTTATCTGTTATATCCTCAACTAGAAAAAATTACAAAATGAACCTCAAGAATCTAGATTCAAGAGGAGTCATTATTTCATCCAATGACCAAGTTGAAGTATCCAAATAGATTTGAAATTTGAATTCAACATTTTTACCAATTGCTTCAACTAATCTTTGTACATTTATCCTTTTATGTCGTTTCTACCAACTTAGTAGCTACACTCTAAACATTATGAATATCTCCCTCATGTGAAGAAGGGCCAAGATCCACTTTAGTAATTTTAAATGATTTTCTTTGTTAATTCATCTATGCTTTTCTTGAAAATGGGCTTTGCTACTTCCACATAAATATTATTGGATGAGGAATATGTCATTGATCTAGATTTAGTTTTAACCTTTTTGGGCTTGGCAAGCTTTTGAAGTAGACTATTAATAACATCAACTTGAGGAAAAATCAATAGTAATCTTTCTTTTCTTCAATAAAGTCTATTGCAATCAGCAAGAGGAAGAACCAAATAAAGGATCCAAATCATTTGAGGAAGATGGAGGAGGCATTGCAAGTGGAGGGTTGACAAATGGGGGAACAATATTATCAAAAGATATATGTTCTTGTGAAAGAAAAGAATTTGGTGGAAATGGATCCATAGGATGAGGTAGTGGAGAAGGAAAAATATTAACTTGAGAAGGAGAAGAGGAACTATTAGCTTGTGTGACAAGAGGGACAAAATATTGCTATTGTTTATTATCAACAGGAGAACCTTTAAAATCTAAAGAGTCTAGTTTTACATGTTCCTCTTGAATAAGATCAAGTTTCTCCCCCTTCACCTTTAATTTCTTCATTTTATCCATTGTATCTTCTCCACATGAATCTATAGAAATATTTATCTTTAAGGAATCTTCATCATTGTCTCCTCATTGAGAAACTTTCTGACACCTGGCAAGGTGCAATGAAGGGGTATAAAAGGAGGAAGATCCTAATTGTTTATCTTAATTCTTCTTTGGAGGTTTATTTTTTTATTGAAGTGTTTGCAACTTCTCCTTTAGTAGCTTTTCTTTTCACCCAATATTCTGATCTCTAAAGGTCATGAGTTGTTCTTTCTTCAATACATTTATTTCCTTATTTTCCCTTAATGGGTGGGAGTAATTGTATTATAATCTTTTCAAAATTAAAAAAAATCAATTAAACTCATCATCTTCAATTCCTTCAATATCCCAATCTAAGTTGAATTCAATGATTTTTTGAAGCGCGAATATCATCTAATCCATTTTCTTGAATTCATAATCATCTTCATAGTCTTTCTAGGAAATCTTCAATTTAAAGGTAATGATAAAATCTAGGTGTGAGACAAGTTATTTTTGATATAATCTTTGCTATAAAAAGGAAATCTCATGGTGTAAAATACATAGTAAACTTTGCTAGTGATCATTCAATATTTTATGCATCAAAAGATGAATTTCATTTCTAATGAGTAAGTTTGATAGAAAAAAATTCTAGCTTTCGTCCTCTCCTTACACCTCTCATTTACCTCACTAATTTGTCTACAAACTTCTATGAGATCAAGTTTTTCACTTCCAAATCTCGGTAATTTGAAAGGGAATCCATCAAATCCTCCAACTCAAAGATAAGTAAATTTGGAAAACTAAATAAAATAACTCCCTAGATAGTAATGATATTTGTTGCTTTAGATGATAATCTTAGCCCAATATTTCCTTGAAGTTACCTAACTATCAACATAGTGAACACATTATTCATTCTCTTTAAACTTTTGTAGTTATGCTCCAATTGCAATTGTGGATAATGATTATACATGTGTCATGATATCATATGATTCTCTTGTAACAAGTCATGGCCAAGGCTCCATGCTAGAAATAACATAGAAAATATATGAGGACATATAAAAGTGTTGATTCAACTCAAAATAAGTAAGTTGATCATGCAACTTGTCACTAATAATACTGCCCCAATCAATAAATTAATTCTCAACAAAAATTACAATAATAAAAAGATACATCCACTTCTCCAACTCATGAGTATTTTCATTTTCCACCAATTTGTGAAGTAAAACAATAATGCTATAAATATCTACAATGAAGTAAGATATGTGAAGGACCTTTGACAATTGAGATTTTCCTTCTCAAGGTACTAATAACATATTTGTTGTTATGGTTTTAAGGCATGGACTTTTCTTGTAAGAAAAACTATCTTTGATAGGTAATTTGAGTGTTATATGAGAGATACATAATCCAATCTGGCCATTAATTTATTATCTATTATTAAATGATTTCCTTAGTTTGAGGATCACAATGTTTTATATACTACAAAACTAAATCAATGTATTGTACTACCACAAGAAAACCAATTACATGAAGAAGAAACTTTTAAAAAAATGTGTATTAAAAGACCAATTTCCTTCTTCGATCCTCTTCCAAATACCATCAAGGTTAGTATGAACTAGTTTTGTATCACCTATCTTTAGAAGTGTAGTCTCCAAAATTGAAAAAAATTATATCCCAATTATTGGTATTTCACGGTATCTAAATGGGAAAATATACAAAGAAAAATACAATATTTTAAATAATATAATACTAATTGGATTTAGAAGAAATTTGCATTTTGATAGTGTGAAGACAATTGTTGGTTTTCATAGAAAAATCCCTTTTCCCTTTGTTTAGAGTTCTTTATTTTGTTACTCATGAGGAAAACTACACTAGGAATTACAATGGAAGAGCTTGGATTGAATAGGATAAAAAAATTGTTTCAAATGTTTGTATCAAATGGTGAAACATGAGGAAATCATGATTTCAAATAATTGGAATTTAGCTCCATGTGGCTACAAATTGGAGAAGAAAAGGTAACATGCAACTCTTTGAAAGCTCGTTAATCTTGAAAATGTAATGCAAGGCATCAACAACAATTACAAATAATACAGGGGAAAGCAAGAAATATTTCCTTATAGATCTCTGTAGAGAGAGAGAGAATTAGTGAGAGTACCATTAATGTAAATTTGAGCACATGCATCCTTAAAAAGCATTTTAACCCAACAACAAAAATCTCTTGGAAACCCAAATTCCTTTAACATGGTTAGCACAAAACCCCATTCAATTCTATCATATACTTTTTCAAAATAAAGGATCTTACCCACATTTTGACTTGAATGATTAGCTTAGTTCATGCTTTCCCAACTAGTTAACAAATTTTCTAAGATATATCTACCTTTAATGAATCCAATTTTATTTAGTGAGATTATTTTGCTTAGGATATTGGTTAGCCTCCTCGCTAGGATTTTGGTGAAAATATTATACAAATAATTTAGAAGAGTAATCAATCTCTAGTTCCTAATCAAGGTTTTATCACCACTTTTTGGAAATAATTTTAGGAATCCTTTATTGATGAAGACAAAATCCCCTTAGAAATATGAAATCAAAAACACACAAATGGACTTGCAAGATGGCTGCAATATGCCATTAAATTTCAGATTAAAGAAATAAAATTAGCAACATTCTTATTTGCTTAAATCATAAAATGATTACATCAAACTAAAGCTCATGGGATTCCTTACAATCTGGGATTCATACATACAAAAAATTGCAACATAATGTCTTCAACATTTTGGCATCATTTCGACAACATCTAGGTATGCAACCAAAACTTCTCCAAAAGCCCCCTTCTCCAAATGAGCAAGCACCATTATATAGAAATTTTGTGAGGAGAAAACCACCATTAGTTTCCAAAACACCCTCCATTTACCACCTTGTGTGAGATAAGGGGAATTCGTTGCACACGAGTCTCTTCATTCCCAAGAGAATCCCAAGGAATGAACTACCTTTATCCACCTCAACATAAGTTGAATGAAGAAATTGCAAAGAAAGTGTTTACAAACTAACTATTAGAGAAGACTGCTTCAAAATCCGAGAGAGTGAAGCTTCTAGATTTTTTCCTTCGATAGGGGAGCTCTCGTCCAAAGGAAAATAACATGGATTCAAGATGCCAGTGTGGCATGCTAGCGTCCCAAGCAACAAAAAGCTCAAAAATTTGAGCAGGTAAACTAAAGCTTCACTATCTAACTCGGATTTGAGGTCTCTTTAACAAAATTATAAGATAAAGAACATAAACTAAAAGGAAGCACAAAGGGAGCTAGGAGGGAACTTACAAACAACTGAACATCCAAATCTTCACTCTGAGCTTCACTTTTACAACCTGCACACAAGAAGAATGAGAAAAAATGTTGGGGCTATATAGGGGCTTGCCACGATCAAACCTCCGCTTTGGTGTTCCCACCTCCACGGACAACCAAATAGATAGAAAGAGTGTAATTGAAATGGACAAAATGAGTGGTGACAACAATCCCCACTTCAAGAGAACTCACACCACCAAGTAACAAATGCACAAAGAAATCTAATCTATTTGCAAATAGAAAAGAGAGAGAGTGTTACCAACAGGCCTCACCCCCCTCTTGAACACGTGAACACACCATTGAATTCTTGCTAGAGAGCGTTGGTTGTTGCAAGGACCTCAGTTTGATGGAGCTTTTCTTGTAGAAGTGGTGTTTCCAAGAGATTAAGAGGTGAAGTTGAAGAAAGAAGCTTGAATGAAATGAATGAACCCCAAAAATGAGAGAAAATGAGGATTTTTGTTGCATGCAAGGGTGGAAAAGAGTCGTTACATCTGAGGAATTGGTTGCAGGGACATGTGTCAAGAGCCAAGATTCGAGATTCCCCATTTCAAACTCAAAAAACTGCCAGGACACTAGTGTGTCGCGCAGACGTCAGCATGTCGTACAGGCATCTAGAACATAAGCTTTTAGAAAATAGGTCATTGGGCTACTGTTGCTTCGCCATTGGACCACATGGAGCTAGAATTGTGAAATTCTGACCCATGGGGTTTTTTCCATTAATGCATTTAGGTGTCATAAATGCTAGGAAAAGTGCTAAAATGTGGAATTGCCCCTAGGTGCAATTTTGTAACATTACATTTCCCCCCTTTAGTGGGCTCAATTTTGGGAAAAATTGGCCACACTAAAGTAAGAAAGAAAAAATTCACCCAAAATTGAAGTTTTACGGATTTGCATGCCAAAAGAAGGTACTGCAGAGGTCACCGAGGTTGAGTTGGCCAGTCCCTGAAGATGCCCCCAATGATTGAACTTAGCAAGAAGTGCAAGACCGTTTGTGCAAAATCATGCAAAATTTCACTTTAGAAAACTCAATTTTGAGTCATTTCAAAAAATTGGAAGAAGCTACTATGACGAGAGGAATGATCAAGAAAAAAATTAGTGATTCAAAAGAAAAATATGTTGAAGAGGTGACTTTATACCCCCTCTTGAGTTTTCCCCTAGCTAAGTGGGGTAGAATCAGGAGAAATTGGGGAGCCACAAACTCTAGTAAAAATGGGCCTTGGGGGGCATCTATATATACCTAGGTGGCCCTTGAGAAGGTAATTTGCACTATGCATCGCGAGGATTTTACAAAATTTTGTGAGAAAATTCATCATAATACCAAGTAGACACGACTACGAGGATCCGAAGCTAGACCAGTTGTGTGCAAACATCGCTGAGGGTGTCGAGGTTGATCAGGTAGGCCTCGAAACCACCTTATTTAGCATTTTTTGATTATTTTTTGCACTTTTTGAACATTTTTGTTGCCCAGGCATCCTAGATGCACGCACACGTCTTTGGTGCACACCGACATCTAGGATTGACATTGTCATCCTTGTGCCATTAATGGAAGATTGGGACACTTTCACAACATGCAGACGTTTGTGCAGCGTGCACATGTCCTTCAATGTTTTTAACTTAGATTTTTCGTAATTGGCTATGTACTGATACACACTTGTTTCTTTTTTTGCAGGATTATCCAGAGATCAGGGAGCATCCTAGAGGGCGAGTGCTATACCTACTCCAAGATCAGAGGGACTGATTCATAGACAATGAGGTCACCCATCTATAGCATGTCAATCTCTGGCATGTGTACACCATGCTAGAGATGCTATATCATGATAGGATGTTGATGGTGTTGATAAAGAGATGGGATGCCACTACCTCTAGCTTCTAGTTGCCAACTAGAGAGATGACCATCACATTGGAGGATGTATACCACATCCTCGGACTCCCCATCTATGTTCGACAAGTGGAGCTTGATGATACTCACTCATCGTAGGAGCAACCAGATGGGGTCCAATACTGCTCCGCTCAGACAAACAACGGAGACGGGACCAGGCACATCTATACCTAGTGGTTTGACAAGGCTCAGACCACTACCCCTCTATTGTGTCATATCATGGTGGTTACTATTGCCATGTGAGTGACCATAGATGTGCGAGGCTCTCACCTCCACGAGGGCCTCATCTATACTATCAAGGATATGGTGGAGTAGCAAAATGTTTTTTCATGGGGGTGCAACATGCTTGCACACCTTTACCAAGAGCTCAGCCAGTATGCCTACTATGAGTACCGCATCATGACTGTGTGCATGCTCTTATAGGTGTGGGATTTCACTCGCATTACATGCACTAGGACGGAGGGCTACCTGCGGGTGTTGGACTACTTTGTTTTGATGACCCTTTGGTACAAGCTCACTTGGTAGTGGAGGCATGACGAACTGCAATTCTAGGAACTATAGTTTGACACTTTGACACAAAACAAGATGAAGTGGAGGCCCCACTGTTATTTTTGGTGGGTTGATGATCGTAGGTTCCTCTGAAACTTGTAATGCGACCAATTCATCCTCGAGCACATAGATTTTGTTATTATGTCATATTACTAGAGTCAGGTCATGGGCAGGTCCAGACTATCCCCCTTCTTGTCTCCACATACTCCCTACCTGTACGGAGCATAGTGAGGCCCGAGGACCATCTGTGCCCCACCCTAGCGGATGTGGACCCCTCTAATGATGAGGCTAACGACGCTAACTTGCCACCAATGGGGACATTAGACAACGCTGACGTGGCTCAAGATTTTTTGGCATGATGGGCAACACATTGTCCTACTCCAGTTTTCCCAATAGATCCCCCAAGGGGGGATCTCAGTTTATAGGGGCACGTGTCGCCATAGCCACATAGGTAGAGGTGGAGGAACAAAAGTAATGGCGATGGGAAGGAGGAGCAGCAGGAGCAAGTCAAGGAGGCTGGAGTGGATTTGATGAGGCCAAGGAGGAAACGAACGATGTATTCTCCTCCACTAGCTACTCCTATTTCGTCGATTCCACCAACTCTTACAACACCTAGGGTGGATCCTGACACCGGTAGTGCAGGACCAAGTGTTCCTCCTCCCTCTGACCCATTCTAGCAACCAAGGGACCCAGGTGTGGCAATTATTTATGCTATTTCATTTTAGTATTTCTAGTTTTTATCTCATGTATATGCAGATCATGTTTTGGTTCTAGTATCTAAATGATTCATGATACTGATGTACATTTTGTTTTTTTGGTTGTAGTGGATACTCAAGGATGGATTGGGTCTTTACCCAGTGCATATTAGATGTTGTCCCTATTGTGTCAATCCAGAGGGTAGTCTTAGATGCATATTGACCAGTGTTAGCAAGATGTCACATCCACCTTTCTAAGCTAGTAGTGTGTCTGAGGACTATGTATGAGGAGGTACAGGTGGAGATAGTGCAAAGGACAATTGATGCTACCACGCTCTGGGGGTAGCATGACCAATTGTCAGGGGAGTTGTGGATGACACTCACAAAGTGAAACATGGTCATGATGAGGGATGATGTTGTCGATTAGGCGTGTGACGCCCTTCAAAGCCATCTCGATGACCTCACAGGACAACCAACAGTCATGATCCCAGTAGATGACCAGCTACTATAGTAGGAGTTCACACAGGCTCGCATGTAGATATGCTCCCTCCAAGGAGAGATCAAGGGGATGCATGTAGCCTTGTCAACCTCACGCTCACACCTCTCTTGATCCATCTCCACGGTGCAACCCCGCCCTCAACCACAACAACAACCAGAGCTGGAGGACTTCGGGAGCCATATGCCCCAACCATAGAGAGCCTCTTTTTGTACATCAATTTTGTAGTCATGATATATATGTACATATTTGTAGATATTTTTTATATAAACATTGATACAAATATTCAACAGCCACTCATTTTTTAACGACAGTGGCCCAATATATGCACATGAAATTTAATATTTATACATATGTACATGAGATATCGATTTCAATATTATGGTATTATTCGTTTGATGTGCAGGTTCCTTTCTTGCATGTATCTTGATACTATGGATTTATATGTGTATGGATGTATGTTTACATTAGATTCTATCATGATTTAATGAACACACATGGATGTATGTTAATTAAATACAATAATGATCTAATTTCCTAAAAAGATGTAATGTAATGCATAGATCCATAACATAGTAAAAAACACATATGTATGTCCCTCACACACACACAATTTGTGAAGAACAAACATACCAAAACGTATGTTAATTGAACATACCAATCCTTACTATGTCTATTTATTGTTTTGCAAAGAGTGAGCTCAAGAGTCTTACTAGACTCTTCCACTTGGCCATTAGATTAAGGATAATATGGTGTAGAAAATATGTGTTGAATGTGAAATTTCTCTAGGAATTGCTTTACTTCCTTGTTCTTGGGTGGCATACCATTGTAAAAAACAAGTGTAGAAGGCAACCCAAAATAAGAAATTATGTTGTTTAGAAGAAAGCTACAAATAGCTTTGACGTTCGTAGATCAAAGTAGGACGGCTTCGACCAACTTCGTGAAGTAATCCGTAGTACTGATCTATTTTAAGGATCTATGAAATTTGCTTCGAATGATTACATTAACAATTACAAACCAAAAGTGCTTAATTATAATTAAACACACAAACAGTATTTTAAAAAAAAAATTACAAAGTAATTAAATAAAGAACAGAATGAGAGATGAAGAGAGTGCAAACAAAGATTGATAACGGAGTTCATCATTTAGAATGACTATGTCTTCGGGCCCCTCTCCAATTGAGTGGACCGATCCAATTATTCCTCTAGAAATTCAGTTACACTCACTGGCAGAATGTCCCCTTGGTTTACAAAGAAATTTACAAAGGCACTTCCAAAGTGCATGGAAACAAGCTTCTCCAAAAGCACGAAAATACAAAAATTTCTCCAAGACAATCTCTCACACTTGCAAAATTCTCCCAAAATCACTTGACTTCTCTCACCTTTCTCACCTCCTTTTATAGCCCAAAATTACTAAAATTGGTGTAAAACCAATTAACTACCCAATCTCCCTTACATAGTGCAAATTTTCAAAAATATCCCCCTTTTCACAACTCCCGGAAGGATAATATTCCTCAAGATATATGTTTTTTTCAATTGAATGGCTCTAAGGGATCTATTCCCTATTAAATTGGGATAATCAATTATATAAAGTTTTACGGATAAAATTTTCCCCTTTATATTTGGAATAATATTCCTAATATTTTTGAAAAGGGATATAAGATTTTCCATGAATAAATCATAACCTTATTTTGAGGCATTTTATGGGCAAAAATTTATTAAGTTTAGAGAGAATGGGGGTGGTGGTCCCACCACACTCCCCTCCTCTTTATCTCCTCCTAAAAGAGGGGGATCCACTCCCCTTCAAAGGTGGGTTTCCCCCCATACCATGGGTGGCGCCCCACTTAATGTGGGCCGCCCCTTATGGATGGGTGGGGCCCATCTTAATTTTTCTTTAATTATATACTTTATTTTTTTATTTAAAATATATTTTTTTTTTAAATTATTTTTTCCAAAATAATTTTCCCACATGGAGGGATGAGGTGATGCTATGTTCCAAGGGCTGATTGGCCATTGAGCTAACTGGGCAGTAACATCATTGTGTTGACCCAATCTTTGACCTTCCATAATTTTGCCATACGGACTTCATTTTCCATGAAACGAACTTCATCGGAATCATGATGATGAGCACTTCACAATGGTGTTGACTTTGACTAGTTTTGACGACTTTTATTTTTCCCCTTTTTTCTGGATGGGTTATGAAAGTTGACCAGAGGTTTGACCATATATATCTTGAGCTCTGGGACTCCGATTGACTCCATTCAAGTTACATTTGAGTCAAGATCTCAAGCACTTTCTAATGATACCAAAATTGGAGAAAATGGAGAATTTAAAAAATTGACGAAAAATCCTTCAGATTAGTCCTCCCCATTGGAGAGATTTTGGACCTCTGAAAGCTGGTTACTCAGAAAGTAAGTGAGGGTAAAGTTCCCTCACTTTACCAATCTCCATCCACTTTTCCTTGCTTGGATGCATACCTTTTAGCCCCACTCGGAGGTATTCAACTGGTCCTCTTCATGAAGTCCTGGTGTTCCTGTCGAGGATGACACCTTCAGGCAACTATGACATGTACTCTGGTGAAAGGTCATCAATTGATGGAACTTTCACTTCAGCCTCCTCATCTAGTATCATCGGAGGTTCATACAACTTCAAGTTCTCAACGTTGACTACCAAGTAAATTTGCATGTATGGAGGAAGATTAAAGCGGAAGGAATGTGTGCAATAAAAAGTTCTTATATTATATAAGAACTTGCGGAAGAAATGGAAACATCCATGGGAAAATATTGAAATGGTTGATGATCGGTATGGATTACTGTTTCCTTGCCCATTATATAATGTTTCCAACTCGGAAACATCCACTACAACCTCATCTTTAAAGTTTGCAGTGATTGCAAAACTAAGCTTACATTGTTTCGTGACTTGTAACTGTGCATCATTACAAACCCATCCCAAAGGGTATGGCTTTGGATGTGGAGTTGTAGTCAAATTTATCTTTTTAACAACTTCTTTAGATATGAGATTAACTTGTGAACCCATGTCAAATAAAGTATCAACCTTAGTGTGTTTAGTTATTACACAGATATGAAAAAGTTCATTCCTCTACTTATCTACTTTAGGTTGCTTACTTGTACTTGCAGAAATACTTGATTCAGATGCAAGAGATATACTTTTGTTTTTACCTTGAATCCCAATGGCAGTTATCTTCATCTCGTCCCCAGAATTAGATCCAAGATCTTGTTGTGTTACAACAATTGTCTTTTGCTTCCCTTTGTTTCCACCGTACCTCTTTGGCCTAAGTTCTGGATGTAGTTTCCAGCACTTAGAATCTCCGTGTCCTTCTTTCTTACAATGAGAACAGGTGGGTTTTTCACCCTCTTTCTTTACTGTGGCTGTCTTTTTTCCTTTTCTTTTATCTTTACCCTTAGGTTTCCCCTCAGACTTAGATGGTTTCTTTGAGAAATTATTACTGAAAGTTTTCTTACCCCTTGACTCTAAATGAGTGGCTTGGACTGACACTTCATCCAAATTATTAGGACTCAACATTAGAATAGTATGTCTTAGGTAAGAATGCAAACCACCTATGTACTTGAGTAATGTATCCTAAGTATACAATGGAACATTTAAAGCAATAGCCTGTTTTCTAAACTCATGAGTGTAATCTTGGATAGACTGACCCTTACCTTGCCTAAAGGTTTTCCAATTCATGGTTAATTGTTGCATATAACATAAAGGATAAAACTATTTTTTAAGGGCAACAATAAATTCCATCCAAGTCATATTGACCTTACCATGGCGAGCAATTTCCTCCCAAGTCCTACTCTCCCACCAGGTGAGAGTTGTACCTCCCAATAGGAGAGTGGCTAATTGGATCATAGAATCATCTTCTGTTAGGCCTTGAATCCTACAATGAACTTCTACCTATTGGATCCAATCATCTAACTTTTCAGTATTTAACTCACCACAATACTTAGGCAACTCAAATTTTACATCAAGTTTAATAATAGGCTACGACTTGCTTTTGAAAGGACTAATAGTAGTAGAAGAGGAAGAAGAAGAAGAAGAAGGGGAAGATGGAGAAGAAGGGGAATATGGAGGAAATGGAGCTTCTGGATCTTTTCCTCCTTTGTCCTTTTGATCTTCCTTCTTTTCTTGCTTTGATGAATCTCCCTTTTCACGCTTCTTCATTTCCACATACAACTCTTCCACCATTCCCTTCATTTCGAGGAAGACTCATTGGAAAGACTTATCATCAAGCTCTTGCTCAGTGCTTTTCCCAGCTTTAGTTTCGTCCATTGTTGGAGAAGTCCTTCGTTTGTCGATCTCAGGATTGCATTCTTCAATTTTTCCTTTGCCTTGTTGAAGCTTCGAGCGTGTAAGCATTCAAATCTGCAATATTAGTCAAAACCTAGCTCTGATACCAATTTGATATGTTTTAAGGATCTATGACATTTGCTTTGAATGCTTACATTAACAATTACAAACCAAAAGTGCTTAATTATAATTAAACACACAAATAGTATTTAAAAAAATGAAATTACAAAGTAATTAAAGAAAGAACAGAATGAGAGATGAAGAGAGTGCAAACAAAGATTGATAACGAAGTTTGTCGTTTAGAACGACTACATCTTTGGGCCCCTCTCCAATTGAGTGGACCGATCCAATTATTCCTCCAGAAATTCGGTTACATTCATTGGCAGAACCTCCCCTTGGTTTACAAAGAAATGTGCAAATGCACTTTCAAAGTGCATGGAAACAAGCTTCTCCAAAAGCACGGAAATACAAAAATTTCTCCAAGGAAGACAATCTCTCACACTTGCAAAATTCTCCCAAAATCACTTGACTTCTCTCACCTTTCTCACCTCCTTTTATAGCCCAAAATTACTAAAATTGGTGTAAAACCAATTAACTACCCAATCTCTCTTACATAGTGCAAATTTTCAAAAATATCCCCCTTTTCACAACTCCCGGAAGGATAATATTCCTCAAGATATATATTTTTTTCAATTGAATGGCTCTAAGGGTTCTATTCCCTATTAAATTGGGATAATCAATTATATAAAGTTTTACGGATAAAATTTTCCCCTTTAGATTTGGAATAATATTCCTAATATTTTTGAAAAGGGATATAAGATTTTCCATGAATAAATCATAACCTTATTTTGAGGCATTTTATGGGAAAAAATTTATTAAGTTTAAAGAGGATGGGGGGTGGTGGTCCCACCACACTCCCCTCCTCTTTATCTCCTCCTAAAAGATGGGGATGTGTTCCCCTTCAAAGGTGGGTTGCCCCCATACCATGGGTGGCACCCCACTTAATGTGGGCCACCTCTTATGGATGGGTGGGGCCCATCTTAATTTTTCTTTAATTATATACTTTATGTTTTTATTTAAAATATATATATATATATGTATTTTTTTTAATTATTTTTTGCCAAAATAATTTTTTCCACATGGAGGGATGAGGTGATGCTATGTGCCAAGGGTTGATTGGTTGTTGAGCTAATTGGGTGTTGGCATCATTGTGTTGACCCAATCTTTGACCTTCCATAACTTCGCCATACAGACTTTGTTTTCCATGAAATGAACTCCACCAGAATCGTGATGATGAGCACTTCACAATGGTGCTAAATTTGACCGGTTTTGACAACTTTTATTTTTGCCCCTTTTTTTTGGCCGGGTTCTATGAGTTGACCATATATATCTTGAGCTCTGGGACTCTGATTGACTCCGTTCAAGTTGTGTTGGAGTCAAGATCTTGAGCACTTTCTAATGATACCAAAATTGGAGAAAATGGAGAATTTCAAAATTTGATAAAAATTCCTCTGGATCAAGTAGTAATGATAAAGATGTTTCCTTTAGAAGAAGGAGGTGATATTTTTCCAATAATATCCAATCCCCATTTTGCAAATGGCCAAGGAGAGGTCTGGTTTTGTAACTCTTGCGCAGGTGCATGAATAATACAACTATGTTGCTGACATTGCAGGCACTTCTTAACAGATTTGAAGGAATCTTGTTCCATCGTTTGCAAAAAGTGCCCCATGTGTCTCAATTTACCACTTGAGTGTCCACCTTTGGAACTTGAATGGGCTTCTCTAATGGAAAGGGGTATTTCCACTTTAGTGAGACATCGAAGAAGCAAGCCGTTATAAGATTTCTAATAGAGAACATCCAACAAGACAACACAATGGATTGAAAATTTTTGTATATGAGTGTGATCATTTTTTGTCGCATCATTGGGAAATTTTCTAGCCTTCAGGTAGTTGTAGATGGTAGAAAACCATTCTCCCAAATCTATGTGAGAACACACAAAAGCATTGGATTCAAGTTGATCAAAAACAATAGGAGACCGAAAAAATTGAACCACAAAGTGGTATTCTTTCATATCCTCATCTGAGGGTACTAGGGAGGAAGCACTCACCATGGCATCCACATGTCAATTCTCCCTCCTAGGGACATTGTCTATTGTGAAAGAGGGGAACTGATTAAGCAAGGACAAAACAAGGTCTCGATATCTAGACAACTTACTTTGCTTAGCCTGATAAGTTCCCATGATCTGGTTCATAATAAGCTCAAAGTCACCAAGTATATGAAGATGCTTTATCTTTAGTGTGATTGTGGCACACAAGCCAACAATGAGGGCTTCTTACTTAGCGATGTTATTGGTGCAAGGAAATTCCAATCAAAAGGAGAGAGGGACTGGCTTACCTTTAGGTGATATTAGAACCATGCCTGCTTTGGAGCTAGTCTAACATCTCGACCCATCGAAGTACATTTTCCATTCAAGGTCATGATTTATTACAAAAATATTCTCATTAGGAAATAAGTCCAAGCCCAGAAAGGAGCAAGATGGAGTGTCTTCCAATTGATCGACAACCGCTTGACCCTTTATCAACTTCTGAGTAATAACATTATGTCAAACAGAAAAAGAAACATCATCCATTTTTATAACCTCCTAGTGAGGTCAGTACAGGAGAAATTTTTTTTTAGAAGATCACTTTTTACCATAACATGTGTCTCAACATGAAGAAGGTAATTCCTTAGCTTCTACGCTGCAAAGATGAGAGCAAGACATTGCTTCTCCATGGATGAATAGTGGGTTTCATAATCAAATAGGACATGAATGATGTAGTATACCACTCTCTCTTTCCTAGCATCATCATACTGAGCAAGCAAAGTTGTGAAAGCATACAATGACACAACAAGGTAGAGTAGAAAGGGCCTATCATGCATAGCCGACATTAGTATGGAAGGATTGGCCAAATAGGTTTTGATTGATTCAAAATATTGCTGGCGCTCTTCATCCCATACAAAGTGAACATATTTTTTCAATAAGCGAGTGAAAGGAAGGGTACGATCAGCCAATTGAGATGTGAATTTATGAATTGCATGAATCTTCCCTTGTAAACTTTGCAAATCAGTAATGTTCCTGGGTGGAGGCATGTTAACAATTCCATTGATCTTATTTGTGTCGACCTCAATTCCACAATGAGAGACTATAAATCCCAAGAGTTTTCCTGCATCTACGCTGAAGACACACTTAAGAGGATTAAGCCTCATCTTATAGAGTTGAAGCCTTTCAAAAATAAGATGAAGTTTTCCCACATGATCCTGACGGGTTATAGATTTTGCCAAGATATTATCAACATAATCTTCTAGAATTTTGTGAGTGAAATCATGAAATATCAAGGTCATTTCCCACTAGTAAGTTGCTCCTGCATTCCTTAACCCAAAAAGAATGACCACATAATAGAAGGTACCCCAAGGGTTGGTGAAGGTTGTCTTGTACTGATCTTCTAGGTTAATACAAATCTGATTGTAACCCAACAAACCATCCATGAAAGATAACAAAGCATAGCCTGTAGTCAAGTCCCCAATCATATCTATATTAGGTAATGGAAAATCATCCTTAAGAGAAGCCTTATTTAGATCACAAAATTCAATGCATAGTGAATACAACCATCAGGTTTACTAATGGAAACAATATTCAAAATCTAATGGGAATAGTCGATTGGACAGATAAAGCCTACTTTCAACAACTTCTCTGTCTTGGTCTTAACCAACAGCATGACCTTAGGATTAATCTCTTAGAATTTTTGCTTAACTAGCTTGGCGTTAGGACATAAGATTATATTGTGAACCACCAGACTCATCAATTTCGAGCATGTCCTCATACGTCCAAGCGAAGATACCAGGGTGAGAATGTAAAAGATCAGAGTGCTCCTTAGCTTCCTCAGGGGAAAGGCACTTCCCAATCTTAATCACCTTTTCAAAAATATTAGGGTCCATAGAGAATTCGGTAGTATCTCCCTTGAGGAGAGATTTATGGTCTCTAGGATGCGATATTAGAACACCATTATCAACATTAGCTAGAGGTTCTTCTTCATCAATACTCAAGACGAATTCTCCAAAATATGCCTATTTATTTAGGCGATATGAGAATCGTCTCTCATGATGAAAAGGAGGAAAAGAGGAGTAGGCCCTTAGGAATTCCTCGAGTGCTTCATCCAAAGATAAAACATCTAAAGGGACCTTTTTAGCCTACACCCTGTCTTCTATCAATTCAGGGTGGACTAGACTAAGCCGTTCAACCAAAATCATGTTAACACTCCACCAAGGTTTCTACTTAGATTGTTCAATAGAGCATCCCATACCCAGGTAATGCTTATGAGGCTTAAACTAGATAGGGACTTGGATTCCTTGCTCAATACGCCCAGGCATTTTCTCCCATAGCCATACTAAGAAGCGAGTCTATATCCAAAACCATGAGGAGTTTGCAAAACCTCATAAGGTGGTGGTTCCACGTAGAAAGCCTCATTCCACCAGTGAACAAAAAATGCATCTATGAGAGAAAGACCATCTCCTTTACCCAATTAACAAATATTAACCTCCTTAGCAAGAGCGATATTATCTTCTTCTGTAGGGGAGTGACTGGTCTTCTGAATAGGATCACAACTTTCTTCCCCAATGAGTGTGTTATCCGCTTCTTGATCAAAGGTATTTGAGGTTATCAAAAGTTTTAGATGTGCGAGGCTCATTTTTTATTCCCCAATAAATAATTTGGAGAACTTAAATGATCCCCAATCATCACCAAAAAATGCATTAGATTCAAAAGTAGTCAGGGAAGACTTAGGATTTTCTGCTTTAGGCGATTCTTCTTTAGCTGTGTTCACTTCGGGGACAACCTCCACAAAGGGTATCACCGAGGAGCACGTCATCATGTCCGAAGTTATACAATTCTTAAGAGTGGAGGAAACCGAAGCTCGATCAACAACTGCTAATTCATAAAGGTCAACTTTCGGGTCAACTTTGACTATGACTACTCAATTATTTGCAACAAACTTTATAGAGCGATATAAAGTGGAAGTTATAGCACCCATAACATGGATCCAAGGTATCCCCAGAAGAAGATTGTAAGGTAAAGGGCCAGGCATCACATAAACCAAGGTGGGAAAGGTAACGAGGCCTAGTTGCAAAGGCAATATTATCATGCCTAGAGTGTGACAGCCAACATTATCAAACCCATGAATATACAAGGAAGAAGCAACTAAGGAAGAGGAATCAACTTTAATATTAGGTAATAGATCGATACCACAAACGTTGAGATCCAAACCAGTGTTAATGAGGGTACACATAATACCAATATTATTAACATTAACTATAATTATTAAAGGATTTGCTTGCTTCTGCACATCTAGAGACAAGAGTTCCTACGGATAGGCCATAATATTCAGCGAATTTGCATGAATATGAGCCATCAACACATTAACATCCATCGGTCTAGCGGAGGTAGGCAAGAGAATCTTCTGCAAGGCTTCCTGAAGTATTTCTTGATAAACCAGAGCAGTCTGAAGCAAATGCCAAAGTGAGATCTTAGCCAGAGTAGCATGAAGTTGCTCGACAAGATCATAATCACCTAGTACTTTAGTCACATGTTTAGGTGTTGAAGTAAGACTTGGTTGAGAGGGTGGTAAAGAAGTAGGAATTTGAGTAGGTTGAGATGTAGGAACAAAAGGTTGTTGATTCAAATTATGTTTGTTTCTTCTTGTATTATATGTGTGCCCAACAACATTATAAGAAGCGAATTCCATAGCTTTTACGAACCTTGAATATAAATCTAATGAATTATCATGATATGAAATTCCACAGATAGAACAATCCTTCTTAGGAGAAGGGCTAGCTGAATTCAAGTAGATGTCATGCTTCTGAGGGATTGGAGAGGCCATAGAGACCACCACAAAATTTATCAACTCTTCAACTTGCGAGGAAGAGGTTTGCTCAAAATATTTACAGATAAGGGAAGATACTTCTAAGAAATCATCTAGAGCATCATCCAACATATCGAAGTCTTCTTTAGAAAATGAATTATCATATATATTAAAACATTGCAAAAATAGATCTAACATGTTTCACGGTAGGTTCACCAAAATTTGAGATAGGGGGATTCGCTTCACACGATTCTCTTCATTCTAGAGAGAATCCCAAGGAACAAACTACCATTATCCACCTCAACATAAGACGAATGAAGAAATTGCAAAGAACGTGTATATAGACTAACTATCAGAGAAGACTACTTTAGAATCTAAGAGAGTGAGAATTCTAGATTTCTACCTTCGACAGGGGAGCTCTCAGCCAAAGGACAACAACGCAAATTCAGGCACTGGCATTCCAAGCAATAGAAAGCTCAAGAACTCGGGCAGGTAAACCAAAGCTTCACTATCTAACCTGAATCTGAGGTCTATTTAACAAAATTATAAGAAAGAATAGAAACTAAAAGGAAGCTCAAATGGAGCTAAGAGGAAAATTACAAACAACCGAACATCCAGATCTTCACTCTGAGCTTCACTTTTACAACCTACACACAAGATGAACGAGAAAAAATGTTGGGGATGTATAGGGGCTTGTCGTAGTCAAACCCCCGCTTTGGTGTTCCCATCTCCATAGAAAACTAGATAGATAGAAAGAGTAATTGAAATGGAAAAAAGGAGTGGTGAAAAAAATCCCTTCTTCGGGAGGATAACCCGCACCACCAAGTAACAAATGCACAAAGAGATATAATCTATTTCCAAATAGAAAAAGAGTGAGAGAACATTACCACACTACTAAATTTGACTCCATTTTCTGAAAAATGTTCATCGGTCTTGCAACAAACCTTTGTTGGACAACCAACGAACTAATGAAATAATTTTTGTCGCCAATTTTTCATCAAAATTTGGACGAAGAATTAAATGTCGAAATAGCAGCCCAAATTCGTCAGTTGTTGGCATCATAAAATGGCTCTGTTGTTCATCGGAATATCGATGACAACTCTATGTATCCACCAATGAATTATAACCAAAACGCAATTGTAATGGCTCTTCCAAAGCATCGAAACAACACCAGAAGTTCATCGCCATTTCGAAAAAATGAGAAAGTACTTACAACAAAGATTTTGTCGCAGCTATAGCAACTTTGTCAGACCTTTTTGGTGATTCGTCAGTTTCCTTCATTGAAATTGCGACAAAACAATGCATTTTTTTTAAAAAATATTCATTGAAATGTACCATCGCAGAGACTCTAGGCGATGACCAATGAAGCCAACCCATCAGTGAGAGATCAATCATCAGCACAGGATAGAAAACTCACTTTGATAGTCTATGTCTTGTGTATGACTTCTGTCAACAAGACAGATCCAATGTCACACCTATCTGACCTCTGCGGTAGTTTTAAATAGACCTACACCATGTCATCGTGGAGACTCTTGGTGATGACCACTGAATCCAACCCATCGGTGAGATAAATAATCAACACAGGATAGAAAACTCACTCTGATAGTCCATGTCTTTCCGATGACTTCCGTTAACAAGACAGATCTAATGTCACACCGATCTGACCTCTTCAGGAGTTTTAAATAGACTACACCATGTCATCACAGAGACTCTTAGCAATGACCACCAAATCCAACCCATCGATGAGAGATCGATCATCGACACATGATATAAAACTCACTCTAATAGTCCATGTCTTGTCGATGACTTCCATTGGCAAGACAAATCCAATGTCACACCAATCTGACCTCTTCAGGAGTTTTAAATAGACCTACACCATGTCATTGCGGAGACTCTTGGCGATGACCACCGTAGCCAACCCATCAATGAGAGATCAATCATCGACATAGGATAGAAAAATCATTCTGATAGTCCATGTCTTGTCGATGACTTCCAGAGACATATCCAATGTCACACCGATCTGACCTCTTCAAGAGTTTTGAACACTGCTGGTTATCAACAAGACATTCTGAGGGTCTCGTCGATTAAACAAGTGTTTAAGAGAAAGTAAATAGATGAAACCTATTAATTTTCTTATTTTTTGGTTCTTTAAATCATAGAATAGATACCATCTTCTTGCGTAATGTACTTATATTCATATTTGAATTTGAGACCAATTGTGATTGCACATTCCATTTTACTTGCATAGAGTATTCTATAAGCAATATATTGATAATGTCAAATGATTTATGGTGTTGTACAACTCTACCTATCATCACAGTTTTGTTGTTCCCCCCTAGAGAATCTTGCAAAGAAAAGTTTACAATACCAAGTCAAATAATATGAAAAAGACTTACTTCCATACAAATTAAATGATTATTCTTACAATGGAAATTGTCTAATCACAACAAAAATTCCATGAAAGGTTATCCATGCTTCATAAGAGATGACTGATCATACATACAGACTGCAAGATGCATAGAAAAAGAATTACACTTGAGAACAACCGAGGGCTAACAAGGGAAGGAGTTAAGAAAAATTTGGATTGAAGAGAAAATGTGTAGGGAAAATGTTGAGCAGTGTCAAGAGAACAAAGCTTGTAGAACATATTCTTGACCTAATCAAGCTCTTGAACAACTTAAATAAAATTAAAATACTAACACATACATGAGGCATGTAATGAACTTCCAATATCTTCTATCTTTTTCATTAATGGAGAGGAAGGTAAAGGAGAAATAATTGTAATTGTAACACTATTCATAGTCCAGTAAATTATATTCATAATTTGTGTTCAATGGACCTCAGTTTTATCATTATACTACCCATCTAATACCATATTTTAATCAAGGGTTCAACTATCTCAGATCTAAAGAAGCACCTTCAATTAACCATTTAAAGTACTATAAAATAAGGTAAGACTTTTACTTGAGAAAGAGTGGGTACACTTGTAGGATTAACGTTCTCACAATCGTCAATATTTATTGGCACACAGACACAACCTGCAACATATGAAGTAATGGATGACTACAAGTTAGTGAAATGGTCCTTAATATGTGATTGGTTTACAAACTGATTGGTAGAAAATAAGGTTACAAACATATCTACATAAAAATTTGAGGAAAAACTACTATAATCATCAAAATAGATGAAAAGTGCAAAGGAAAGAGTCGAGCTACATCTCAAGAGCCTAAAAAAACACATGCGAGAAACATAAAAAAAAAGAACAAACCAGTTTTTGGATAAATTCAAAATGGTGCCTTCAACAAGTGATTCATATGCTTTCACACCTGAGAGGACATTTAGAATATTTTAGTCTTCCTCTATGAAATTAACTACTTACAAACAAAACCCAGAAACCAATATTATATACCTCCATGTCTAGCCGAGGGTAGGTATAAGAGAAAACAATTTCCTCAATGCAATGCCGAAAAATGTCAATGCTTCCTTATTGCTACACATGCATATACAAGCATTATTCAAGCTCTAAACTATTCAAATATTAAGGATTTAATTAGCTATAAGATGGAAAGTTGTTGTTTAGACATAATCCATCATCTTTTACATATCTTTATTCACTCGTAGAGCTTCAAATAAATTTGTGTAAATGAGACATAAATGTGAATCTTTTATGACAAAGAAAAATCTTAAAAGGAGGGGGGAGAGAAAAAATGGTAGGGAGCAAGATAATGCTTGAATGTATAGCGAAGTATAACATTTTGATCATTATAACAATGAAACGAATCTTAAGTTTGAAGCATTAATATCATTTAGAACATTTATGATCAAGAATGAATGTAAGTAGAGAAATTTTTGCATACCTGTAGATGGTACAAAATTTAATGGTTAAGTGGAAGCCTCCCATCAACAATAAGATCCAAATATCTGTGTATCTATCTCAATCGAGCCTCTAAACCCTTTAAAGCTATCAATTTTTCCACTAACCTGTTATGCACAAAAGTCAAATTTTAGAGTTGTGTCACCACTAAAAACAAAAGAAACAGAGCTTTGAAACAAAATCCACACACAACACAATGTGGTATTCATACAAAGTCATACAAACAAACTAAACTCAGAAAATTGGAATGGAAACAACTTCAAATTATGATGTAGAGCATGGATTCATGGTATAAAGAATCATTTTTCTGCCACCATAGGGAAAAGTTAGCACTTTCTTTCATCTTTGCATATTGGTTTGATGCTTCAAACGATGCAATTATTACATTGAAAATTGTATTACCTTATTGAGCTTCTCTTTGTTTCGAGAATAGTTCAATATTCTCTACTTAACAGAGCCAACCACGTGACGGTGGAAGCTCATTTGGCCCCTCCCCCCCTCTCACATCACTCTTAATTCCCCATACCCGATCATATAACATTAATCATTCATTCATCCATTAATAACATATAACATTCATTCATTAGCATATAACATTCATTCATTAACATATTCACATTCATTCATTAACATATAACATTCATTCTTTCATTTTTTCAATATTATAAAAAATATGGTTGTCATAATATGATTACAATCACTTTTTTTTTGTTTCTTTTTTAAAGCTAAAAAAATCTGAAGTGGAGTATCATTTTCTAAATCATCTATCCCCCCTTTAGTTGTTCTTCCCTATGCTCGTGATCTTAATGTATGCCTAGTTGTGTGCTCACGATGTGGACACCGCTACAAGGGGGGGTCTACTACAATAACAAAGAAATGTTAAATTGATATGTTTTATTATTATTGTTTCAAGTATTTCATTAATTAAAAGAACATTAGAATGGTTCTCTTTACCTTATGGGTCCACATCATGTTCCTGAACTTCTCTTATAGACTCATGCTCAACATGTTGAACACCATCTAAATCCTTATTTGTAGTTGAAACATGAAAGGTTACATTAATTAATACACCAATTGAAATTAAATATGTTCAAAATAACATTAGAGTGGTCCTCTTTACCTGATGGGGCCACATCATGTTCATGATCTTCTCTAGCCTGATCATGCTCAACACGTTGATCACGCTCTACATGCTCTAAAGTTGAAACACAAAATGTTACATTAATTAATACACCAATTGCAATTAAATATGTTTAAAAGAACATTAGAGTGGTCCTCTTTACCTAATGAGGTCACTTCATGTTCCTAATCTTCTCTAGCCTAATCATGCTCAACATGTTGATCACACTCTACATGCTCTAAAGTTGAAACACAAAAGGTTACATTAATTAATACACCAATTGCAATTAAAGATGTTTAATTGTATTAATCCATACTACGTTTTGTATAGCACATGAATACATCTAGTACCGGGATGCACACCATGACCTTCATCTATATGTTGTGTTCCACCCTCACCAGGCTGCATTACAATGTCATGTGCAGTATTATCATTTCTTGTATGTTTAAAACAAATAGGAATGTAATTACTTTATGGTGGAAATTAATATTGAATAGATTACACAAGTATTTAATTTTAAATAAACTTTATTGAGTTTATTTACCTGCATGTCAGATGCAATGGAAGATTGTATTTTCCCAGTCAAAACTCTTAGGCGTTCAGCCATGGCTCCATAGCCTTACTGGAAGGCAATCTTCAGGTCCTCTTCTGTGGGAACTCTATTGAATTCAGAGCCCTGCATTTTTGCATAAGATCATGAATTTTGCTTATATGGTGTGATAAAACAATAATTGTTTTCAATTTATTATTTGGATGCAATATTTCATTTATTGATACTTACAATTCATGTGACTAATTTCATATAACCACCAAAGTGAAATTTGTGTTGCCTGTGTTTTTCTAGTCTTTCCTTTGTTTCCTTCGATGTGTCAGGTAGCCTATGAAAAATTTGAAATACATTAGATTATGTAAAAATAAAGAGTAATCAGTATATAATTACATTGTTGATAGTATCACATACCTTCCTTAGCCCGGTGGTGTCTTTCCTTTTTTCTTTTCAGCCTTCTCCTTTCCATCCGACACCAGGTCCTTCCACTCCCTCTCTGAAATCATGGGGTGACACTCATACTTTTTTTATTCTCTAAATGTGACCTATATTGGTCCCTCACATACTTTAGATAGGTACTAGCTTTCTTAAGCACCTTGGTTCAGTTGAATGTTTTATCACAGAATATCACAACTAAACGATTAATGAGCTCATCTTTTAAATCTTGATTTTGGGCATTCCACCGTGTATGTATGGTGGGCTCGAAGAGCTCCAATGTAATATCACTTAGATGTTTATAAAAAAAATCATTTCCTGCAAAATGATCATGGGATCAATAGTCTAAAAGAGTGATCAATAAGTAAATTTCAATTGGATTATATATAATAATAATTAAAACATTTTAAAGAACCTAAGACCTTCTTTATCTTTATGGGAACAAAATCCTCGGTCACCACAAATGTGACTAGCAATGTTCCTATACTAGTAATACGAGAAGATCCAGGAAATGTTGCTAAAACATCACCAGTACTAGTGGCCTTTGCATCCCCAGGTACATGTCCTAACACATGTTCTAGCATGTGTTCGCTACTAGAGGGTGCAATAACGAATGCCTACATGGTATGTGTTGCCGACATTTTAGACAAAATATATAGGCACAAATGATGTCAAATGATGTGATGTATGCACAGGAAGATCATGATGGACACTTGTACCAACCCCTAATCCTCGCACAGCATTTGCAGTACCCTGATCATGGCTAGGAGCATCATGAGGACACAAAAAATCCTATAAAAAAACACATATTTTAGTTCATGACATAAAAGAGTATAAAATATAAAACCATGAATGAAATTATGTTATAATTAAAGACCTAATGACAACTTACTTGCAAGTTTTGTGCTCTCTCATTCAATATTTTAACCCTCTCTCTTATCTCATCTGTTTGAGGCACTAAGAATAACAACTTAAGGATTTCTTCATTACATTTTTTGTGGGTCTTCCTTATCATATCGAGAGGGTTTGTTGAATAAGCGATGTCATCATCACATAATATTGATTGCACCTCCCTATGGATGCTCTCATCTACTATTGGTGCCTTTTTCCTGATCAGTTGACTGCAACAAGAATATTAAAAATATTATCGAAATTAGCCCAATAAAATTATGAAAAAAACATAATAATAATAAAAATTGCTCATATCTAATTTGTACAACTATAATGAGGTAAACCTATTGGCTAGAATTTCCTAAAGATGCATCGCGATTTGTGCTTTGGGCCGGAGACTTCCCCGTACGATCAATGTCCCACTGTGACAAAAAATAAATATAAAAAAATATTACAAAAATGAAACCATTAGACTTACGAAGAAAAACATAAGAATAAAATGGTATATTGGAGTCATTAATTGGAGGTTAGGTAAAATGGTATATAGTATGTACCTCCCCTTTAGTAACTGTGTTTGTAACTAAGTGATTCAAATTGTAATCGATTAACAACTCTTCCCATGTAGTTATTGTTTTTATTGCACATACGAATACATGGTTTCCCTCGCGCACCTCGAATATGCAATTGGGTTGCTTATTTGTTGGCCCAGGTCGTGTACTATTTATAAACCCTACAATATTCCTCGATGTTTTTGGCCTTCCGTCAATGTACATAGCCACTCCTTTACTTTGATCCTTATCTTTTAGTTGTATATAATTTGCTAACAATACATACCTACGCATACTTTGTGTATATCAAACCAGTTGCATCCAATCTTTGTAACTGTAACAGGGTTCGACATACTCCATCAATTTAGTAACTTGGTCATAATAGAACTTTATGTCATCCATGCAAATTAGGCCCAAACCATGTGATGGCGATGGTGTTATGCGATATATCCTCTCGTTGACACAAAAATTAGTGTTTATTGGAGGAAGTTCTTTGGGTA
The DNA here is from genome assembly GCA_007258455.2 of Sequoia sempervirens. Lineage (NCBI taxonomy): Eukaryota > Viridiplantae > Streptophyta > Pinopsida > Cupressales > Cupressaceae > Sequoia > Sequoia sempervirens. The sequence continues at coordinate 224,127,899 of VDFB02075321.1, read as the reverse complement.
CCCATTGTTTTTGTAGATGTTTGTACCTCAAGGGCACCTCGACATCGCCTATGCTCTCATCATCATAAGAACATGACCCCCTTTAGCAAGAAAAAATTCCATGTGTTTATGGAATTTTCTTATAATCTTTTGACCTCTAGTTGATCTCCCTCTTTTAGACCTACTACATGTCTCGCTTTCCTCTTCTCTTCTTGAATTTCCCTCACTCGAGGAAGACAGATCTGACAAATACCTATTTGGTGGTACCTACACTCATAAGGATGTTGGATGAATTTCTTTCATGGTGATGTGATCCCAAGGTGAAATTATGATTAATCTATCACTTCATTGCTAGAATTTCACAGGTTATAAGGTAATCAAGTCTTGATAGATTGCAAGTTATTGTTACTACTGTCCAAATGTGTCCATCACAAATCAAATCTACTTAACGTTTTAACTCCCAAACTTTGTAGCAAGTGTTAAATGTGACTATGGTCCACCAGTTACACAACCAAGGCCTCAAATGTATTCTCTAATTGTAATCAAAGGACTTTTTCTCTTCATTCAAGTAAATAAACTTGAAGGGAAACACCACCAAGTGGTTTATTGGACACCTACATGACTAAAAATAGCAACAAATTTACATTTAATTTCCATATGTCTAAGTGGTTAACGGGGAGGGAGTGTGTACTATGCCTAGTTAAGTCATCATAAGTTTATGCTTTGGCAATATTTTTTTTTTAAGTCATCTTAAATCTTCTTATGTCTAATTTCTAGGAGACTTTTGGTATGTTTTAAGGTAGGATGAGTGGTTGCATCAATGTTCTAGTTCTCTATGACAAGGTTTCAACATCTTTAAATTGTGAAAGTTAGTGCTCATAGTCATTTGAAACAACAACATTTTGATTATGTATGATGGTAGGATTTGATAACTTAAAATATCTCTACTTTGAAACAAAATTATCTCTGAAAACTCTAAGAGCTATAATGGGATGGCCACCATCATAGGAAAGATTCTTCATTCTCACTTTTAGGTGTTAAGATTTAACAATACCTTGATTGATGAAAGAGCCCAAAGAGCCTTTCTCCATGGTATCCAAGTACACATAGCAGCAGTCTTCTCTTATACAGTTGGACATGATTTAAAGAACTCAACTAGGAATTATTCAATTAACCTAAGGTTTTCTAATAATGCAATCATTGGAAAAGTATGATCAAATTCTTCTATTATGAAGAATTGGTCTATGTGCCTCTAGTAATCACTATAAATGTTTGTAAGGATAAAATGACTAATTGCATCAGGTAGGGGAGAATCAACTTTGAGTTCTTCAAAGATTATATTCCTCTATTCATAATTTTTAAGGGTTGTGTGTGGAGGTTATCACTACCAAGAAGGGAGGAGACCTTTCCTTGCATATGTTTGTGGTGGAGGTATTAAAGAAGAATTGTATGCCTCTATTTCCATTCATTAGATCTTTCTTAGCCTAGCATATACTTGGGCTAAGTCTACAATTGCTTCAGACTCATGCGATGAAGGTTATGTGTGATGAAATCCTAGTCCTCAACCAAGATGTGGGTAGATTATGGGATTTTTTCCAAGACCTGAGGCTGGTCGATAAAAATGTGAAAGACTAAGCTATTTTATTTTTTCTATCTTATCTTATACCATTTTACGAGAATGGGGGTGCCAATGTACGAGAAGATCTTTGGAAACTAGGCATGAAAATTGTAGGTTAAAGAGAATGGGGGTGCCAAACTTACAATACCTCTTGTCCCTTGGTCGTCAATTTTCCGAGTGCCCTCAACCTCATCCTCGGCCTGGTATTGACCTTGTTTTCAATCCTCCAAGCTCTTCCCTCGGGCGATATTGACCTTGTTTTCCTCCTCCAAACTCTTCATTGGTATTGTTTGTTTTAACTCAAAATCTTCCTCCAGTGGCATTGACCTTGTTTTCACTACTCCAAACTCTTCCTCTGGACCGTATTGACCTTTCACTTCCAATTTGGATGGCTACAACCCAGTTTCATTAGGTTTTAGAGTATGTTAATTAAATTGAAAATTATGGCACCATTTAGCTAGGTTTTAATATTCTACAATATAGTTAAGTATATATTAGCTATATTTTACATAATAAATAATATAATTATTCAACTTATTATAATTATATATTATATAATCTTTAACAAAATTATTAAATGCGTATAAAATTATTATAATTAATAATTAATAATAAGTATATTTTTATATAATACCAAATATAATTAATATAATATATACTTAATATAATAGTAATATATATTAATATAATATTAATATGAGAGAGAGAAACTAAATTGTGATTGGTTGTTTCATGTCAACAATCCAAGGATGGCATGTGTCCTTGGGGAGTTATGCTCAAGGTAGCATGCCATTTGATTAAAGATATGATAATTCTCCTTTAAGACCTCTTCAATGTACCCATTGCACACTTAAGGAGACAAAGATAAATATAGGGAAGAAAATATAGAGAGAGAGGGAGATAATTACAAACATACAAATAGAAAGGGAGACAAGGAGATAGAGAGAGGTAGAGAGATAAAGAGATAAGGATGAATAGATAGAGATATAGGGAGGGTGATTGATATATCTCTCCATGTCGCTCTCTATCTCTCTCACTATCTATGTCAGTCCCTCTTCCCCCCTCTATCTATTGAGCTATCTCTCCCTCCCTCCCCTATCTTCCTCTCTCTCCCTTTCTACATATCGCTCTCCCTCTCCCTCTTCTTTCTCTCCCTCTTCTACCTATCTATCTCCCTCTCTTCTCTCTTTTCCTCTTCAACCTATCTCCTCCTCCTCTTCTCTATCTCTCCTCCTCTACCTATCTATCCCTTTCTCCCTCACCCTCTCTATCTCTCATCTCTCCCTCCCTATCCCCCCTATCCATCGACTCTCTATCTCCACCTCTCTTCCTTTCTCTTCCCATATATCTCCATCTCTCTTTATCTTCCCATATATCTCTATCTCTCTCTCTTTCTACATAATAAGCTTTTTCATTTTAATTGACTACTACATAATAGTTTATGTGTTGAAAGAATTGTTTCCATTATTTGTAGTTTTTACATTGGAATACAAATCATATTTAATTTCATGCCAATATACTTCTTTCATAAACATATTTGTTTGAAATAAGTGCTCATAACCCATATAATCAAATCATAACCTATAAAAAATGCAATAGGAATTTTCTAAAGAAAAGAACACTTGGCCCAATCATAAGTGTATGGCCTTTGCAAAAAGGAGTGATCCACCTTAGCAATAACAACTACCTGATTTAGACCTAGTAAGTTCAACTCAACTAACCTATCAATCTGCCTTTAAGAGGCTTCCAACAAGTTTAGAATGACCAATTTAAAAAATCCAAACAACTCTCAAATCCTGACAAAGAACAAAAGTTAGATTTCACACTTTGACTCCTTGAATCCTTGTAACAATGCAAACCTAGTTTTTTCCCAATACCTCAAAAATTTCCCAAAACACCAAAGAAATACTTGATGGTTTTAAACACCCATTTTGGAGCTATTAAACATACTTCAAGGGCAAGTGCAAGTGATTTTTCAAAATTTACAGTGATTTTGCACTCGTTGATTCCCTAAAGAAAACCTTATCTTGAGTATAATCCATCATAGTCACATATGATCACATCATTCTTGACCATTTGATATCATGAAAAACCTCCAAAATCTAGTATTCAAATAACCCATATCGACAAGAATTTGTGTAGGTCTCTCTGATTCATAAGTCATTATATTCTCATTTTTAGCATATCGGCAAAAGAACAAAAATGTCACACCGATCGGATTACATAAGAAGATACACATCAAGATGACATGGTCCACGGTCTCACCAATAAATATTTTTGTCAGCAAGACAAGTTCCATCAGGGTGAAATGAAAAGGTCATACAAAGAATATAGGTCTCACCGATGAAGTTCCATCGACAAGAAACCTCTCTTGTCTCACTGATCAAAGCACAAGGAGTTGTATCAAAAGGAGTCTTGGTGACATGAGATCAAAGGAATAACCATCAGGGAGACTTATAACATCGGGTAAATTACCGAATGTCTTAGCGATACACCATGTCTTACCAATGAAGACACAAACATATCAAGATAGTTGTTAGGGTGACTCTTGGTGACATTTATATGAATAAGATGGATAAATTATGTGATATCAGAATAATGTCTCCCTGACCAAAAGAATGTTTAATGAACGTTAGTCAAGCCTAAATAAAATGATCGCCCAAATTTTGAGTTGTCTTTCTGATAGAACATTTGATGTGATAGTAGGTAAATTTGAAGATCACCTATGCTCGTGTTCAAAGCTAGGATTACTAAAGAAGACATATCAGGGAGATTGGCTTATGGTCTCATCGATGAAGGGAATCTATCGACAAGACAAGTCATTGGTGTGGCATTGGATCTGTCTTGCCAATGGAAGTCATCGGCAAGACATGGACTATCAGAGTGAGTTTTCTATCTTGTGCCAATGATTGATCTCTCACCGATGGGTTGGATTCGGTGGTCATCGCCAAGAATCTCTACGATGACATGGTGTAAGTCTATTTAAAACTCCTGCAAAGGTCAGATCGATGTGACATTAGATCTGTCTTGCTGACAGAAGTCATCAGAAAGACATGGACTATTGGAGTGATTTTTCTATCTTATGCTAATGATTGATCTCTCACTGATGGGTTGGCTTCAATGTTCATTTCCAAGAGTCTTTGTGATGGCATGGTGTCAGTCTATTTAAAAATCCTGAAGAGGTCAGATCGGCGTAACATTGGATTTTTCTTGCTGACAAAAGTCATCGACAAGACATGGACTATCAGAGTGATTTTTCTATCTTGTGCCAATGATTGATCTCTCACCAATGGGTTGGCTTCAGTGGTCATCGCCAAGAGTCTCACTGATGAAGTTTCATTGGTGAGACCGTCATTTCTTTCATCTACAGGAGCACTAGGAATATATCAACGAGACATGTACCATCGATGTAAATCCTGAATGTTCACCCAATCCGCTAAGTTACATCAACAGGAGGATATTGGCAGGAGTTATGGTGACATATTCAAGACCAAAATAAAATTTATTAACGAGACTTATAACATCAGAGGAACCACTGAATGTGTCAATGATACTAAAAGTTAGGCCGATGAAGAAACAAATGAACCAAAATGATTGTTGGGGTGACTCTTGGCAATGTATACAGGACAAATGTTAACATCGGTCAAATGTGTATAGTGTTACCCTGATCAACAAAGTATTCAGTGAACATTGGTTGGGGTCTAATGTATAGATAAACCAAATTTTGAAGGTGTCTTTTCGACCAGTTCATTTGATGTGACAGTAAGGAATTCAAAAATCTATCACATTCTTTCCTGGAGTTAAAACATTAATGGCCCCACAGAGTACAGGTAATTTCATAAATTGAAAGGAAATCATTGCAAAATGAACATTATTGCAAATTGGTAACGAAGGAAACAAGGAGAGAAACAAAGGGCCAGAGAATTGTTTCTTTTGAAAGACCTCAATCAAAACCAGTAAGTTCTCTACATTTTAACTTTTTCATTTCTGCAATTTTAAGCGAGTAATATGGAAAGCACCAACTTGGGGAAGTTGAAAGGTAGAAAACAAAGTGAGAGTAGTCACCCTAAGAGTAAGAAGCAGAAAGTTGAGTCTGGAATTGAGTCAGAGGGTGTTGAACAAAATTTGAATCAAGATTTAATTAACCAATTGCCTAGCTCTAGGTCCAAAGGTAGGCGCTCCGCACAATTGAAGGCAGAAGTGGATAAATTGGACGACAGGTGCAAGCACATAGGAGATATTTGGACCCCAATAAGAGGCTATGAATTGTTTAGATTCCACTTTCAACAAAGAGATCGTTTTGAGCCAATTTGTAATCCATGGCATCTAAATTTGGGAAAAATGGTTTGCCCTAATGTGTTTGTCAATATAGAGTTGGTAAAATTGTTGGCCACCCACTATGACTCAAAATTTAAGGCCATATGCGGACCATCTGGGAAACCATTCGTATACATATCAAAGGCTTCAATATGTGAGGTTTTTAAGTTGGAAGGGTGGTGTAATGAGAAAATTGTGAATGAAGAATTGGAAAAGGAGTTTTGGAGAATGGACACCACTTAAAAGGGTTGAAGGTTTCCCTTAAATAAAATTAAACAAGATGGTAAAAATGTCCCACTTGACAATGGCGATGGGCCTCCATTCCATGTGGACTTATTCAAGCCCTATATGAGATATACCTATTTCTCGGTAGGACAAGTGTTGGGTATGGAAGTTCCAGAGTATATGTCCATTGTTCCCATGGTAGTTGCAGCTGACATTCAATGTCATAATTCTAGGTTATTCGACTATGCTTCCTTTGTCTCCAAGGAGCTTGACTTAGCATTGGTGGAAATCAAGAATAAATCCCATGTTCTGCACCTTAGGCATTATTCTCTTTTAATGCATCTAGTATTGTACTTCGGACAAGAGTTAGGGATTTGGCTAGAAAAGTTGAAGGTTTCATAGTTTGATAAAGAGGAAAAATTGTTACCCATTCAATTGTGGACTGTCATTTGGGACAATAGGTTTGCTAATTCTAGTTTCCTATATTTTGAAGAATATTTTGTAAAGTCAATATATGAATTCTACAGTCATCCTTGTGCGCACTCATTGTCTGATGAAATAAAATCCTTCCTCAGACCTAAGGACTTTAATGGACCAATTTATCACAATTGGGGAGACTGGTATTGCTTGGAAGATGCTACTATGGTAAGGGTGTTTGGTTTTGAGGATTCTCCATTCATTTTTCCTAAAAAATTCCCAAATAGGATTGCATATTTGGAAATTGTAAGACAAATGGATTTTTCTAGTTTCATGAATTTTGGTTCATTCAAAAAATAGGCATTTATGCCTAAAACTCTATGCTTTGGTGATTTTTTTGTGCTTGCAAAGGAAGGATATGATTTGATCCTTGACAAATTAATGAAGTATAATATGAATAAGGGTCCACCAAGAGAAGGTTTTGATCTAGAGGGATACATCAATTCTTCCAAACAAAGGATAAACTTTGGATGATATGATCATGTGCCTTATCAGTTTGATGACATGATTAGAAATTTGGAGGCAGAGGAAGCAAAGAGAGTGGTGGAGGAATACAACCAAGGGTTGCCAGATACATGGTTCCCTTTTTCTGGAGATGAGAAAACTGGAGAAGATATGCCACGAGACCTACCCAGTAGAATTTCTAGATTAAAAACTCAAGATTACAACTACCCTCCTCAAAACTAAGTGTTGAAGAGAGCTAAGATACAAACACCAAATAAATGGCATATAGGTCATTTGTAGTAGACAATGCATTTGTGTATTCTTTAGAATTCAGATCTTTCTTGTACAAGCAAAAGGGCAAGGAGATAAAGGAGACAATTGATAATATTACACCAAGAAATGAGGAGCAGCTACTAAATAATTTGAAATTAACTATGGATAGAGAAATGGCTAATATAACCCCCGACAAAGGAAGGAAAATGTTAGAGGATTTTGGAGTTGTGATCTTTCCAAGGCTTGATTTGAATTTTGCATTGGTGTTTGATAGCTTCTTAAAGCATAATAGTGCCAAACACAAGCTTAGTCTGGAGGGGGTGACAAAAATATATGTTGGATCCAAATATAACCCAGATGAAGGATCACTCATGATATGGACCTTGTAACCACCTCATACAAAGTCAGTGGTGATTGATACTGAGAAAGCATTTGGACATGTCATGACTCTGAAGGTTGGTGAGGTAAATCCTGTGGCAACTGTAGACATTGGGATTAATGTGGCAAAACTGAATAAAGCCCAAATACAAATGTTGATAAAAGAAAAGGAAATGTAAAAAATGAATAATGAAAGGATCGTGAGAGAAAATGATATTTTGAAGGACATGCTAGGAGTGACAATGGGACCTCCTAAATTAATAACACATGGTGAAAGCTCACATGAGGTAAAAGATCATTGGGAGGAGTCAACTACATATTCACAAGGTAAATATGATACACTCGCTGCAATAATAAAAAAAAGGCTGACCAACTTAACGATTTGGTTGAATAAGCTATGGGGAGCATATTCAAAGAACCATGTTATAGGGTAGGAACACAAGAGAATTGAAGGAAAGATTGAAGAAAAGTTCTGAGAATTAAATGAAATAGATGTTCCTAACAGTGTGGCCATTGGTATGGGTAACCAAATTATAAAGAGACACAGGGACTATTATGAGGAACTGTGAGAAGATGCAAAGGGGCTAGTTGATGTTATGAATATGGGATTGCCTACACTATTTGAAGATGGAAAAAAGTTTAAAGAGAAATCCAAGTGGATCGAAGAATGTGAATTGATGTTGCAAGGAATTCTAGAAAAGCTACCAGGAAGGATTCAACATTGGATGAGAGTTGCGAGCAACGAAAGGATGACAAAGGTGGAAATATCGGCCAGGAACACATTAGGAGATTTCGATACTCGTGAATGGTAGGATTATCTAGATCATTTATCAAATGTTCATCTATGGCTAAATAGAGCCTAATCTCTTGTTTTAATTAGCTAAGCAAAATAAAACATTTGTGAAGGGACATGTCCCTTCCAAGTTTTGATGTATTTATATATGTTCCATAGTAATGCAATAGATATAGGCATTAGGAGATATTAAGTAGATAGCTTTCTAGAAAAATGCTTTCATATACAAAGACTCAGATGCATGTATTTTGATGGAGTAAATGAAGATATTTAAGTTATGGATTAATATTTTGGTATCAGTTATTTGTTAAATTTATGTAGTTATTTGATTGTCTCCATTTTGATGCTTCTCTATTTTTTAAATTGATATAACAAGTTTATACTTAGTTTATCATTGTACATTTGCTATATATGTGTGATCTAGTTATTCAGTTCTCTCAAGTAGGGATTAAAATCTTTTAATCAATCACAACAATTGGGAAGTATTAGTTGGACTAATAAGAAGAATCACATAACTAGAATTTCCATTCTATCTCAAGAAGAGTTTTTCAATTATTCACTTGCACATTTACACAAGTTGTAAACAATTTTTGTGCCTGACAGTTTGAATTATTGCCATTATTGAAATCCACATTTGCAAATATTCATTAGACTCCATATACCCAATAAGGCACTAGTCTCCCCTTTATTCTCTTATAATTTTCATTATTCTTATTTATTTTACACTTACATTTACAAATACACATACATATGCATTTACTGTTTTCATTTATTTCTCATGTAGTTTAATAGTTTGATCGATTTGACACTATATGTGTTGAAGACTTTACAATTTCAATTACATTAATTTATGGATATGTTGTATCTATAACACTACAAAACCATATGCTCTTTTCATTTACACTTGCATTTAGAAATACACATTTATATACATAAATATAGATTTCTTCAATGATATGTTGCATTTATTATTCTTGGAGAGCATCCAGTAATTGCATTTACATTTACATTTGAAAATACAAATATATACATGCATATTTATGCATCCTACAATTACAATAGTATCCATGGGACCTCTTACACAAGCTACAGTAATCACAAAAAGTGTAATAGCCCCTTTATATCATGTTTGGACTACAAAACCCTAAAAAATAGGGTAACCAGGCTGTATGCAAAGGAATGAAGCTTTCTAACTCAAATAAACTCCTTAAGCCCTCAAATCAAATTCAAATCAAAGCTAACACATATCTTCACAATGTGGAATTGATTTCACATCAAAATATGGCTGCATGTTACCGCACAGTGCTACATAACAAGAAAAATATAGAAATTTTGAAGAAAAACATAGATTTTTGAATGTCAAGAGCTTGTATTTTAAATCTTCAACCATCAACAACCATTACAATGATCACTTTATGCCTTTTAAAGGCCTTTACACCTCAACCACTGAAAAACCACCTCTACAACTCACCTTTTAATCTTTTATGATCACATGAAACATAAAACACACTAATTTCAAGGTTGTTAACATCACTATTGAAATGTTTTAATTTTTTGACCTTTCAAACATTAAAAAGTACATCATTAAATTAATTATGTAATGGCATAAAAATTAAAAATATCATGAATTGATTACGTAACCACATAAGTCAAATATAATTCTATTAATAAATTAATATCAAATAGATAATATAATCGCATAACTCATACATTTCAATGTCATTGATCTTCTTCTTCATCCAACTCTTTGTTTGTATCATCTAATCTAGATTTGACATTGCAAGGATTGGTCATATCATCATCATTGTCATTGATATCAGTTTCCATAATGTCATCATCCACACGGATATCATCTTCATGAACATTAACTCCTACATCATCATGATCTAGTTCCTCCTCTTCGACATCTTTGTCAGGGACATCATCTTTGCTATTATATTGTTTATGTTCATAGCAAATCCTATAGGAAATCGAATTTTTCATATGACTTCTTTTCTAGCATTGCTTTTTTTCTCCATTAATAACCAAGGAAGGACACTTATATTAATTTGGTCTCCATCGCTATTTAATTGAATGACATTTTTCATTGCATGATTGGTTTCCTGAATGTCACTACAAATTTTGAAATTTTTTTCTTTGTCATGCCTTCCATCCAAGATTTTCCATAACGTTTCTGTTATAACTTTCTGATATGTATTGTATCAAACAAATGCACAATTTGTAGCTACTCATAGTAGGGCAACCTACTAAGTTGTCTGGGATAACTTTTCAGTCCCTATGGAAGTCGACCATTAATGCCTTGACGAACTTCATGAAGCATATAAGTTAAACAAATTAACAATGACAATCATTGTCAATTACAACATGAGTAAACACAACACAATATAAAAATATAAATTCAAAACATATCATATATGATAGATAAACAATTTGATCTGATGTATAACATTGACAATTAATTCTATTATATTTCAACTTCCATAGGTGAGGTGTCACTCTTCGTGGTTTTGATGTAATCTCTTCTTTTCCATTGAAAAGATGTTTTTCAGTAGTTCGATACTTATGATTTCTGTAGAGGAAGTGCCTATACTCATCAAACACCTACTTTCCTAAACTTGTTGAACGACGAGATTTCATCTTTGGACCACAAATTGGACATGCAAATTTTCCCTTTGTTTGAAGACCTACAAGATCATATATAATTGGCTTAAATATGTCAATTTTTATAATTATATATAATGAATAGATTATTTAAAAAACATGCATGATATCTACTTCATAAAATTAAATATTGTTAAAGTGCAGTCAAATGTTATAACATACTACAAAAATGTGTTAGCCTTGGGGCGTCATGAATTGTCCATACAAGCATTGCATGGAATTGAAATTGTCTTTGTCCTATTGGTCTAGAGATGTCATACATAGTGATTCCATTCCATAACTTTAGTAGCTCGTCGATAAGAGGATCGATCTATACATTCATATCTTTAACTTGGTACTTACCTAGTTGAATAAACATAAACATTACATAATTATTATAACCATTTTACTGTAATATATATAAATTAATGTACATGACTATTGAATGAAAAAATATAAGTCATTACGCAACAAATAAGACAAATGAGATGCTACTACGTTAAAGAAAATTGATGTAAACAAATACCTAGAACAATCATTGACAACGTTATTTGCTCCCTCTTTATTGACATCCATGGAGGAAAGTTATTGTTGATAACAAAAACAGGCCACACCGAGTAAATAGATCTCAACTCTCCAAATGGATTGACACCGTTCGCTGCCAATGAAAGCCTGAGATTACGAGGTTCTTCTTTAAAGTGTAGCAATTTTTCCTCCATGTCCCTAAATGCAGAACCATCTGCAGGAATTTGAAGAATGTCATCTCCACTTCTATTTTGTGCATGGTAATCCATAAATTGTGCTAAGCTTTCACACCTAAATAATCGTTGCATACATGGAATAATGGGAATATAACAAAGAAGCTTACGAGACACCTTTTTTGTTAGTTGATCTATTCGATATCTACTGATATGACATTCTGGATGTTCTATTGCAAATTAATTTTGTTTATGATATATAATATGATCATTGAGACATGCATCTTGTAAGACCCCACTTTGCATGTGAATAATACAATCTTAATTTTGTTATATACTTATAGATGCTTAGATATATTTTAGGCAATGCATAGTGTGATTTCATGAAAATGTGCTTGTATTTCATTTTGAAATGTTTTATTATCATTGCCATGGAAGTATTAGGCACTTGTAAACTATGAATGTGAATTGGAATTTTAATGAAATGATTGCACAATTAAATCTTATTTTAGTTACCAAATTAATGTGATATATGATTGTTGCTTATGATTTCATTGGTAATGTGCAGGAAAGAAAAGGGGTGCTAATACGAGAACACAAAACCAATGAGAACAAATTGAAAGACACCCTTTTGTGCTTATGTACTTGATTTCCTTATTTTGGAGCCGAGGGAAAATAGTTACTATGTTTATTCTTTTGGGTTGAAAGGTTATTTAATTGTGTCATGTGAGATGTAAGTTGGGGTTAAGGTTTAGGAACCCTTATCCAAGTGTGAAACTCGGATAGAACCTTAAGTGAGACTTTAAAGAGGGTTGATGGTCAATTTCTTTAGTTAAGATAGAAAAATAAACCCCCTAGGGTTTATACCATAGTTGTAGGGGTCAAGTGGGCATGCAATATAGTCCCAAGGACATGATTTGACTCTTCAAAAGTCCTCATAATGAAGAGTGGCGAATTTTGAGGAGTGGATGGGTGGTGAAAAGATTGAGGTATTGTCCAAGTGCATGTATCTTATTTAATAAGGAAATGACCCTCATTCATGGAGAAGGAGGACACTCCACACATCCCCATCCAAGATTTGCAAGTTGAAACTCTATATATTTTGAAGAAGAAGAATGAGGGGGTGTTACCCACTTCTCCTCTTGGAGAACCTAAGTGGAGATGGCAGAAAGAAGGTGAAGAGGAGAGGAGTCCACCTCTTGCAGAGAGTGATCAAGATGTCTTGGCTTGGAGAGGAAAGATGGATAAAAGAGCTCAATCCCTTCACCTAAGAAACAAAAGAGATAAGTTTTTTTCTACTCTCTTCTACCCTTGGTTATTGGATGTAAAATGGTAACATATTGTATTGATCATGGTTGAAGATAGAAATTAGAGAACCTAGATGCATGGGATTTGTGCTATGTTAGTTTTATTTCTTTGTGAATTTGAGAAAAGACTCCATTCATCACCATGGACCTAAATAATTACTTGCTCGGGGGTATGGCTAGAACCCACGAGGTTCCATGACGCCATTATGGTAGGGTGGAGAGCAAGCCCTTGTCCTCTGTATGTAAGTCACTTCATTTTTATGAAATGTTTGTAATAAGAAGAGTTCTAAGTAAGTTTTTCTTTTGTACCTTTGAGCAATGGAAGAAAGAGTATAACCTGTGAGCTTTAGAAAGGCATCAAAAGGATCTTATGGTTCATTGTAGGTTGAAGTATTAGAGAAAATTAGGAGAACCTTAAATTTTGGTATATGTATTAAAAGTGTTGTTAATGTGCATTGGTACTTAAGGGTTGTGTTAGGATGTTACAAGGTGTACAGTGGTATTGGTAAAGAGATCTATGCTATTCTTATTAGGAGTTAGTAAATATGCTTCTTGGAATGTGAATAAGTGGTTTCATTGTAAATGTAAGATGTGTTCCATTCAAATAAATTTCATGTTTATATTGCTTTGGTATGCCATCGAATATTTATGTTCAAGAAAAGTTGAACTAGTAAATTTGTAAATATAAATGAGTTGAAATTTATTTAACTGTGTGTTAGTCCAGTTGCTGTTATGGCCTTGACAATCATTTCAAAATAAAATGAGGGCATCCCCGTTATAACACAGGCCATGACCTTGCTTGTGCATAGCTTATTTTCTTGAAGCGAATCTAGTTGACCTGTTGAAGGAAAGATAAAATATCCAAGTTTTCCTCGCAAAAATGTGCTTCATTTGAAAGGAAGGGAACAAGGTGAAAATATAGCATTCTGCATCATTTATTTCAAATTTAAGTAAAATATAAACCTAGGGACATATTGTACCTGAAATTCCCTGTTATGTATGATGTTAAATCTATTTCAGATTTGGAAAAGAAAAAGAAAAAAAGATCTATAGGCATGAATTTCTAAACCTGTGATGTTAGTAAAAATGTGCATGCATATCAAAGAGGAGTATACAGATTTACATATTATACCCCATTTATATATGATTATTACTTACAAGATAAAGTAGACAAACTGGTTGTCTTTATGCAGTATATGCTGGAATAAAAATACTTTTTATTTTATATACAAGCACACCTATAACCAAAATATTTATGTAAGCATTTTGTTGAGCTGCATATGGATTAAAAGTAGAATCTACCTTCTGTGTATTTTTTTTTATATAACATCTAATGCTGGTTCAAACAACGATCCCATTTTAAGTGAATTGATTCTCATTTTGATTTATAGAAGAGGTTCATCATGGATAAGACTTATATATATATATATAACACAAAGAATGAAAAGATTTAAAACTGTGTTGCATCCACTTATTACGTTTTAGGCTATATTACTGCTGTAAACCAGAACACATAGCTTACTGTGAAAGAAGAACAAAATCTGGGTTGAAATAACTGTGTGAATAAATACAATAATAACACAATGTGTTTTTTTCTCCCATTCCTCCTCGCTCTTCGAGAATCACCGATTTCCAATCGTAACCACTGTGAAGACTAAGATAGGAATCCCACGCCTCAGTCTGGAGCGAATCTGTAGACCATGTGTGGGTAGAAGGGTCACTGCCTCATTTCGTGTCCTTTAGGGCAAAAAAAACAAAAAAACTGTGTGTGCCAATAAGAATTTAGGGTGCAGTATGCACAAATTTCTCATAAGAATTAAGGTGTTGAAACTATCAGTAAGCCAGAGAGTGGATTGAGGTAATCTAAAATCTTCACTGAGTAGGTCAAGTCCATTGAACATAGCATCAGCTTCCGAATTGAATTGCTCCTTTGCTATCATTTGTTCATATGCAGGCAAGGAAACTGGGTAGAGAATGGTAACGACTATGCTGGATGGGGTGAGCCATTCATTCTTAATGGCTGGCAATGAACAACATCTACCTTGACCAGCGTTTAGAAAACTTATTCAACTTTTTTTTAACTCCATGTCCATATTGCTGTCGGAAGTCTTAAATTTTGTCACCTACTCAACCGGCCTACCAATTCTACAAAATCTAACCAGAGATGTAAAATTTACGCATAACATTAATTTGGAAATGAACATTTTTGGGTTAAGATAAAGAAAAAAAAGAAAAGTAGTACCTCCTCATAGTTATGAGGAGGTGAAGTAGAGTGTAGCGATGTAACTGCCTATCGAGCTATCCTACAAGCCCATATTGCTGAAATAAGCTACAAAATTTAGGTGAAAAACATAATGCAATAAGTAGATCAAATTAAAGAACGGTGTCGGACCCGTCCCTTACGTGACTCTTGCTGGCAGATAAACCTCATGTCACATCTGACGCCTCCCCCTCTTCTATATAGCTATCTGCAATAAATTTAATAGTCTTGGTAGGTACGTTGAGCCATGATTATATGTTTGGGAGGTGTAACTTCAACAGAGTAAATGAGAGCACTTTGAAAGCCAAAATAGTTGAACATGATAATCTGGTTTTCTTTAATATAATAATACTGTTATTTTAAAAGTGTTCCAAATAATATTAAAATAAAATGAACACATTTTCCAGTATAATAATAATAGATTTTTGAATAAATGGGTAATCCTGTCAAAATAGAATAGTTGGAGTAAGAAATCCATTGGGCATCATTAAAAACAGTTGTATATTTAATTTTTTTAGCTGTCCATTTCACTGTGTGTGTTTATTTATTTTTTAAATAAATAAATAAGAAATCTCCTCGCCAAATTAATTAAATCTACCAATTAGTTTATGATGAATGGCATGGCTGCAAATTAGAAATGCATTGTAATATATTCTGATCAAAATTGTAGCTGTGAAATGAAGTCTAAAAAAAAAATTCCAAATTAATTATATTCTTGCATTTAAAATTTAAAAGAACTAATAAGGCACATTCGTGAGTGGTTATACATATTAAGTAATTATTAAAAAAATAAATAAAAAGTAAGAAAGTTTCCAAGTTTCTTTTAAAAAGTAAAAAAAAAGAGAAGAAAGAAAGAATCGTAGATTTTTTCTCTTTTTTCCTTAAGAACTTAAGCTTTAATTTATTAATTTGGGAAATAAGTATGATAACTATAAGTTAGTTAAGTAAATAAATAAAAAGAAACTTCTTATTTTAGTAATGGTATGTTTTTTATAAAGTAAAATAAGAAAAATAAATAAATAAATAAGGGTTTTCTTTATAATTAGGGGGAGTATATATATATATGTGTGTGTAAAATAAATTTTAATTGTGATATTTATATTTTCCAGAATTTTGTAAGAGGGTATATTTTTGTTCTTTGGATAATATTATTAATATCAAAAAAAAATTGATGGGATAATAACACTTTCTTCATTAAGGAATAATTTTCAATAGCATAAAAAAAGAAAGAGTGTAAAATATTAGGGGTTTATGGGTCAAATAACACACAAAAAAGGGGGGGTTAACTAATACTATTACTATCCATCCGTTGATGAACAATAATAGCATTATTTATTGTTGATCACCATTGATATTCTAATTGGGGATAATTGTTAAAATAGAGGTGTAATAGTTAACGATTGGTCAATTAAGCAATAATACCTTTGTTCTTTGTTGGACTTAATCATAATATTGGATTTACTAGGGTTATTGGTTAAAGAAAAATAATAATAATAATGTCATTGTTACGAATTAATTATGGTTAGATCAAAATATATTGTTGATAATTTAAATGGTGGCTAGCTAATAATTCCCTAATTGGCTATTTGAACCCTAGTTTGGGTTTAATAATAATATTGTTAATATTGAGATTTTTGACTAATAAGGTATTGTCAAGGTATAATTATGGTTTAACAAAATGTTCTAATGTGGATAGCCAACAACATTATTATTAGGGCTAGGTAGTGATTCTATTCTTGTTAAAATTTTGACCTAGGGATAAATAAATGCATTGCTATCTTGGGGAAAGTAATCCACGTAATAATCTTACTAATATGTTAAACTAAACGTTTCCTTGGTGGTATAATTACTATTAAAAGGAAAACCTATCATTCTTGAGGGGTCTTTTATACACCGTAGTAAATCTTGGATCATATGTTCATATAGAGAAATTAAACCTTACTTAGCCAACGTAATAATTACTTTAACTAATGGTTTTGTAAAAGAGGAAAAAAAAAAAATTCTGCATTTTCTAGTGAAAATTTTGGGCATGACACATCTATTGTTTGATACTCCATTACAATATCTTTCATAATACCAGATAAATATCGGTATGAGCGAGGTAAAATATTTGATGGTGGTAACAAAAATTCACCAATCAATCGACAACAAAAAATAATTTGTTAATATAAAGAATATTAATGGTACATATTTCATCCTTTATTTACTAGTGATGAACTAACAACAATTAAAATAGATGAAAAAAATGACATATATGACATACCTTAACATCCGTGAGATTGTTATGTTTGATAAACCATTCATAACCTTCAAGTTCAACAACAACAATACAACAGAGAGAAGAGTTATTTGGGAGCCTTCATAAAGGGGCTCATATGCCTTCTCAAATACAAGTAAATCATGAACATCATCAAAGTCATCTCGATCACCACTAAATGTGTCATGGATCAATGTATTTGTACCATCATCTTCAACTATGTTTTCTGGCACATGATCATCTTCTTCCATAGGATCATTAACTTCATCTTCAATATTCACAACTCCATGTTCGTCCACTTGCAAAACCACATTCTCTAGGTCGTGATAATCCATATCATGTTCCCTAGGGTGCCCCACCTTTATAATAATGATAGACACAAATAAACCATGATCATGATCAAGTGATTTTATATATATATATATATATATATATATATATATATATATATATATATATATATATATATATATATATATATATATATATATATATATATGTTAAAACGATATAAACATTTACAAATTCAATCAATATAAACACATATAATAAACAACTTACCAATGGAAGATAATCATACCCCCCTTCAACGTGACCATGTTGTCTACAATATTTCTCAGTTGTTGTGATTAAAAGTCATCTCATCTTTAAGCCCTTTCAATTATTGCAAGGACAATAACATTTCCCATCACCCTTTCTTTTTAATCTAGCCCAAAATCTATCAAGTGTCTCTTCATTTTGTTCTAGAATAATATTATCTAACATGATTTTTCTTTACCAAGCTTGAATATTTAGATCTTCGAAAAATATCAAAATCACACTCCAATAATTTTTATTCATAGATAGGTAACAAAATCTAATAATTTTGATATTTTACACCAAAAAAATTCGTCATGCAACCACCCCTGCAAAAGAGAAGATAGTTTGAAGTTAATGACCCCAAAAAACACTTTAAAATGCTAATTCCAAAACTTATTAAATTCTGATTTTACTATGATTTCCAGCCGTTAGACTCCTAAAATCATAATATTGAACTTGCACAACAAAATATGAAAATGCACAAGTCTAAAAATGAAATCTGATGAGAGGTTGCTTTAAAATATGATTTCCAAACCTGGAAGTACAAATCTAACTTCACAAATGAATTATGGGAAAGGAAAATGACTACCCTCAACCTGGCGATAGCTTCTTGAATTTTTTCTTATTTTTCCCAAGAAAATCATCCTTAGTTCTCCACAAACTGTCATAAGTATAACAAATTCGCAAGCAAAGCAAATTTGTATCGCAAAACGTTGTCGCAATAAATTGTTGAGCTCACTTTTTATTTATGCCGGTCTCAATTTTGACTTCACATGTTCATCGAAATTTTGATGAAAACTCTTTGTCACAATTTCGACCAAAAAATAGGTTCATTGAAATTTCGACGAACACCGGGGATAAAATTAAAAGAAAAAGAAAGTTACATATTAAATATCACTAGTACCCGACAATACATCCAATTATCCATCTTTCGTCAAAAAAAATTGTTGAATTTTGTAGTCAAATGAGTTAGTGACAACAAGCCTTGGCCCCCTCTTTAACACATGGATGCACTATTGAAAGTTGGCTAGACAGTGTTGGTTGTTGGAGGGACCTCAGTCTAATGGAGCTTTGCTTGTAGAATTGTTGTTGCCTAGAGATTGAGAGGTGAAGTTGAAGAGAGAAGCTTGAATAAAATGAATGAACCCCCAAAATGAGAGAAAATGAGGGGTTTTGTTGCATGCAAGGGTGGCAAAGATCTATTTCATCTGAGGACTTGGCTATAGGGACAGGTGTCAAGATCCAAGATTTGAGATTCCCCGTTTCAAACTCAAAAAATCAATAGGACGCTAGTGCATCGCGTAGGCATCCAGAACACAAGCTTTTAGGAAATGAGTCATCGGGCTACTGTTGCTTCGCCATTGGACCACATGGAGCTAGAATCATGAAATTCTAACCCATGGGATTTTTTCCATTAATGCATTTAGGTTTCATAAATGCTAGGCCAAGTACTAAAATGTGGAATTTCCCCTAGGTGCAATTTGGTGACATTACACCTTGAAATACAATGCCCCATTTTGAGAAGAATAAAAATATAAAATATAAGATTATTCATTGCAAATATGACCCACATATGGGCACCTAACTCTTGACCAATGATCTCTACCAACTATGACACCTTCAATGATTCCTAGGGGCTCTAACAACTCCAAATACAAACATGCATCAACATGCATAGCATGCACTTAAACATGCAAGAACATGCACCCCAAGTGCTCCCCACCTAGAATGGGATGCCCAAGTGGGGTATTTTCCTAATTTTTCCTTAGAAATATTTATAAATGCATAACTCTCACCAAAATTACAATTATAATTTTACCACAAGGGAAATTACAAATTTGCAAATAAAAATATTTATTCTCCTAACCCCTAATCCCTTATTGAAAATAAATAAAATAAAATAATAATATTTTTGGTGATACAATATTTCCATTTCACTTTGGATGCTCCTCCATCAGACACCCAGGGTAGGAATTATTTTCTGAATATGGATTCACAAAACAGAGTTGAGTGATAGTACCACCCTTTCGGATTGCAAGCAATCCTCAACAAACTCCATCATTGAATTTGGTACCTACAATTGATTCTTCTTTCTCCTCTTCCAACACTTAACCAAAACAAGCTTCCTTCTCTGACAGCTCTGTTCTTCACTGAACCTCTTGAATTTGGAATCAATTCCACCATAAACTGACCTCCTCCTCCTAGTGCAATTCACATCCTCCTCTAATCTTGTGGGATTCAACCCACCATTGTCTGTCCACCTCCACCAATTTGCACTTGCACTTAACTCTACAACACCATACAAATCCTAAAAGAAGGTTGTACGAAAGCTTGAGATCCAATACTTGACAAGTAGTTTCTATTATTGCTAGTCCTATCTAAATAGGTAGCTTGATTGTGTCCTCTAAATTGTGATCCATGATGTCATAAGCTTTGATGGCGATGCTCTTGTTTTTATCTATGGAATCATTAGAGTATCCCAATTTTTTCACAAATTTTAAGGTACAAATGTTTAGACCTGCACCATTATCTATGAGTACCCTCTTGACTTTATGTTTGTGGACACCTACCTCTAAATAAACAGTTTAGTTGTGGAAAGATTTTTGCAAAAGGTCTTTCTAAGAAAAGGCTAAATGATGGTAGGACATGATGTTGCCAACCATGGCTTGAAACTGATTAGCATCACTTGGTTATTTTGGATTGACATTTTGACAAGGGCTTTCTCCAATATTTCCTTATGTGCTAGCGACAATTTTAAGAGTTCAAGGATGGAGATTAGGGTGGGAGTTTTATTAAGTTGGTCCACAATTCTATAGTCACTTGATGGCTTACTTGTGGCCTTTACTTGGGTTGGTGCTCCTTAGATGGTTACTCTTCCCCTTCAGGTAGTCACATTACATTCAAGATCTCTACCCCATATGGTTAATGTTCAGATAGTATGATCATCACAAGAGATATGTCCTATAATGATATCTTCACCATAAGAGAAAGCCACCTTATGATAATCTTGTTCTTTTCCTTTGTTGTTTCCCCTAGAATGGTCGAGAATTGGATCCTTGTAGATATTTAGGTCTTTATTTTTGGGACAAGGTTCAATGTCCACTTCTCCCTTTTCGATTAGATCTTGCATACGATGTTTTTAAGTCTCATGTAGTTATTGGTGGTATGGCCCTTGATTTTATGAAATTCACACTTGTCATTCTCATTATACCAAGGGGGTTTGAAGTTAAGTTCCTCATAATTTGGTATATCATTTATTGTGATGAGGTTCGTTTGGACCAGTTTGTGCATGATAACCTCAAGGTTTTCTCCCAAATTAGTAAACTTTCTTCATGGTTGGTCATACTATCGAGGTGGTCTCCTTTTGTTATCCTATCCGTGATTTTGTTGTTGGTTGTTGGGTTGGCTATTCTAAGGATAACTAAGTTGATTGTTCTATTGATAATTGGGTTGGATATTACTTTGATAACCTTGTTGTGCTATTTGGACCTAATTTTGTGGCATATTAGGAGTCTGCACATTGCCTACAACCTTAGCATCAACTACTCCATCATTGGTTACATTCTTGTTCTTTTCCCATATCTTAGGTTTATCATTTGAAGTAGAAGGTTGATATTTTGGGTTGTAAAGTTTGATTGTTCCCCTTGACACAAGGGGTCATTTGATAAGTATACCTTTTTCAATAGTTTCCCCAAAATTGTTTAGGCATATTACTATGAAGTTGTAATTGATATTTGCATGTACATTGGAGATAAAGACATCAACAAGCCATTTTTTTGGAATTGGCCACTTGATTTTGCTCGCTTTGTATCTCCATCTTTGTAGGTATGAGGAAAATGATTCACCTTGACTTTGTTTGATTTTATAAAGGTATGTGATTGTAATTCCCTGTTCTATGTTATATGAGAAGTGGTTGACAAACTTATCTGATAGTTCGTCAAATGTTCTTATACCTGGAGGTAAACATGAGAACTAGTCTATAGCGGGCCCACTGAGACTCCATGGAAAAAGTCTCATTAAGTAGGTGTCATTTCATTGTAGTTCCATGCAAGATACTAAAAAATCACGTACACACTTAATTAGATCTCCTTTCCCCCTATACTTGTCAAATTTTGGTATTTCAAAGCATTTGGGGAAAGGTGCCATGGATATATTTTGATCAAATGGATATGGACAAATGTCTTGGAGAGAATAGCTCTTCTTTGGTTTTCCAATTTGTATATCTGATATCCTTTGATTAAGTGTTTGGAGTTGCACATTTATGTCATTGTTTGGTGTGCTTGCTTGAGGATTTTGGGTATAGTAGAGTTGTTGTCCCATGATGTTTGTTTGGTCGTATACTAGATATTGTGTGTTTATGGTATTTTGATGATCGTGTTGTGTATAAGGCATGTTGGGTCCTTGTTGTGTATAGGGTAGGTTAGGTCCTTATTGTGTACCTTGATATTGACCTTGAGGTGTTCCTTGGTATGGATTTTGTGGTCCTCCTTGATGTTGTTGTTGAGGATTTTGATGTTGGACAAAGTGTTGTTGAGTTTGGGGTGTGCTCTGATAGTTGGTTTGTGGTACACCATGTTGCTATGAATTTTTTTGAAGGCTACCTTGATGTTGTGTTGATGGTACACCTTGTTGTTGTGGATTGAGATGAAGGGTACCTTGGCATTGTGATGACGGTACACCTTGTTCTTGTGAATGTTGCTGAAGGGTGCCTTGGTAGTTCACTTGTGGCACACCTTTTTGTTTTGGTTGATTTGGTTGAAGATTTCCTTGGTAGTTTGTTTGTGGAACACCTTTTTGTTGTGGTTGATTTGGTTGAAGGTTGCCTTGGTAGTTCATTTGTGGAACACCTTGTTGTGGTGGTTGATTTGGTTGAAGTTTTCCTTGGTAGTT
Organism: Sequoia sempervirens; assembly: GCA_007258455.2. Lineage (NCBI taxonomy): Eukaryota > Viridiplantae > Streptophyta > Pinopsida > Cupressales > Cupressaceae > Sequoia > Sequoia sempervirens. The sequence goes on along the minus strand of VDFB02075321.1, from coordinate 224,104,764 downwards.
CATTTGTGGCACACCTTATTGTGGTGGTTGATTTGGTTGAAGGTTTCCTTGGTAGTTTGTTTGTGGCACACCTTGTTGTGGAAATCGCCCTTGTTGATTTTATATGTCATTAGAAGGGTCAATGTAGGAAGTGTGTTGGGGCATGTATTTCCCTTGTGATGGGTTACCACCTTGTTGGTCCATTGGAATGTTCCCCATGTTTTTCATTATGTTATGTTTTGGCATGTTTTTGGTTGTATTTCCTTGATATTGTTGTGCTACATATCCTTGTTCAATTTGGGATGATTTCCTAAACAATGGGTTATCCATGGGTGGTGTTTGATCATTTTTTTCTATAAACAATGGTGGTATGTTGGTATTCACTGTTAGTTTTGGAAGTTGTCAAAATAAAATTTTATCTCCAAGTGGAATAAGGTTTGGATCTTTTAGTATGTCCACATTGAATTCAATTGGTAGTTTTGCACCACTTTGTGCTAGTGTGAGGAAATATGAGTTAGCATTTCTTTCAAGAATCTTGTCCATGAGATTTTACATATTAGGTTCTTGGGAGTATTATAATAGCTTTTCCTCAGTGAGTTCCTCATCACTATCATATTCTTCTATGATTATTTCATTGGGATCTAGATTTTAATTTTGGCTATCGATCATGTTTTAGTGTCTAAGGTTTACTTCCTCATCTCTTGGCGGTTGGTTTGGTGTTGCCTTGAATGTAGGTTCCTTTTGAGGACTTGTAAGGTCACTTGGTTTGTATTCCCTTGGGTTGGTTTCCTCATTAGTGATGTTGGTATTCAGTGCACTCAAGCTACTCTTGTTTTCTTCCATCTTTTTTTTGTGTTCATGAGATCATGTGGTTGTCATAAACAAGCACCAAGATTTTGTGAAAGTTGGTGATTTATAACTTATGAAATGAAATAATGTTTTATTTTTGGGATTTTCTATTTTTAAAAGGATGGTGTGGTGTAAGCTAGGATTTATCTATAGCCATGCAGGAGGTGGTAATACAATCCTTTCGACCGCAAGATCATCTTTTTGTTCTTCTTTGTCTAAGTTATTAACTGTGTTTCTCCACTGAGTTGGTGTTTCCTTTTTCTCAAACATGAAATTTCTCAAACTACTAATAATGTTTGATTTTTCACCTTCAATTCACATGAGATTTGGTTGTATAATAGGTTCTGTAAGACCCAGTTGTTGAACTGGAGTAGTAGGACGCTAAATGGTCATAAAGTGAGTGATATTGGTAAATGTTTTCTAAATGATGCTAACTTTCGGATTCAAAATGTTGAGAACTTGGACTGATATTTCACTTCATTTTCTAGAGGATATGTTTTGAAGATCTACTTGAACTAGCCTTAAGGTGCAAGCAAATGTTAATATCTTAGAAATTGAGAGTAAGGAATGATCCAAGTTGTGTTTTGATTTTGAATCCTAAAACTAGGTTGGGGTGTTTGTTTTTGCAAATGGATATGGACTAATGTTGATATGATGTGTTTTGGAGGTCTGACAATTTTTATTCTCACAAGATGAAAAATTGATAAATTTCAAATTAGTTTCTGATTTGCACCAGCAAATAGGGAAATAGCAAGTGGTTAAAATGTAGGAAAATGATGACCAAATTTAGAGCAATAGCGAACTATATTTAAAGTTTGAGACTGGCAACAAAGAAAGCAATAGTGGTATTTCTAATAGAAGTGACCCTATGTTGGTCAATAGCATCAATTCTCGAGTCAACTATGGCAATATACAAGGTCAAAAGTGGTCTCTTTGACAATTATTTTGACTAGTGAGATAGTGAATGCAATAGCAAAAATTATGGCAAAAAGCAACAATTTTTATGTCAACTGAAGCTAGAAAATAGAGATGAAACTACAGATGGAATGTCTAGCAGAAGCGGTAAAATTTTCAATAGCATTAGTATTTTGAGGGGGAATGCAAAAAAAGACAGAGAACAATAGTGTTTATTTTGAGCAACTGCGAACAAGTTTAAGTCAATAGCGGTGATAATCAAGTCAACAATGTCAAAGATTGCAATAGTGTTTATGTTTGGACGAACTGTTTTTCTCTTTGTGCAAGAGCGGTAAAGTTTTATTAGTAACTGCAAAAGACAGAGAGTGATAGTAATAATTTTTGGTCAATTGTGGAAATTTTTAGATCAATAGCAACAGAAAAGTATGCAATAACAATTTTTGTTTAATTGTTTCCAGTTTCTAAAAGATTTTCTCTAAATGTTGGCAAGTTTGATTGATCTAGTTTTTTTTGAGAATTTGGAAAGTGATACAATACAACACAACAACCAAAATAATTTGACTCTAAATGTCTATAGTTTAAGCGAGTTTCTTTCCAAAAAGTTGAAAGTTTGTGAAATTCAAGATACTAAAACTATAGTTCCCAATGTTGACTTTGGTTTGAAATGTGACTTGAAATGTAAGCCTAAATATTTGGAAACCTTTAGATATATTTGTTTAAGATATCTTGTAAGGAGTGCAAATATAGGGCTCTTTTCAATGGTATTCACACTAAGTCCAAAGTGTTTGAAATTTGATAACCAAGTTCAATGTTTGTTTTGTTGTGTTCTTTTTAAATCAAGCAAAGTGTTTGATATCCAAAATAATGAAGAATTTTGGCACCCCAAAGAGATGATTTTACATGCAACTTCTGGAGAGCGATTTAACTCAACCATAAATCAAACTTGGTAAGTAGCTTCACAGAAGTAAATTTTGATGTGCCACTTTCACAAAATGTTTTGGATAAAAAAGGTGGCTTTTACTATAATGGTACTTAGTCACTGCTCAAGGAACCAATCCACTTTGCTAGTGCCCAAAAAGCCACTTAAGGCTTTAAACAAATTACTCGGGGCTCTATAACCAATGGTACCTCCCCTTTCTGAATGGAACTAGCAACAAAGTAATCAGGGTTTAGTCTTGGTGTTTAGTCATTACTTGATTTATATAATGGCCTGAGGGAAAAACCTCTTTGAGTTGCCTTGAGTTCTCCGACATGTGATATATCTCAAGGCAAGCCCGATCTAAAAGGTGATGCTTTAAAATGAAACAAGTGTGAAAATAAAAGTGCTTCTCGTCACCCAAGATCAACAAAATATGCGAGGGGAGATGATAGACACTTAGTTTTCCAAACATGAAAAAACACAACATACAATTCATTGCAATATTCTTTCTAAGTCCCTCAAGTGGCGCTATCCAAAAAAAGTGAATGAAGTATGAACAAGATAGAAATTTGTTTTTTATGTGCACCAATTTTGAAGTGTTCTAGATTTCAATCAAGTAGATAGCAATGTTCAAATCAAAAATGTATTTTTTTAGTTTTAAGCACCAAAATTGAGTGTTTCTAATGGCCTTGTCTTAATGTGGTCAACAAAATAAAATTTTCCGTTCATCAACATAATGAAATGTGTTGGTCATTTGATTTTATAAACACCAAAATGAAGTGTTGTTTAACTAAGAAAAACTTATAAAAGTTCATTTTTAAAACATCAATTTCAAAGTGTGTAAGTTGTAGGTTCAATTTTACAACACCAAATCAAAATATTTTATCTAAACTAAGAAAGCTTTTGAAAGTTCATTTTTAGAACACTAATCGAAGTGTGCAAGTTGTGGGGTTCAATTTTATAGAAACAAATCAAAATGTTTTATCTAAACTAATAAAGTTTTTGAAAGTTAAATTTTAGAACACCAATCAAAGTGTGTAAGTTGTGGGGTTCAATTTTATAGCACCAAATCAAAATGTTTTATCTAAACTAAGAAAGCTTTGTTAGAAAACTAAAATAGCCTTCAATCGCTCACCATCTTTGTAATAAAACTGCTAGTCATTCTTGATGTGAAATGTTCCATATCCCTACAAGGGCTACACAAACAACATTAGCAACCTCCAAAAACACCTAAAATAGTCACTCGTTAGCATTAGAAATTAGCAAAATTACTTGCATATTTTAAATTAGAAAAAGCAGAGCAATAGTGTTAGTAATTTGAGCAATAGTGAGATTCAATATGCATCATTAGTGGTTGGTTTTGGAAATATCAGTCCAAAATGAGGTAGTAGCATTTAAAAAAATTGCAGAGTGTCCTTGTCAAAACTGATTGATAAAGACCTGCAAATCAATAGCAATTTAAAATAGAAATAGCAGTCTAGAATAGGGCAGTAGTGTTCAAAAAATGTGCAATAACATCAAGAAATTGATAGCAACCATGTGAAAATTTTGTAGCTTCTGTGTGAAAACTATCAACAGTGTTTCTGGAAGTGTAATCGCATTCCAAAACCTATAATTGCTTAAATGAACTCACGAAAACATTAAGGCTAAGGATTGAGGTCCCACCGAGAGTGCTAGAATGTGTATGGGGGAAATCAAGATGATAAGGAAATCAAACATAAATAAATTAAATGAGACTTAATTCAAGCAAAAGAAAAATGCCATACCCATTACTCATGAAATGAACAATATAAATTACTTAATTCAATGAAATAAAAAAATTCAAACAAGAAGCATACAATGAATTCAATTAACTAATAGCATTAACCATCTCATGTCGAAGTGTATCCGCAACAATGTTGAATTGCGGTGTATCGATGCAAAGCATCCATTATGTGATTGCAAAAGCTTCAATGTGTGTGAATGGTGATCGAAGATGTGTGTAAAATCTCTTAAGAAATAAATTGTCAATTTAGCATTACTTTGTTGCACAAAAGATGTCAATTCTCTGATCACTCTTTAGGATGAAGAAGATTTTTATATAGATTTTATGTTTTGAAATGAACAATTGGGATTACGTAGTAGAATATCTTGATCAATGGTTCAAAACCATTGAGAGGAATTAGATGGGAAGAATCAGTGGATGTAGATTGCACAATCGGTGTGATTGATGAAATCAAGTTGAGTGTTTAGTGGAATTGAGGAAATAGATTGAGAGGTTAGTGGGATTTAAGAATAGAAGAATCAATTATGAAATAGATGGATCGATTAGCCAATCAAAGTGAGAAATTAGTGATCGTAATTTTCTCAATCACAAAAGGGCGTGAGGGTAATTAATTAATTTTAATTAATTAATTAAGCTTTTGAGTTGATTGTGCAAGTCATGTTTGACTTTTACAAATAAAGTTATATTTTCTTGTTGATGATGTTTGAATAATTAATTTAATTATTCAAGTTTAGAAATGGGAAAAGTGATTTATTTATTTTTAATAAAAGAGGGTAAAAAATTTATTAATCAACTAGAGCAATACAAAGCATAAAGCAAGAAGAAACAAAAAAGGGTTGAGAAACAACAAACAAGAAATCAAGAAAAGTTCATGCAACATCTCATATCCTTTGTAACCCAACCCTCCAAATCATGGGCAAGGTTCCCCAGTAAACTATCCCAGTCATCCATCAACCAAGTCCCATTCTTCTCAAAAGCCCATTTGGCCAACCCATCAGTGACCTTATTCCATTCCCGAGGGATATGAGAAAAGGTGATAGAATCCAGTAATTCTTCAAGAATGATGATTTTCTTAGCCACCACTGCAAGCTGAGAATTAACATCATCAAATTGTTGTCTATTTATCAATTCTACCACCACCTGAGAATCTGACTCACAAATAATCATTTTCTAGTTGAGGAAATATGCCCTCTTCAAAGCCAAAAGAATTGCCAAGGCCTCCATAAGGTTATTAGAGTGTTTCCCCTTATACTCCAAAAAGAAGAACACAACCATCCTAGAACTATCTCTGCCCACCCCACCAATGTCAGTGTGCCAAGGATTACCCCTTGCAAACCCATCTATATTAATTTTCATGACTCCAATGGGAGGAAGCATCCAATGTCCTCCCCTAACAATCTTGCCTCTAGAACACCTACCTCGCCCAATATTGGGCCTTCCAACACCACCAACAAAAATCTCCAAATTACGAATCACTCCAATATCTCTAGGATCCACTGGAACTGGCAGATCACATTTAGTATACAAAGTCTCCTATAAAGCCCCAAAAATATGATCCCAAACTTTCCCTACCAACAACTTCTTATCCAGAAAAATCTTGCGATTGCGCTCCAACCAAATATGCCAAATAATCAAACTGGGACCAATAGGCCACACTATGTGCAAAAATGAAGTCTTCACTAAAATGGATCTAATGTTCCACCAAAACTCGTCAAGAGAAGGATTTCTACACTACAAATTCTAGGCCCCCCACCAAAAATGCCAAATAGTCCTAACAAAGGGGCATTGAAATAAAAAATGAGGAATAGTCTCAACATCTTTTAGACAAAGGAAACATAATGAGGTACATTGGAAGCCCCACTTATAGAGGTTATCCCAAGTCAAACACCTGCCATACACCACCAGCCAAGAAAATAAATTGCATTTTGGCCAAGAGAATTTATTCCAAATATTTTTCCACCAAGGCACCTTAGCGCTACCTAAGGCTTGTTTATCCAAAACATGATACCCTGAAGCAACAATGCACTTCCCTTTAGGATCAGGACCCCAAGCTGACACATCCCTCTCTGGAAGAGAACAATAGACTCTATTAGCTAAAATGGAAGAAAACTCCCTCCTATCCTCCAAAGATCCACCCCGAGGCCACTCCTACATATCCTTCCACTAGTAAACAATAGTCTGCCCCAAAGCCTGAGGGGCTTTTAAATCCATCACTCTGCTCAACCAGCCTGAAAAAAATTCCTACTTAAATCCCCCAAGTGAGGATGCAAGGAGAGAATAGGTATGAAACCATCCCATGAGCCATGCAAAAAAATAGCATTAGAACCTCTATTGCAGATCCAAAACAAGCCTTGCTTAACCAACGTGGCCCCCCTTTTGAGAGTATCCCAGATCATAGAACCTTTCCCCAAAAGACTAAATCAAGGAACCTCAACACCATCCACCTCCCCAAGGTACTTGAAGGTAAGGATCTTAGCCCAAGACTGATGTTGGTGTGAACACCATCTCTAGAATAGCTTAGCAGCCAAAGCTTGCCCATTCCAATCCACCCTATGCAATCCCAAACCACAATCCTACTTTGGCTGACGTACAACTTCACACTTAATTAATCTCCACTTCCTCGAAAGGAGATTACCTAACCAAAGAAACTTCCTATAGAGCCCCTCAAAATATTTGATGAAACTTGAGGGGGAAGTCATCACAAAGCACCTGTATATAGGTAGGGTATGCACCACAGAATTCAACATAGTAACTCTACCAGTCATAGAAAGCCATCTATAGGTCCAATGACAAACCAACCCTCAAAATTTATTAATCACATCCTGCCAAAAAAGCCAGGGAAGTGAGCGCACATCCAAAGGTATACCAAGATAGACAAAGGGAAGCTTCCCCACCTAAAACCTTAAGATCCTGGCAATACGTTATTGGATAAGCATAGGGGTATCAAAGAAATAAATGAAAGACTTACTTTCATTTATGCTTTGACCTGAGGCAGCCAAGTAACAATCCAACGTCTATCGAAAACCAATTGCTTCAGCCACCTTAGCAGCACCCATCAAAGCCGAGTTGTCCATAAATTGAAGATGGGTTTGAGGAGGGAGAGAGTTGCTCCATTTCCATCCTTGAATGTGTCCATCCATAACCTAGGACTTAATGAACCTCCCTAAGCCCTCAACCATCAAGATGAACAAATATGGGGATAAGGGATCCCCCTACCAAAGACCTTTAGAAGCACCAAACAGATCAAAGGATTCCCCATTTATGAGAATGAAAAAAGAGGTCGTCATCACACAACTCATGACCCAATCAATCCACTCCCTATTGAAACCAAAGGATCCAAGAATTTTGGTCAAAAAACCCCATTTAAATTTTTCATACTCCTTAGCCATGTCCAACTTTATAAACATGGAATTTTCCCTCTAAGAGGCCATTGAATGGATAGTCTTAGCCAATATAACTATTCCATCCAAAATCTATCTACCTGCAACAAATCCCTCTTGTTCCTCTGATATCAACTTATCCATCCATGGCTTCAGATGGTTAGTAATTAGCTTTGTAATGGTTTTATACACCACATTACACAAAGCAATTGGTCGAAAAAGATCCAGAGAATCAACACCCTCACATTTTGGGATAAAAGAAAACAATGTGGCATTCATGGCCCACAACATTTTCTTATTCCTTAATGACTCCTACATCACATCTAATAGATCAAGGTTGATCACTTCCCAAAATTCCTAAAAAAACTCTGTCGAAAACCTGTCAAGACCAAGAGCCTTCCCTTTTTTCAATTGAAACACTACATCCTCCAACTCCTTCAAATAAATAGGCTTAAGAAGAGAGGCATTCATATCCATTGTCACCAAAGGAGAAATACAAGCCAAGATAGAATCTTCTTCCTCACATGTAGGTGGGGTATCCTCATAAAAGATACCAGAGAAAAAGTGAACCGCCTCACTAGAAATCTCCAAAGAGGAAGAAAGAACAAAACCCTCAAGAGAGCGAAGAGAAGAAATAATGTTACCTTGTCTTCAAGCCTTCACTGAGTTATGAAAGAAGTATTCTTATCCCCTTCCTAAAGCTAGTCAACACAAGCCTTCTGTTTCCAAAAAAATTACTCACGAATCTCCTATTCCTCAAGGTCTTTAATCACACTGTCTTCTAACCTGCTCAAATATGAGTCAAGACCCTGATCTCAAATCTCCCTAGTAATAGAATCCAAGCACTCCTAGGAAACAATTTTCTTTTGGAATACATTTCCAAACTGATACTTATTCCAATGTTTTAATTTATACTTCACATATTGAAGCCTCTTCATAAAGGAGTGCATAGTCATACCAAAAGTTGGTTACCCTTCAGTCCACCATCTAGAAACCCAGTCAAGAAGACCCACATAAGCTAAAATCTAAGATTTGTTTCCTAGAACCACCAACCAAATGGGAAGAGAATTTAATTGGCTAATGGTTAGATCCCCACCAATCTAAAATTTTAGAGCTTGACAACCACTTGTCACCAACCCAAAAACTAGAAACATGAAACCTGTCTAATCTTTTAGAAATGGCTTCATCCCCAAGCCTCCTATTATTCCAAGTAAAAATTCCATTCAAAGGTTTAATATCCACCAGCCGCAGCTAAGCCAAATTCTCCCTAGGAAAATCAGAGGAGGGGTTCAATTGAAGTCACCTGCCATAATCTAGGGAAGGAAGGGATCCAAGGATCTTAGAAAATTGATATGAGACCACAAGAGAATCTTACCAGGGACATCCCTCGAAGCATAAATGTTGGAGAGAAAAACTCTTTCCCCCGTCTCCAAACTAATTGCAACAAGAGAAATGGAGAATCTACTAGAGAAGCACCAAATATGAGAGATTCGTCAAGGATCCCAGAATTAGGAAAGACCTCCCAAGCTCCCCTACGTACCCACACAGTGACACAAACCTCTATTCCAAATCTTAGATGCACTTTGCATCATACTGTCCATTGATAACTTCGTCTCCTAGAGGAAAACCAAATCCGAAGAATGATCACGAACCAAGTCCCAAATAGCCTTTTGTCTAGGGATGCTATTCATACCCCTCACATTCCATGATAGCACAATCATCGCAAAGGGTGAGAGAAGTGAGTGTCCAATGTCTTCACCGACCCAGATTCAACCAGCGTCTCACCAACCAACTTAAGTTTCTCCTGATCCTTCTTCCTACCCACCTTATGAGACTTATCAGGAGCCCACTTTTTTAGAAGCTTTTGTTGCACACCCAAAATAGGGGAAGAAGCAGAAGCTTTACTCTTTCCAGGATCTCCATAACTCGAACCTCCAACAGGGCCAGCACCAACAATAGCAAAGGCCAAAGAAGTACCAACCAACACACAAGGGTCCAAAATCCCAACATCAGGGGAGGGAACCAAAGAATCCTTCACTTCCCCAAGAGCCAAAGATGTAACATCCATAAGCTTAGGATTATGAGCAATAATAGGGGAGCATCCACATGCATGTCAGGAGATATCCCCTCCTCGTGAACTAAGTCATCTAGTGCATCAAACTTGTTAAACATCCCCTCCTCATGCCAATCCCAAAAAGTCCTCTTCTGACCTCAGCCTTTGTTTTGAGGCCTAACAGGCACAAACCCATCTTTATTCGGAGTCACCCCCTGCATGGGACCTTTTCCCTTTTCAATTCTGGATTTGGTGGAGCCATCGCATTACTTGAGTTACCAACACCAAGAGCACATGGACACCTCCTCTAAAGATGACCATACTCGTAGCATAAATAATAGAGTTTCATAATCTAACGGTTGAGTCTAGGAACTAGACCCCACTGTCAGATCAATAGAGTCAAGGAAAGCCTAACTCAAATCAATCTCCACAAAAACATGTGCATAGGAGAATATCCTATTCTCTAGAGTCTGTTGAGAGGGGTCAATCGGTTTTCCCAGCAACATGGCAATAGATTGTAGAATATCTCTCCTCCAACATTCAAGAGGCAGCCAAGGAAGGTGAACCCAAACTAGGACCTTGGATGGAAACTCTTCTACCGAATTAAAATCTGCATGTCATGGTTTAATGAACAATCCAACTTGGTTATAAAATTACGGGCCACCCTTAAAAGCCTTATTTTGATCTCGATCTGAAATGTATGAAAAATCCACCAAGAAGAAATTATTCATAGCTAACAGAACCTTGAAATCCACCTCCAGGTTCCATGTCCTTTGAATCCAAGGGTCAAGGAAAGGAAGAGAAACCCTCATCCCCAAAATATTGCAGATTAAGACATGCTTGTAATATTCTAAATCTTTTGCAACTACTTCCTTTTAAATCACCACCACCGAGCGCACTTGAGCCCTTTCCAAACATCCATTAATCTTTTTCACTTGAAACACACCAATCCTGGATAGGCCCACTCTAGGAGAAGACGAAGTGGGAGCCCCATCACCTACCTCTATCATCACATCGTCCCCCGACACCTCATCCATCCCATCATTCAAAGCCATGAAAACACCACTCCCCAAAACCCATCTGTTTCAAACTCCAACCCACCGAGCAAGCAAAATCGTCTTCCACACACATGCCTCACACACCAACCCACAACCCAATAAGCCACACGACCAAGGAAAGGCCTAAAAAAACAAACAAAAGCCACCCTGCATGGCCAAATAGAGGCCCAAGCAAAGACAAACACCATCGCACAATCCTATGGGCCATGCCAAGCCCAAAATGCCACCCACAAGCAGATTGGTGATGAAGAGATTGCACTAAAAGGACAACAAAAGCAAAGAAAGAAGGAGCACATAGGAGAAAAGAAGACAACCCACCAAATGCCCAACAAAAGTCGTCCTCAAGTAGAAAAAATCACATAGAACATGATCCCGCAGTTAGCAAACACATGCACGCTCCAAGTTCAACATGCAACACAGAACAAGATGGTTGCGAGCACACATAGGTAAGCCAGAGTGAGTGTCATCCAATCGAAGTGGGAAAGTGATTTAATTAGACTATTAAACTTATTAATAATTTAATTGATTTAGGGAAATAGGATAAATTAGTGACATAATTAAATAATTAATGTTATTTAATTAATCAGGTGGAATTTAAAGATTAGATAAATGATGAAATATCGAATTAATTAAATAATAAAATAAATTAGGGTTTTTGATGTAAATAATCTAAAATGCAGTGATATTAAATGATAATGATGTTGATGATGAGAAAATGTCATTCAAGATGTGTGATAAGTGTTGGGTCATTTTTACATGTCTACATAATCAAATCCATTTCATTCATAATATAAATATCTTTGAATAAGCTTAGCACTTATCTAAATCACAACACTTGGAAAGCTCATTCTCACTCTAGGAAGATTTTAGTGGTATTGGTTCTCATAGCTATGACACACATCAGAAAACATGTGTAAAAACACAAAGTATGCTTATGCTTATGCACCATGCAAATCATCAAAGCCCTAGCTAGGACAATTCCAAGTGTACTTTGTATCCCAATTTGGACACACTCTAGGTACCCCCTCCTCCAATATTCATAGCCTACCAAACCATCTTCTTCTTCCTCAAGTGATCTCCAACCCATTTCCAAGTCTCACATAAATGCTTTATATAAGCATTAAGGTGTGGTTTCCAAACCATCACACCCTTTCACAATGGTTAAATTTAATTAATTATTTAATGAATATAATTATTCCTCTCCTTTAAAAGATTTTTTATAAATATTCTTCATTAATCTCCATTTTAATCAAATCATCATATTATCCTTTATTTTTCTAACTCCTTTTAATATTTTCATAGCTTTATTTTCACTTTGGAGAAAAAGTTTCATAACAACTTCTAGGTTGATAATTGATTCTTCAAGAGATTAGTTTGTAGAAGTTGATTGAGCTTGCAATGGAGAAAAATGAATATGATGCTATATAGGCACATTTTAACATCACTAGAGTAGACTTAGGTCTATCTATGCATGAGGGTGATATTCATAATCCTCAAGTATCAGTTGTCAAGTTTATTGAGAGAGGGAAAGAGAAAAAGATATTTAAGTACAATAATAGAGTATCTCAAGTAAAATTTATTATGATATCTATGTGTTTCTTAATTGCTTCTCAAGTGCCTTTGCTTCTATTTATTGTTATTATGTGTCGTGTTTATTCTTTTATTTTTTAATTAATTAATCATTAAATAGTTGTTAATGACTATTTGGGTGTTGGAGCAATAAACATATATGCAAAACTAAAGTGAAAGGTTGGAGGTAAAATAAGAAAAAAATAACCTTTAGTCATTTTATCATGGGCATGATGGTGCCTAGGGTAGTGAAAATGCAAGTGGTGAAACAAAAAAAAAAAAGATGCTTATGTGAGAAATGAGTTAAGTGTGATGCAGGGTGCAAGTTTTAAGATAATCAATGTGCCAAAAAATTATAACGGATGTTATCATTCTTATTAAACAAAATTGCTAGAACTAAATGCTAAATAGTTAAAAAAATGAAAAGTATGCATTTTTTCTATCTATATAATTTTTATAATGTCACCATAGTGAATCCTTTTATGTTTGAACAAATAACTAAAGTGAAGTAGATGTAATTGTTAATACATGTAATATACGAGGGAGGATTTAATGGTCATGCACCATAACTTCTCACCTCTTCATCTAAGCTCTTAAATAATAAGTTGAATTTCTATGAAAATTTCAACAATTCTTTGTATGTGAGTTAAGATCTTAAAACTACTATTTGGGGTTTTGAGCATCAATGGTGCAATCACATTAGCTACATCTTTGATATTTTCTCTAAGAACATTCCAAAATAGTTAGACCAAAACATGTGCATCAAGACATGTATTATCAATCATCTTATGCATTTCCATATGATTGGTTGTTCTTTGATATGACTTGTAAAAATGATTTTTTTTTTGTTATTTTTTAAATACAAACATTATAATTGCTAGTACTTAAATTCACAAATAATAATAATGTGTAAAAGAACTATTAGTGCACACCACCATAACAATTCTTAAAATACACTCATCAACTAAATCCTCTCCCACATAAAATGATGGCCGTGACATAAAAATAAAAATACCAACTAAAAAAACACACTTACAACAAACATGAATATTCTCTTATTTATATCAATTGTGTACATCTATCAAAGAATACCAATATCCCTGTTAACTTTGTTTTGTGGTTCCTTTTCCCTGACACACCTATTTTTCCTTTTAACAAATGGTCAATCTGAACAGAAGAAAAGATCTCATAATAAGGTTATACAGTAGTACTAGATGTTCTTGGTTAGAGTAAAAGGCTCAAAGGCTCCATAAACACCAACCATATATATTGGTTCTAGTATCCTTCTTTTGAGCTTTGTCAGATATACCACTTGGGGCTCTTGCTTTCTAAGCAATTTGTCCGTCTTACAACAAATTACAGACTTCTGTCCATGGAACCGTCTGAGAGATTCCCTCAATGCTCTTTCCTTTTCCGACTTGTTCTATTCCCAGAGTTGTGTTGGAGATACAACCAAACCATTCTTCATTCTTGCTCAACAAGTCTTAAAAAGACGTTCATCTGGGCCACACACATCATGAAAACCCGTCAGATCAGATCAGCACCAACCTTACTTTCATCTTTCCATATTCAATATCATTATTCCCTCGTCCATTATTTTCCGTTTTATGGAAGTCAGAATTTTAAGCAATATAAAAAATTTGAGAAGCAAAAAGAAACGGAAAGCAAAGCAAACCGAAAGCCTCCACTGTTGAAAAGGATAAAAATCACAATGTTCGAAGTCAGACATTTGCAGTTTTGAATCGATCTATGAACAAAAAATTGTTTTTCGTTCAAGAATAGAACATAATATATACGTAGATCTCCATCCCAAGTTACCCACTTGATCACAATTCCTCGATCGTACGGCAGGTTCATCCTGTTTTCCATTTCAGTCGCATATAAGATTGGGGTAGTAATCTGATCAGATTGTGAGCAACTTAGTGATAGATCCAGGTTTCAAAGTATTTTTTGAAGGTACTTTGATAATCAGATAAATGGCTGAGAACTCTGCTGATTTCTCGGCTTCTGATAGGGATTTCGCTCGGCTCTTCAACAGACCAAGTATTCATGATGTTCTGGGTGGAGGAATAGGTGACATTTTGTGTCTGAAACATTTGGATAAAAATCGTGTATTGCTTCTTTAATTTTTAAGTTCTAGATCAAACTTATCAATTTATCATCAGGATTGTTTACAATAATGTTGATTTTACTAATTAGATGAGATGATGTATGTGTATTACAAGTCTAGTCAAACTAACAGATATAAGCAACCTCAAACGCTTGTACTGATTACTGTAACAGAGCTGTTCCTGAAAACTGTTTCAGTGGTGTAGTTTTAATGGTTTTATGTATTGTTTTGTTTGAACAGTGGCGGATGTGATGTTATGGAGGCGAAGTAATGTATCGATAGGCATCCTCGTGGGCGCAGCGGCAGCCTGGATATTGTTTGAGCAATCAGGATACACTTTCTTGTCACTCGCCGCCAACGTGCTTTTTCTTTTGGTAACGATCCTGTTTGTTTGGGCAACAGCAGCAGCTCTCATAGGCAGGTGAAAATTTATACCAAAATCCTTATACTCTGATGATTTTCTGCCATTAAGTGAGGAAATAAGGTTTTGTTTAAGAATTTAATGTGATATGAAGATTTTTCAATTGTAAAAATAATTTAAAGATGGTATTTTTTAGGTGTATGGAATTGGGGAAAAACTATCTTTATAAAAAAGAGATTTCTTTAAGATGTTTCTGTTATAAAAGAAATGAGAAAAAATCCAACAAGCAAAACTATTTATCTGCAATAGGTTATTTGATTAATTTAATGGCATGAACTTAATCGGATTGAAGGCCTGTGATGACCAAACAAGTTTTATTTACAGGTTCAAGAAGGATGTAGTGGAAGAATGGAAAAGTAAAAAATATTTGTAATCCTGCCTATGGTCTAGGTCACTGTTGCCCATCTATATCTCATGTATTGATAATCGTCAATTTTCTTCTATTAAATATCACAGGTTGAGGATATCCATTCTACAAGAAATTGTTTGTATTGGAACAGGGCTTATCTATGATGACAGGGGATGTTTGGTACTCGACAAGAATCGATTCTTATTCTATTCAGCTCTTACCTGTGTTTTGTAACATTTTTTTAATAGTTAGAAGTTAACTGGACTATCCAAATCTTCTTGACTTTGTTGACTTATGGGTTCTGCAGTGTAGCATCCCATGCTTTTCTTAATTTCTCTTCAATTCCAAACCAAATAAAGCTTCAATGAAAGATAATACATAATTTGGAACCGATCAATTATCTTCAATCAGTTAATTATTTTTAATGGAGAATTTTATACTATTCACGAGTTTGTTTTGTTGTCTGATATCAGAATATGTGTCTATGCTAATATCTTTTTGACTGAGAGTCAAAGACTGAGGGGTATCCATTCTGTCAAAATTATCCAAAACAAACCTATCTTCATCCCTTATATCATACCTCCAAAGATTGAATCTTGATGAATGACATAATCATAAAACATACTATCACCTTCAAAAAAATACTTAACTAATTAAATTGCAATCCTTTGATGAACAATTAATTATATTCAATTTGATTTTCTATTGATAATCTCATTTTCTCCCTTATGGATTTGCCAAAGGTTTTCTATCCTCTGTTTATTAAGTTCCAAAGGCTCAAAGACCAAAGAGGACTGTTTGTGTAAGATCAGGATAAATAAATTGGTTTAAACTAAATAAACAGCGTTTATATCCTCAATAAAAGTGTATCATAGCTTGTAATGAGAAAAGCTTTATCAATCAGATCTGGCTCCTCTCTCAATGACTGGCCATTTTTAAGCACTAGGAAAAATGGCCAACTGTTGTTTGAACAGCCCACCTCCTTAAATTTTGAAAATTTTCTTATCGTCTTAGCCTCCAGACTTCTAATTCACAAACTTATTTTTAATTAAACTGATTTCTTTTAAAACTTTTGTGATAGCTGGAATTTGGTGCTATTTTGAGAAGTCACAACATATATGTAATTTCTCCGATTAACTGGCTCATCTTGGATTGTACAGGCCGCCTCCTCCTTTGCCTGAACTAGAATTATCAGAAGAATTGGTGAACGAAGCAGCCAGTTCAATAAGGGAACAGGTCAACTTTCTATTTAGAGTTGCAAATGATATTGCTCTTGGGAAAGATCCCAAACTCTTCTTCAAGGTGATTATAAATGAAAACTTCCTGTGTGCATGCATTTCTTTTCCTTGCAAATAAAATTGTTTCAATGGTTCCTTATTATCTGTTTCAGGTGGCTGCTTACTTGTGGCTTATCTCAACCATTGGAGGTTGGTTTGATTTCCTTACACTTGGGTATACAAGTAAGTACCAGTTTCTACCATTGAGTTTAATATTTGAGAGATTTTATCAATGAGATTATTTTTTGGGAACATGTAGATTGTTTACTTGTGTATCAGTTCCCCAAATTACTGGCTGGCTGTTTAGGCCGGACCCATTTTCTGTAAGCAATATTTGCTAACACAGTCTTTTTGCTTTACTACAACCAAGCTAATGGATGGTAGCTATGACAGGTCTTGTCACTTTCCTCACAGTTCCTGCCTTATACGAGAAGTATGAAGGCCATGTGGACAGATATGCAACTATTGCCCTGATGCAACTAACAAAGCTTTACTTGAGAATCAACGAATATGTTTCATATATCATCAGCAGGATACCTAAGAAATACAAATACTTCAAGGGAAGGAAGATATTTTAGATAAGTGCTTTGTTTGCATTTGAAGGTAGAGCCTGTAATGCTTCAGCTGTTCATCAGGGAAGTGAAGGTGGTTTTCCCAGCAGGGTAAAGTTGAGACATTTGGATTGTTCCTGTTTTTTTTTGTGTTAATGAGAAAGCCAAGGCAAATTTTCAGATTCCTGCCTTCTTGTACTGAGTTTCAAGTAATTTGGTCTTCCTTGTTGGACACCAACATTATTCTGGACATCTTTTTTATAACATTCGAGTGGATTAGTGCAAATTATGATGAAAATAGTTTTAAATTCAAATTATTTTTATTTGAAAGATTAATTGGGATTCAATTGCATATTTAAAAGATTGTTTTTGAAATCAACTGTGTATGTTCTTGTATCAATGTTTCGTTATTATTAAGAAAAGAAAACGAATTTCAACTATACAATAGAATCAATTTCTATCAACCCATCTGAAAAACAACCATACTTGTATTCTTAAAAATATCTGTCAAAATTTAAAAGCTTTGTCAGAATATATTTGTAATTGTTAATTTTGTTTAAAGCAAAATAGAAATTATTTTCTTCTTTTTACTTTCTTTATGATAGAAGATCTAGATAGAAGAAAGAATACAAGGATGAAAAAGTGGGATGTGAATATGCATGAGTGTCCAAGTACAAATGAAGGAATAAAATGTAAAAGAAAAATTTAAAAATTCTATATGGACAAAACAGTAAGGCAAAAAAAGATTACTATATTAAAGAATTTAACCCCAAGGAGGACCATAAGGAAAAAGCCTATATAGGAGCGAATATTAAACGGAAAGCAAAAATGTTGATAGCTCATTTATGAACTAGTTCACACCATTTTAGATGTGAAACGAGCAGATGGATGGTATCTAAGGAGGAGTGGGAAAAATGAATATGTCGATTTCGTGACAAGGGAATGGTCGAGACGGAATGACACTTCGTTATGGAGTGCTCAATGTATAAAGATATCCCGGTCAGCTATGAAGACACACTACAAATTGATATTGAAGTACCTTATTTGAAGAGACAAGATTGGACAAAAGTGCAAACTTTATCATCAAAATCTACTGTAAAAGTGCTGATCTCAAACGAAGATTATAAACTGTTTAGGATCTTTTTCTTTCCTGATGGTACCATAAACAGTAGCCTTGTAATAATTTTACTGCAACTGGTACTGTTTTCTCTGTTTGTGAAGAGCTTTGTATGCCTACATCATGTTGTGGCACATGGAAGGAATAGTCTATTATACTTTTACACATAGTGGGCTTGCCGCTGGCAGAGTCCACCTGTCATTGCACACCTCTGACGTAAAAGCCGTAGCAACAATTAAAAAAATCTAATAATATCTCTTTTGGTTGGCTGGCAATGCTTACTCATGTACAGAGATGAGGGACATCGATATTGGAAAAAGGATGAATGCCATGTGACTGAAAGTACGACATGACTCTTAGCCAGGACAGAATGATCTTATTTATCTCTTATTTTTTTGATAGAATGATGTTATTTTTAATAAAGCAACATATATTTTACTAAAACAATGATGAAAAATAATAAATAAGAGTACAAGTGTAATTCTGGGAAAATTATATTAAACAGAGAATAATTAATTATTTTTTATATATATTATATTTGTTATCATATCTATAAGCATGTCATAAGATTCTTTTCCATTCAATTTTAAAAAGAGAAATGAGGTAAATGAAAAAAGCAATTCTTTAAATGTAACCGAAGTTAATGTTGGTCAAGATCAAACACCTCTAAAAAAAAGAGTCAAGCATCTCTAATCCTTTTAAGCCATGGTGGTGGCCTTGAGAGAATTATATAAGTCTCTAAGATGCAAAGGAATTACCCCTAATCTCATAGTAAGAAGAGCCTCTAAAAACAAAATAATCCTTGGTTTTGTTCCAGCAAACAAATTTGACATATGAAATGCACCTAAGGAATATGGTGATCAAACTCTATGTGTAGTGGGTGTGAAAAAACTTTGAATTGTGTACAAGGAAACTTCGAATTATAGTGTAATTAGAGCTTAAGTGTAATCTAGAGGTTGGATGATCCCATCTTTAAATTGAAGATATGTATTATAATAACATGTTAAAGCTTCGATGAAAGAGGTTCGCGAGGTTCTAACCATTTTGACTTAAGGTAGGCTTTACAGATCTCATCTCTAACCATTTGCTCATGCCAATGTCTACAAGGTTTAACAAAGCAGAATTCTTGACGAACTAGGTGAATGCGAGCTAATTATGAGCTAAGAAGTGGCAATATGAAAAATGAATAAATTTGGAGATGCATAAAAGTGTAAAGTAGATATCTAATCTTTTGGTTGGCTCAAATATAAAATTTAAATTAAGTCTAGAAATCTCTTTCTAGGAAATGGGCATTTGCTTCACAAGAAACAAATATCCATTTTATCAAGAAATGGATATTGATTTGTTGTATTTTAAGAGGGATTTTAACATTCATCTTGTTCAACCTCTTGATCATTTTACTCTTAGTGAATTGTTTGTTGTTGATTTTCTCTAGATAGTCTTAACCTTAAAAGGTGGATATGTGGTTTTCTTGATATTGGTAAAATCCATTAAATGCAATCCATATTGGAATGAGGTTATGTTTGGAAAGAGATAATCTTAGGGATAGAAGAGCAGTCATTGGGGAATTTGATATAAGAGGAGTTTGGAAGTAAGAAATGTGCTTTACAAATGGATTGGAAAAAAAAAGAAGTAACTCAAATCAATCAAAAGATTGTGAAAAATAACTCAATCAAAAGTGGAGAAAATTTCACTTCAATTCACCAAAAATGCCTTGTGCCTAAAATAGGTCTTTATAATATGGTGATCCCTAAAATAGGAAAAGGGTAGAAGACCATTATAGATCTAACACAATTCAAGAAGATCAATCGATAAAGTGATCTAGGGCTATAAGCAAGAGCTATTTGTGAGATGAACACCATTAAGTAGTAATCAAGAGCTATGAAAACCATAATGCCATTAGGTGGTAAGCAAGGGCTATAGGTGATAGTTATATAGCAATACCAGACTATCTAAATTACATGAAGTACGCATCATTTACAATATAAATAAAGCATTAAAAAAAAAGATTAGGATTAGAGATATTTTTGTCAGACTATCAATGTATTAATCTCCTCAAATTGTCACATTTTATAAAAGCTAGTTGTAGATTTCAAACAAACTAACGACTTAAATAGACCAAAATAAATGACTCCAAATACTTATAAACATTCATAATACATCTCTTATTCATGAAATCTTTAATTCTTTTATTCATGAAATCTTTAATTCTTTTCTTTAAGGTAGATATATTTGCAAAAGTGAAGTGAATAACATTTTTCTTTTGGTTCTTTTTAAAAATCAAAAGGGAGATCCAATAAACATGAATCTAAATCCTAAAGCCAATAATTTTAGTCAATGATAAAATCCCAACCGATGGCATCAAGTACAATACTAGTGCTATGAAATTTCATCGGTCAAAATAATGACATCAACTACATGTAAAAAGAGGGTCAAAGAAGGAATCAAGGAATTAGAGGACAAACTTATATATATGAGTGATTTGAAGGTGATATGAAAGAAGGATTAAACTAATGAGACATCGCTCACAATGCACCCAAAGTTTGTGCACCTAATCAAGCATTTCGTGAGCATATGATTACTGCACTAATAAAGTATCTGGATTAAAAAATGTTAGTAAATAAAAAATAAGGTTTATACACTTGTTGCCCACTTTAGATTCATAAAGTTGTATGTTAAAATATTTCCTAACGAAGTCTTTCTATATCATTGTTCTTTGTTACATTGTTTACTTGAGTTTCCATAATTTTTGTGCCACAAGTAATATCTATTATTGTTATCTTGATGAGTATTTGGTGTGAGTTGGATAGGTGGTATGAGAGATTCTATGGCATTGAATTGCTTAGATAAGGATAGTGCATTTAAGTTGTGTGTTAAATAGGCAATATAGATTGTCGATTGCATTGATTCATGAGTTATGTAGAGTGCTACTCTCTTGTTGAGTATGGTGATCTAATCAATATCATTGCAAAAAAAAAAAAAGGAACTATTTCAAATTGAAATCATTTATATTATCTTTTAATTTGTTTTGAAATCATCTATCTTATTAAACTTAGAAATAGGAAATAATGGTTCTCATTTTATTCTTCTCTTTATTTAAAAAAATTAGAAGTATATTGCTATTGTAAAATATCATTGTAGACCCATTTTGAGGGTGTCTTCAACTTGTACATATTGTTTTCCTTTCTTTTCTTATAATTAATCTTGAATTATACTATAGTGTGGGGGTTTGGTTATGAATTTGAATAAGATTAAATTAATAAGAGTGAAATTAATATGAGATATGCATGTGATTCTTGTAAACTTACTAATTGTTCACTAAATGAAGTTTGATGTTATATGTGTCTTTTTTCTCAAATCAATTGTGTTGATTACTCCCTTGGGCCTTAAGTTTGAATTGTAAACCATTACCTTTGTTTGTGTTGTGTGGATCTAATAATTGGGTTTTTCTTAGAAATTATATATTTCCAGATAAGGTCTTGTGATGTCTTTCGGTAAAAGCTTGTATTGTGATAACACACTCATAAAAGCCATGGATTGAGAGGTGAATGTGCTTGATGGAGTCTACGTTTATATCTATAGTGTTAAACTTATTTTAGAATCCACTTTGAGTCTTTTGTAGACCTAGTATGGTTTTATATTGGTGAAAACTCTTATAGATGCTTGAGTAGTGAATTCTTTTGTTATACGGATCCATGACTCTTCTCTGCACTAGACAAATGCCTAGAGTATCATGGTACTCTCACATGCACTTGATGATGGTATTATGGTTGGGTGGTAGCTAATTTACCCTCATTGGTCGTGGAGCATGCTAATGAGTTTTGGTTGATCCCTTGTCATGTGGATCTTGGTGAAATCTTCTTGAATTTTTTAAATTTGTATACACATTCAGTTGCAGTATTTGCTCATAATCTCTAATTATGCATGACACTTCAAGATGGTGGTTGCCATGTTTTAAACATACTTGATTCTCAAACATAAACAATTCTCTTATAAGTATTAATTCAAGAACTCCCTATGTTGTAATCTAATTATTTGTAGGTATATTTATATTATTAATTCATTTTCTATGAGTGTAGGATGCATATTGCATGCTTCAACATTTAATTTCAATTCAATTTATGTTGTTCTATATAAAACTTCTCATTTATGATATTATACCTCTTTAAACTATTTCTTTGTTTTATTCCTTTTTTTTTAACTGTAGGAATCGGTCAAGTATCCACCCCCCTATAAATTGCAATGCGCCTAGTAAAAAAAATTCACATGACCAGTGAGTGTGACATGCCCTCTGGTACCACGGGGACGGTGGAGAGACTAGATCTCGTGACCTCTTGCTTGCAACATGATACTTTAGCCAATCAAGCTAGGCCCATCGCCCTTCTTTGTTTTATTCTCCTTAATAGTAACTTTTTAGATTATTTTGAAATTTTAAAATTGATTAATAAATGAGAAAGTTATGAATATTTTAGTGAATACATATGAAACTATTTTTTTAAACTACTTCAATTTTTCCTAACATTTTATAAAATAGTTAGGGTGCATTTGTGTATCTCCATATACCTCACCTTTACACAATGAATTCGGATATTGTGTTAAATTTTATTTTAGAAAATAAAATTTCTTCTAAAAACTAATTTATTGTATTTGAAATTTAGAACTAATAATATATTTTTACAAAAAGACATGAAATATTTTTTTATGAAATAAATAAATATTATATATGAATAAATAGATCTCTTCCATTGAATTAAATTAAATTCTCTCTTTCTTGATATTTATACATCACTAGCATTCCTAATTGATAGGACCTTGTTATTGAAAGAAAATAAATTTTGTAGAATAAAGAGATTTAGTAGATTAAAGAGATGCCCTTCATAAATGAGGTAGAATAGTGTAATGGAAGGATCTTTATAATTTAGGTGTGTATATAAAAAATCTTCTATTTGAACTCTAGCCTCTTAATAAGACAAGAAGCAATAGAATGAAATATATAGTTATGCATGAAACGATATTTTAACTTATTGTTCTTAGTTAAATGACTTATGTGTAAACGATAAGGGATGAGCATTTTTTTTTAGGGTATCTCTTTCTTGTGATATCATTAGGATAATTAGAATTTAGTTAATATTGTGTCACTTTCAATAATAAACTAACCCTATTGATGTAGAAAAAATATATAGATAATAAAATAGGACTTTCTGTGACATCATGATATATCAAGGTAGGTATTAATGATCATTATTGCTATATATGGAAGAAAATAAATTTTGTAGAATAAAGAGATTTAGTAGATTAAAGAGATGGCCTTCATAAATGAGGTAGAATAGTGTAATGGAAGGATCTTTATAATTTAGGTGTGTATATAAAAAATCCTCTATTTGAACTCTAGCCTCTTAATAAGACAAGAAGCAATAGAATGAAATATATAGTTATGCATGAAACGATATTTTAACTTATTGTTCTTAGTTAAATGACTTATGTGTAAACGATAAGGGATGAGCATTTTTTTTTAGGGCATCTCTTTCTTGTGATATCATTAGGATAATTAGAATTCAGTTAATATTGTGTCACTTTCAATAATAAACTAACCCTATTGATGTAGAAAAAATATATAGATAATAAAATAGGACTTTCAGCGACATCATGATATATCAAGGTAGGTATTAATGATCATTATTGCTATATATGGATTGTATTGATAAATGTTTAATAAACTTCCCTATTATCATATTCTTATATCATAAAGTGGAAATTTTAGGTGTTTTAGTGACTCGTATTTTCTTATCGTCTTGTTATGAAACTTAATTGTTGTGAATACAAATATTTGGGTAGGTTGTACTATCTAAATTTCCTTCCTTATCCTTATAAAATTAATCTATGGGTAGAGAGAAATGAAGGGACCTTATAGTGACTATTAATTAATTTTCTCGTGTTTCTTTGAATGGTTTCAAAGATAAATCATATTAGAAATAAATAATAGTTTTAGAATCCTATATTTTGTTAATTAAAAAGAACATAGGCCTTCTCTTGTGAGTGTTGTTTTCTTTTTTATATGGTTCATAATCTAAATGCATTAGCTCTTTTTTAAATTCTGAAATGGATAGACATACTTTAGTTGATAGGATGTACCTCAAAAGAAAGGTATTTGTGTATTACTTCTTGTACCCTTGCTTAGAGGTGTATGGATTAGGATCATGTGTGTTGTGAGAAAATTAATGGATTAATGGTTGTAGTAAATATATTATTTTTTGATGATCTCCATGCCAATTTTAAAGAATGGAATAGTATTATGTTTATTTTCAACTAAAATCTAGTTCATACATTCACATTGATTAAAGAACTAAAAGAATGCTATGATGGTTTTCCTTAAGTGGTAGGTCTCTCGCTATCACTAGTAGCTTAATTCTTCTTCAATATGAATGCATTCCATTTAGTATGTAGAGTTTATATAACTCTTTACTTGCATGTGCATAGTCTTTTTGTGAAACAATTTGAATGATTTTATTGCTTAAGAAATTGCCCTCTTCCTTGGTGAAATAATGTGATGTTCTCCATGTATGTGTTCATCACCTACATGGGTTATTATGCACGTGTGGTGGTGCTTGTGATTTTGTTGTCAAGGGACAACATTTATGTAAGTTTGTGTGCAAAGTAACTTTAATTTGTTATGATTGTGAAAACAAAAATGTTGTGTTTTCAACCAGTAATCTCCAACATTACTATCTAGGCATTACACTCGTGAATGTCAATAAAATAATTTACATGTGGCAAGAGGGTTAACATATAGACAAACTCTAATTTGGAAAGAAAAGAGTTTTATGTTTGCAATTGGATTATGATGTTCATTAAATTTAATAGTTGGTTGTGAAGGGATCGATTCATTTAGGATGTGTTGAGTAATAGTGGTTTCTTCTAGAAGTTTAGTGGCTGAATGTAAAATGTGGTTTCTAGTTTCTATTGAGTGAGAAGGAGGGGGTGTTGGGCAAGGTAAGGTAGAGATGATAAAATAATTGTTGTGAGGGATAAAAATCTTGTAGGGTAGTTGTAAGGTCTTGATTATGTCTATCAAAAAGAAGATTTGTAATGCCCGCCGTGCAAACCCCAGAGAACACACACAAAGCAAATAATTTTTTTTTTAAAACAATTAAATTAAACATGTACTAATATTTAATCATAATCACATAACACATTACATAACATTAACACACTTAGTTCTCTGGGGCACGCGAGGTTACATCGCAACAACTAAAAACAAAAGTAAAGATAAAGATTACAACATAACCATTACTTTATAATAATCATGAACAATGATACATCCAATAAACGTGATATGATAACAATAAGCATCACATAATACATTCATGATAACTCCCTCTTAAAAGAGTTACAAATGAGCCTAACTATTACATCATCATTATAATATTACATTACAATTTTCCTTGACATATGAATTACATTGGATTTCCCAACATGGGGATTGATACAAGAATTACAATAAACTCCCAAACATGTGGGATGATACAAATACGATGAAATCTGAAATACAAGGTGAATACTGGTACAACTCCAACTGTGGAAATGCTGAGAAGACAAGATGCTGATGGGGAACCCAACGGGTGCGGAGCACGTTCCACCCAACCATGTGAATTACAAGTAACTCACCCCCCGTGCTCAGAGGTGACAAGGAAATGAACCCGACCATGAATGTCAAACCGACTCAACCACAACATGATACCAAACAAGTACGACTCAAGTATGCAATGCACAACCATTGACGTTCTCAAATCACATAACAAGTTAAAACCACGAAACTCATCACAATAACATGAAGCACTATCAAATAACAATCATGAAACAAACTCACAAGACTTCAAAGAAACATCATAAAGAGATAACATCCACAAGAATTGAACCAACACCCAAATTACATTTCCAAATCAATCAGAACCAATGAAAGGAACACGATTCCATAATAACTCTAAATCCACCATTCAATACACCATTCCATAGGCAACAATAAATAAGTCAAACGGGTGTCAAACGGGGAGGGTCATCGCATAGCTCACATGGGATCCCCTGGCTCTTCCTCCAACTGAGGCGCCGGCACCCACCTATGGATTCCCTAGCCCTAAAATCAGAGCAACATAAAAATAATAATATCCAGAGGCAACAAGAAACAAGAACAACAAGGATGTCTAGTGGAGAGTGTCATCGCATGGTCTTACATGAATTCGCCAGACTACCTATCACAAGGTGCCGCCTCCATCTATACATGGATTATCTAGACAACTTAGCTCAAGGAGCCGCCTTCATCTATGGTTATCCAGACATCCTATTTCAAGGTGCCGCCCCATAGGGTTACTCATGCGGAGCCACTTACCTTTCATAGAGACAAGGTAGTGACCTTACCAACCAGGTCTTCCCACCCATCCTTAGCCTTTGAGAGCGCTAACGGCAGGGGTGAGGTGCATGTTTTTATCTTGTTATGTGTTAACTAACCCAACCCACTAAATACATTAATTAAGTTATCACTTGTTTAACTACTCTTACGTGGGTTCCCCTGGCACTTCCTCTTACCCGAGGCGCCGGCGCCCACGAAGAGCCACTCTCCCTATGACCCCTAACATATCTCAAGCAGGCAAGGGTTGTACTATCACGAATAAATCATATAACTCAAAACATAACAAGCGAGGCAAATCCATCTCGCAATAAACACATAATCAAAGTCTCACCAAGTTTCGTACAACCCTTTCAAATTAATGATACTAATATCTTGCCATGTCAAGAGCACATAAAATGACAACATTCACCAACAATAAAACAAGCCTCTGAAAGACTCTATAAAGGCTTACACTAGGGTTTCCTCAACAAAGAACTAACAATAGTAACAAGATATCAAGAATGATTCAACAAACATAAGGTAGTGAGTGGCAATATCCCAAATAAATCTTCACAATTAAATTTGATACACTCTCGAGTGGTATCCAAGGGAGACCTCTATTTCTCCTCCTAGGTTACCCAACAATACATTACACAACGATCTTACAATTTGACTCAAAACAAACTTAAACAAGATCAATGATTAACACAACAGAACAATCAACCAATGCACAAACTTAATACGGAAATTAGTCCACTCAATAAAGAAATCAATCCAACAATACAATAGAGGCACTACTTTCACGTTTCACATAACTCTTCAACTTGACCGCAAGATCTACTCCACACTTCTACATATTTTATTGATATCCAAAAATACCATTGCACATATAGGTTCATACTCTTAAAAAAAACACAAACTTATAAATGTATCTCTTATAAAAAAGGGCCTAAATAATCTTTCATCAAAATATATATAATTTTCCGATTTTCTCTCAATTGCTTGTTTACAAAATATTATGTATATATATACATAGCTAGATTATCCTTAATATAGTAAATATTAAAAATATTAACTTAATTAATTCACCTAATTAACTAATTCTTTTAAAAGTAATTACTTACATAATTAAGATAATAAATGAAGGAAAAATATTTATTTATTTTAAGTCATTCACATAATTGCTAAAAAATTTCAAAAAAAGAATATATATATATATAATAAATTAAGGTTTATTTTCTTTTAAAAATATCTATTCTATCAAAATAACCAATTAAACAAATATATTTAAATATATATATAATACATAAAATTAAACATATATATAAATACTTATCAATTAATACATTAAAATAATTTACTATATTCAAACAATGCTAATAATAAAACTAGTGTATTGCGACTTGTATAACTTTTGTTTTCGGATCTGGGTCTTTCTACAATTTTTACTGAAGGTGCGCCATTAAGTATTTTAACACATACAAAATTCAGTCATACTCAGTTCGTAAATTGTGAGTTATGATGAATTTAGTGACCCTATGTCTCTGCTGTTTTCTACAGGAAAATATTTCTTATTTTATCATAGGATTTTATTTTTCCTAATTTATCAGAGGATTTCCTTTGTTTTTCAATCCTACAGAGATCTTCTAAATTATAAGTGAGATTTTCTAAGTTATCTATTGATTTCCTTTCAAATTTTCTACTATTTTAATTTCAATTCTAAAAACAAATACCAAGATTGTTCATTTCTACAGAAATAGCAAAGAGATCGTGTATATCAAAGTAGCATTCGAAGAGTTTAATTTCTGTTGTTTGCAAAACAAGACTTTCAAATATCAACATTCTTTGATACCAAGTGAAAAAGTATTTTTCAGTAGTTTTCACTATTCCTTAAATTTCTCTGTTCTAAGGTTTTATTTCTCTTTCACCAAACAATCTAATTTATTTTTCCTGTTTTCTTAAATCAGAAGACCAGAGCTAAAAAGTAGTTTAAAACCTGGAGTCCTGCGCTTATTCGAGAGTCTGGTGACGATTGTTTCCGCCGGACTTCACGAAGAGCTCCTCCTTTTTGCTTCGAATCTCCTCTAAGTCACCGTGCTCAAATCTCCGACCCAATCCTCTTTCAGAAGACTTCAAAATAACTAGTAATAGATTTTCAACCCCTTTCTATAACTCTCTTCAATTTAGCAAAAAATGTCAAAAACCCATGTTCTCTTCCAAATCAAAATACAGAATAACTTGTGCCACTTCTCAATCCCTAATCTCCTGTGTGTGAAAAAACTTCCAAAATTCTTAATTAATTAAAAGATAATATCCCTCTTTTTTCAAAAACTCTAAAAATCAAGAATAAAAGAAAACTCATTCTTTAAAAGCCAGCTTTTTAATTAGATCTGTATTCTCATTGGCTCACACAATCTTTTTATTCTTTTATTTGTTTTATTGCTTTTATTTCTGTTTTTGCAACATTACTTGCACATCACATTACTTATTTAATTTAAATAATTAATTCTAATAATTATCTTCAATCAGATAATTAATTAAAATAAATAACACACATTTAATATTTAATTATCATTTAATTGAAACACATGACTTTATAAAAATCAAATAAAACATTTAAATATTTTCATACAAATAAATCAACATTAAAATACACAATTATTATTCCCATTTAATTAACTAATTCACAACTTATAAAATATCAACATCAATTAAATAATCATAACTTATAAAATACCACATTAATCAAAATATGACAACACACAAAACACAAGCCACAAATAATGACAAATTCACAAAATAAACAATACCAGACAAACGAGACGATCTGACATCATGGGACGGGAGGACTTCATCGTCACCTCTGTTTCAACATTAAACCGTTGGGTTATTGGTGCTCGCCCTGTCCTGCCGAAGCAGGTGGAATCGAGACTTGTACCTGCAATCCTGCATACAAACGAAGTTGTGTACATGTGCATACATATATATAAAATCAAAGCATTAAATCAAGTACTGCATTGTGAGAAGGAATCGCAACATAGCAGGGCACTCGCGAACGAATGATGCTATATTGTCCTTCATCACACCTATTCTAACAATTATAACCTAATCAATGAATTACATTTCTAACTAACAATCATCTCATAACATATCTAATTAAATCACTGCATCATATCATAATTCTGAAAATCAACTAACATTACCAACCACAATGTCATATAAAATAATCATGTCTACTAATGGAATACAACATCATCCAATGTCTAATTATCCAACTCAAACAATATCATCATCGTCACAAGTAGCAAACAACCGCATTGAAAAAATACTAAATCCTACCAGTAAGAGGAGGGGTATTACAAGATTTAGAAGCTCATAAATGAAGGGATTGTGGGCAAGAGGAACTAAGGGGGTAAAGATGGAAGGGGAGGATGTGGTGGATTGAACTCATCTATTAAGGATGAATGGTTTTAAAGGTGTTTGGGAGAGGTAGTTAGATCTCTAAATCATCCATATTAGACTAGTCTCAAAATATAATAAGAGGATTTTTAATTATTTTTTGTTGTGAACCTAAACATTGTATAGATATGATGGAAGGGGTGTCAAACTTGTCATTGGCATAATATTGGAAGGAGGAAATTATGTAATAGAATGATTTGGTTTATGGAATTAGGGTTACAAATCTTAGCTAAGAGATGAAAACATTGAGGCATAAACACTCATATCTCTCACAAAGTAAAAATCACATGACATGTGAATTCAAAAATGATCTTTTACTAAATATAAGGGTCACATCAAGTTTCTTGGACTTACAATCATGGAATTAAAGCCTTACAACCATAATATATTCACTTTAAAATACAACATATATCATAACTAGCTAAAAACTTCACAAAAACCTCCTCCTCAATTCACACACAAATTCTAGACCATAAATCATCCTTAAGACTTGACACTTGGTGTCTTTCTTCCATATAATCATCTGGTGTTGTGCCACCCTAATACTCCTATTATTTATTTCTCCTTGTTGTGTTACACCTTTTTTTATGACAATTCATTCTTCTTGTAGGATACTTGTGTTGTTGCGCTCTCTCCTCTTAGTTTGACCCCATTAATGTTTTATCAATGATGGTTTAAAAAACCCATTACATTATTTCAACATGACCCAATTGCAACATGAACTAGGCAATGATGTTGTATGACCTCCAATGTACATTTTTGGTCTACAAGTATCATTACATAATACAAAATTAACAATTCCTTCAAACTTTTTGGTGTCACAAAATAGGTCCTTATCAAGAACTAAGGATGACCCCAAATGATTAAATGTGTAAACCATAACTTTGATGATTCTTCTAGTTGGTCCCTTTTCTTCTTTTTTTAAGTCATAGGGTACTTCTAGACACTCTTTTTTATACTACAAGTTAAAGAAAACTACTCTAAAGCTCATACTTCAAATATTTGAAACTCAATGCTACTTTATCATGTGAATAAATAATTAGAAAGATATTCCCAATTATTACATAACTTTTAGATGATTAATTCATCACATTTTTTACCACATGGATTAAGACTATGTTTTAATTTCTTCCCCTTGTGTAGTAATGAAAATTAATCAAAATAACAACATGCAACCATAGGCTTATAATTGGGCTTGAATGAAGGTATTGTTCAAACAACACATCACAAGTCTAACTTGAATCTCAAAAATAAATCAGAAATTACATAAACACAAAAAATAAATCATTTTAGGTGTTGCGATATCATTGAACCCTTGATATCCTCCTACATTAGTGTTGGAAGGGGTTTATGTGAGATAGGTTTGGCTACAATTGAACTTGTCTTTATAGATTAGAAATTTTAGTCATGGTTGAAACTATGGGTTTAATTATTTTAGAGGAGTTTACTTTGGGTTCACCAAAATGTATATTATTAGATATATGAATCCTTTTATATAAATCTATTTATATATAATAAGAAGTATAATTAATAAAAATTACATGCCTTGTTGGTTGTAATTATATGATGAAAATTTTATTGTGTTGTATTTGAACCTCCACAATAGAGAAAGAGACAAATTAGACTCAATGTGTTGGTCTCGACCTAATCAAGTTAACCAAGATATAGAAAGACTACTTGAAGGGATATGTAAATTACATGCCTTGTTGGTTGTAATTATATGAAGAAAAATTTCTTGTTGGTATTTGAACAAATAACAATAGAGAAAGAGACAAATTAGACTCAATGTGTTGGTCTTGACCTAATCAAGTTAACCAAGATATAGAAAGACTACTTGAAGGGATATTTATATATAATAATAAGAAGTATAATTAATAAAAATTACATGCCTTGTTGGTTGTAATTATATGAAGAAAATTTTCTTGTTTTGTATTTGAACCTTAACAATAGAGAAAGAGACAAATAGAAATGACTACCTTTGGAGTACAAAGCTTTCCTTGCAAGAAGGGATTAGGACCTTGCAATCATTATTATAATTTTTTTCTTCTAAAGTCATAATTATAAAGAGATAGGAGGAATGATAAAATCACAGTCAAAGGAAATATTTGATAACTTGCATTTTTCTTGATTTTAATTGACTAAATGTTTCTCATTTGATAACATCCCTAGCCAAATGTAGACAATGTCATCAATGGCCCAACTATTTATAAGGACCTATCGATCATAGCTAGGAGATAGAAGAAGGGAAAATGAATTGTGCTATGAAGTAACAAATGATTTGTGTGAAGGGAAAAGGTTTGTGGAGGGTACCTAAGCTATCTTAGAGTATAACCACTACCAACCCTTTTCCTACATTGTTATATGCTAAGTGATATATCTCAGAGATTATCCACCATGGGGAATCATTTAGCATGTGTACTCTCAATGAATTTATATAAAAGAATGATAAACATTAATTACCAACCATTTGTGATTTCATAAAATTCACTTTATATGAACATCTTGCATATAATGATTTCATTCATTGATAATACAAGAAACCCTCTAATTATTTCATTCATTGATTGTACACACTCTTTGTTGTCTTCTTTCTGAAGTACTTACAATTTTGGGTACTCAATATGTGATATAATTCTAATGTTTACATTCACATTTAAATCTAAGTTTGATTTTAATTATTAAAGAAATACAACATCCCATAACAGTTAGTCAAACACCTTTTCTTTACTATAGTTTATCTAATGGCAGTCGGCATAAGGGTAAGTGCATGGAAATGGACGTCAAAAAGGGGGTTCAAAAGTAGCCACTTTTTTTCTAAAATTAGTAAAACTTGAACTTCAATGAATAATTTGACAAACCTATGCTCAAAAATTGATAATGTGGTAAGAAAAAAATATTAGTCATTTTTTTAAATGGTGGAGATTAAGAGTGTCAAATTTTAGTAGCACACAAAAAATCATGTTTTTTCTCAAAAATATAGTATAGTGATGCATGCAATCACACCTATTTTTTTATTTCCACTAAATATTTTGTAAATCCATTCAATGGAAAGCTAGATAAGATCATTTATTAGTATAGGTATTCTTTTCCTAATTCTTTGATGAATATTCTTTTTTTACTAAACTTCAAAATGAACACTTATTGAGAATTGAAAAACTAAGTGCCCCCCTCCTAATTTTGAGAAAAATAATTTAAAAAAAATAGTGGGTATAATGAAACATAGATTAGTGGGTAGAATGAAATGTAGAATGTGAAAATGTATCTCTTTTTTTTAATTTTGAAGAGAAAATATAAAATTACATAGAAAAATAATAAATGCATGTTTGGTAAAAAATGAAGATCTAAATCTTAATATGTTTGGACTTTAAATCAAAAATATATGGTTATAAATCTAATATGGAGCTTGATGTTGTAGTGGTGACTTTCAAAATAGTGTCTTAAAATATGTCAAATTGATGTAGAGCACACTTGAGATTTATTTGTATTTTATAAGTTTTACAAGATATAGATTTGAGTAGGCAATAAGAAATTTCGACTCTTAGGCTCAAATGTTCAAGCCAAATCCAAGCCTAAGGTAAATAATTCTCAAGAAAAAGAAAAAAGAAAGTGCAAGCATGTTATAATAAACTCATGTTATTCTTCATATGAAAAATACATAATAATGGATATCAAAAGATAAATGGTCACAAGTTTGGTCCTGTAGAGGAGGGAGGCCAACCACAACAAGGCTCTAGGTCACTGAGAGCCAAGAGCGGAGGGCTGCCTTAATCCACCTCAACCACGCAATTGTTTGAGGTCAAGGATAGAGAATGAAGAGCACATAAAGTGCTTTTGTCACTCTACTAACCCGAGAATTTGAATGGGGCTAAGCGAGAAGGATTTTGGAACTTGAACTGTACCTCGAATAGCTCTTTTCTAGAGGACAGCAGTGATGGGGTCATTGTAATCCTCATCATTTAACTTATCAATCCAAAGTGGTGTTCATGGCTGTATGCAAAAGAGAATGGAGAAAACTTGCTTGACAATCTATCTACAATCAAACTTGCAGGAATCAAACCTATTCTAGAGAAAACTTGCATAAAAGGAAAGTTGCATGAAAGGAAACTAATGTAAGGCACACTTGCATGAATTGAAAAATGCTAAATTACTTTACACTTTGTTGGAAATGAAAAAATTGCTTGAATTCAAATTTACTCTAAATTTTTTGGAAATGCATTGCTTGAAATGAAACTAGAAACTATCCTATTTCCTCAGGCCAAATCAAGCCCTTCTAATCCCCCCTTGATTCCTTGATTACAATGCATTTATAGAATTAAAAGATGAGTCTCATAATTGTGTAACAGCTTGCTAGAAAATAGGAACATGTGTGGAGAAAGAAAGGATAAGTCTTCACTTCATTTTGCTAAGTCAATCTCTTTTGGTCGTCCAAAACAATAATCCCTTCTTTTCAGCCCTTTAAACTACTCCAAAAAGGTGTTAGAGTGTTGAAGAAGCCTTCCTTTAACCTTTTATATCATTAAAACTCTTAAATATGCTCCTATATGCTCTCAACTGCTCATAAATTGGGTTGAACAACTCCCTAGATATTTGCAACTACCCTTATATTCTCTCAACTTCTATCCAAATCACTCCAATTTCCTTTAATGCTTGCAACTGTTGTCCCTTAACTACTCAACCTCTTCATAAATGTTATCATAATTAGTTTCAAAAATTCTGGAGCATGGAAGCAAACGAATGAACAAATTTCAGAGCATGGAAGCAAAGTTCCAAAGCATCGGACTGGTGAAGTTTTCTCTCAAACCACGAACTAGGTTTTTGCAAAATTTAATGGGTTTTTTCGTCTTCTTGTCTCTGAATTTATGTACAAACATCTCAAGAATCTAGATCATAATTTTCAAGATATGATGAAATCTTTTACTATTGTAACTGAGAATCTCTTACTTTCCTCATCATGCTCAGTCTTGATAAACTTCATAATTAAGCAAAATACATGTTTTTATTTGGCAAATAGATGAGACATTTTTTTGTCTCATCAAGCAGTGCGGGTCAAGGATGTCAGCACGATGCATTGGCGTCTCACTGGGGCACTGGCGTCTATGCGAAAAAAAGAGTACAAAGTTACAATAAGAATGCCAAAAATATACTAAGCACTAACTAAGGTGACAATAAACAGAATAAACAAAGTAACTAGAATAATGATGTAGAAATGACAATAAATGAAGGTGATGGATATTAACTCATGAGGATTCTAGTTTTCCAGCAAGCTCCACACAAACACGTACCTACACACAGTCGAGAGAGGAAAAATGTTGGGGTTGTATAGGGGTTTGTCGTAGTCAAACCCCTGCTTTGGTGTTTCCACCTCCACGAACAACCAGATAGAGAGATAGATAGAAATATGATAAAGTAATGCTAGAATGGAAATGGAACTGAATACTACAAGAGACATAAAGCTACAAAAATCCAACAACAGAATAAAAAAAATCATTACCACCCTCGAACAAGGGTACTCAAGGCCACTGAGAGAGGAATGCAAGTCCACAACAATGGTAGAGTTGGCGCAACCACAACAACATTGAAAGCAGCCTCACTAGGAACCAAGCTGCAACTTCTATAGTAAAATGTATGGGATGTTGTGATGTTGGAGTTGTGATGCCAATGGTACAACAAGTAGCAAAGTATGGAGCAAGAAATTGTGAAGCAAGATCAAGCAAGCTTGTAGAAAACTCCAGAAGATGGATTGAATGAAGAAGATAGCCATTTAAAGATGAAAAGGGAGGGAAAGAGTCATTCAAAGGTCAGTTGAAGGGCATAGGGGTGTTACGTTTCATCACCAATGGAGAACGTAATGCCTCTGCAGATTCTAGAGATAGGAATCCTGTTAGGACGGTAGCGCACTACGCAAACATACATGCATCGTGCACATGCCCCTGATAGAAATTCCCCCACCCACACTAAAAACAAGCACCAAGTGGATGGAGTACAGAATGAGGATGTGGAATTACTTGGTCGAATTTGATTTTTCTAAGGAGGGGCATATAAAAGGAGATTTTGCGAGAGGGGTACAAATTCGCTCCAATAAATTTTTCCCCCACTTTAGCGAGCATCATTGTCAATGAGTGTTCGGTAAAGTAGATTAAAAGAGTTTAGAAACATATACTTGAACCATCAAGGAAGCAAACCACAATCTGGAAAACTTGAACGCGTAGAGTAGGCAAACGAATCCACAGGTACTCTCTCCTAAGGAGGGTTGAACAAAGTGCACCAAAGGCCCGTAGACCAATGATGGAAAAACCCCCAGATCCTTAGAACTACAAAGAAGGCACCCCCAGGTACTCTCTCTTGAAGGAAGCCCAATGTGGGGAACTCCACAGAGTCAAATTGGAAAGAAACTTCACAGGTGCACCTACAAAGCAACATGTTAATCTACAAATAGAACATGTTAGAAAACAAAAAGCAGCCATACAAGCAAAAAAGCAAATAGTAGTCAAAAATTAAAGGAAGAGCTTTCAAAGGGGTCCCTAGGGAACCCTTCAAAAGAAAAGGGTTCCACTCAAGGGACACACTATTTGAAAGAGAGTTTTTTTTCGCAAATCAATTCAACATCAAGGAATCCTTTTGAAAGATTTTCACTTCATCATGGAATTCAAAAGGAAGAAGGTCCCCTCACAAGGGGAAGGTTAGAACTTCACCTACAGGAGAAGGTGCTCCCTCCTCGAAGGAAAGTTATTCAAATTCTTTCTTTACAAACCCATGATGAAGGAAAAATATTATGTTAGGGGTCCTTGTTGAGGAATACGATTTTTGAAAAATATGTTGAAAAGGTTTTCAAGAAAAGATTCATTGGCCACTGAATGCATTTTTTGAAAATCAAAGTCACATGATATCCCCCCCTTAGGATGGTGTGTGTCAAACACAAAGGCACGTGGTATCATAAGGAGAGAAAAGCAAGAATGAAAAAATTGATGTTGTGGCTCATGAAGCATAGTGAGATGTAACCGTGGTAATGTTGTCGCACACACAAGGGACAACACATGAGCACCACAACATCACAAAACAAGCACAAAATATAAGAGAGAAAAAATGCAATAAGAAACAATAACATTACGCACAAGGGACATTGGGGCGATCTGATATTTCGAGGTTCGAGTTGCTCATAAATATAGATAAATAAGTATAATAATATATATAAATGAACTATCATCAACCTCCTACTATATTAGGCCTTATGAAGAAAGGTACAAGAAGATAAAATAAAAATAAAAAATTGGGTCAACATAGAAGGGAAGCCTAAATGCCCCCAAGACTTTGCATTGTCCCCAATTGTCGAAAATCAATACACAGCAAAGGAAGAATGATGTAACAAATAGAGGAAGTTTTATGACACATAGAAACTCCTGTATCCGAGCACCTACGAGGGTGAGAAGGGTCATCCAGGAACACATAACACAAGCACAGGGGAGCACAAACACACACACAATCTACTTTATAGATAAAGAAGAGGAACCCCCTAGTCCTCATTAACCAAGAGGTCATCGTTCTCCCAATCTAGATCATCTTAAGGGGAAGGTAGAAAATCATACAAGGGTGAAATAACAAGGGGGGAACCCTCTGACCCCCCCCACCCCACGACAAGAGCCAAGGAAGAAGGGCCCTTGAGGTCTTCTCCGCTCAATTCTTGTGGGGTGAAAGTCAGTGACTTTGTGAAAATTGTTGAAAGGGCTAGGACCTCATCCACATAATTAAACATGCACTTCACAGGTGTGTCATGTGTTAACTCAATGGGGGAGGGAAGCAGCACCTGAGATCCACTGCTAGGCTCACTGAATGACTTGGGAGTAGTGACAAATTCTGTGGACATTGGGGCTTCCTCCGTCACTAGGATGAAACAAGCTAATGCAGAACCACCCTGCGAAGAATGTGAGCCCTTCTTCCAACCCCCATTTCTAGCGGGGTCATCCTCCATCTTCCACTTTTTCAAAGGATGCGAGATCCCCATGGATGAAGCATCATTCACAAAGGAAGAGGAGAAAAACATGACAGAAACCACTAAGGTATTCATCATGTCCAGGGGTTTTGAGAACAATGAGATGTTTGAAAGGGACATCAGAAGGGGCAACTCAACCAAAGGAGCAATAAACACATGCACCCTCTTCGGGTGAGGATCATTTATGCTCACGAAAAGAGTCGAAAGTAGAACCAAAGGTAAAGGAACTGAAATAGAGGGGATGGGAGAAGAGGACATAGTAGAAGGTGTCAGAGCAATAACTATTGACTCCTCTTTCTTCCTCTATAGAGTAGCATGCTCAGTGACCAAAGCCTTTCTCTAACACTTGCGCTCACGCGCAAGGCAGTTCCTACGACTCTAGGAGCTAGAGGCTAGAGGCTAAGATAGAACAAAAGACTCCTATTCAACCATCAAAGTATCCATTGTGGTCGTTTCTAGTGGAGGGAGGGACTCTTGGATGGGAACAAGAGGCAGAGGTTGAGAGGATGATGAAAAAATATCAGGGGGAATCGAATCTAATGCCTCGGCGACAGGCCTCTTCCCATTCACTGCCTTAAAGGTAGAAATAGTAGGAGTCCATGGAGGCCAAGACATAAAGGAATCCCCACAGGGACCCTTCCCCTTACCATACACACCATGTTGAGGTCCCACGGGTAAGACAGGAAGTTCAAACATCAGACGCTTGGGCTTTCGCCAAGTGGGAACCATCGGGTTCTCTAGCAAACACCTACGATCAAAATACGATGGTGCCACAGTAGGGCAAGAGGAAGAGACATGCGATACAATAGAAGAAGAAGAAGAAGAGGGCCCTAGGCATGCTTCTCTTCTTCCATTTTTTGATCCAAGGTGGCTTCACGCTCTGCCTTGAAGCAAGCCCTATGCGAAATGGCATAGGGAGGAGGGTATCTTACCTTAGGTGTCATGCCCCTATTCTTGTACCTCGCATAGGTTTGGTACAAGATGTCCATCCTAGGAGGAAGCGGACCAACGAGTGTAGGCCAAAAGTGATCTAGTGAGTAGCCCCCACGCGTAATCAGTAGTTTATAGCCAGTGTCATGGACTACATGCACCATAGCCTCATGGGAAAAATTTAGACACTTATGAACTACCAATGGAACTACATTCATAGTGACCAACCAAGGGATACCTAGTTTCACTCTAAAGAGCTCAGACCTCGAGATGATGTCAAAAAGTGAATTTACAGATCTAGGTCCAACTAAGACTGACAAGGTGATGCAGCTAAAGGGAGGTACGGAAAGTCCATTATGTGTGTACGAATAGTGCTCTTATATTCGTCATACCCATCTTTTTGTAAGAAATTAATCAGCATAATCTCCTCAATGATGACATTCACCCAACAGGTAGGGTCAACAAGGACACCTGTTATGGTGTTTCCATTGATTCGTGCAGGGATGTATAA
Source organism: Sequoia sempervirens (assembly GCA_007258455.2). Classification (NCBI taxonomy): domain Eukaryota; kingdom Viridiplantae; phylum Streptophyta; class Pinopsida; order Cupressales; family Cupressaceae; genus Sequoia; species Sequoia sempervirens. The sequence goes on along the minus strand of VDFB02075321.1, from coordinate 224,065,182 downwards.
GGGAGATGGTTCTCTTTTGTAATTCATCGACAAGTCCTACGAGGTGAAATTTATGTCAGGAGATCTACTCACAGGTTGAACAAATGGGATGGGTAAATGTAAAAAGGAGGCCATTTCTTCGCACACTAATAGAACTTTCACAGAGCCCCCAAGGGTTTTTCAACTAGACGGTGACTCACTTAAGGTTTTGTTCCGCGATGCTTATGGAACCTTCCAGCTACACCACTAGGGGTCATAGGTTGGGTCGCAAGGCTAAAAGCCTCAAAACACTCACACCCACAACACTCCTAGGATATGAGGAAAGGGTCTTTCAGCACTACTAAACGGAACCAAAATCATTCACATCAGGTTCACCAAAATGTAGAGGAGGGGGACCAACCACAACAAGGCTCTAGGTCATGGAGAGCCAAGAGTAGAGGGATACCCTAATCTAACTCAACTGCATAGGTGTTTTAGCTCAAGGATAGAGAATGAAGAACACTCTCAAGTGCTTTTGTCACTCTACTAACCCAGGAATTTGAATGGGGCTGAGCGAGCAAGCTTCTCGAATCTGAACTATACCTTAGATAGCTCTTTGCTAGAGGACATTAGTGTTGGTCAGGGCGACAGCGTGACATGTTGGCATCTCACTAGGGTGTTGGCATTCATATAGCTAGAAAGTACCAAGGTACAATAAGAATTCTAGAAATCTACTAGCAGCTTAACAAGGGAAGTTTAAAGTTCTAACTAAGGTGACAATAAACAAAGTAACTAGAATAATGATGTAGAAGTGACAAGAAACAAAGGTCATGGATATTAACTCACAAGGAGTCTAGTTCACCAACAAGCTCCACACAAACACGTACCTACACACAGCTAAGAAAGGAAAAATGTTGGGGCTGTATAGAGGTTTTCCGTAGTTAAACCCCTGCTTTGGTGTTTCCACCTCCACAAACAACCAGATAGAGAGATAGATAGAAATATGATAAAGAAAGTAATGCTAGAATGGAAATGGAAACAAATGCTACAAGAGACAAAAAGCTACACAAATCCAACAAAAAATAAACAAAATCGTTACCACCCTCGACCAAAGGCACTCAAGGCCAATGAGAGAGGAATGCAAGTCCACAACAATGGTAGAGTCGAAAGTAGACTCATTAGGCACCAAGCTGCAACTTTTGTGGTAAAATGTGTGGGATGTTGTGATGTTGGAGTTGTGATGCCAATAGTACAACAAGTAGCAAAAGAATGGAGCAAGAAATTGTGAAGCAAGATCAAGAAAGCCTATAGAAAACTCCAGAAGATGGATTGAATGAAGAAGATAGCCATTTGAAGATGAAAATAGAGGGAAAGAGTTGTTCAAAGGTCGGTTGAAGGGCTTAGGGGCGTTACGTTTCATCGCCAATGGAGAATGTAACACCTCTGCAAATTCTAGAGGTAGGAATCTTGTCAAGATGACAGCACACCGCGCAGATGTCCGCACATTGCGCGCACATCCCTTATAGAAATTATCCCACCGACACTAAAAAAAGCGCTAAGTGATGGGGTGCAGAATGAGGACATGGAATTACTTGGTTGGATTTTATTTTTCTAAGGTGGAGGATGTAAAGGGGGAATTTGTGAGAGGAGTGCTTATTCACTCCTATATAGGTCCCACAAACTATCTTCTGCATTGTTATCTACACCTTTCTAATGTCACTAAAAGATTTTATTTTTTTGGTAAAATTTGTATGATTATTTTATAATTGAGCACATTATCATTTTATCAACATTCCCAAACATTGGAGAGCATTTTTATATGTTTTTTTCTTTTATTGTTATAGTGAATCATTGTTTTGATTCTCTTGAGAAATTATTTTCCTTTGTTTGACAATTGAGTATTTTTATGTTTTCTATGTTCCTAATGTTCATTCTAAATATTCTTGTTGTGTCAATTGTTTTATATATTGATATAGATTTGAGATTCTACAAGGTAAAAACCAACAAAAATTTAAACACTCAAGGAGCTTGAAGCTAAAAGAGATAAAAAGGGGAAGAAATGAGACAACTTCATAAAAGTAGGATATTGAACTCTAAAAGTGAAAATGTTGAAATCAATCATTTGTCATTCATCAAAGTTAATAAAATAAATAAAAGGAGAAAAAATGGAACATATGCAAAAATTTCATGCAAGCCTAGGAAATCAATCTCTATAGGTGATGTTATGTCATCTTTTCCAAATAAATTTGATATTCAAATAAATCTTAAAACACCATTTGAATCAATAAACAATGAAACTATGAATGATGATGCAATTTGAAATTTAACTTAGATGGTACACCAAATGATCAAGCTATTTAAAACATACACAATTTACTAAACTATGAATATGAACAACATACAAAAAATGAACACATATACCTAATGAATAATATTTATCCGATGAACCAAATTTACCATTAAGAACACCATCTAGAATTATGCAAAAATAAACTTAACTTTTTAATTGAAATAGATGAAAATATTTTAAAACCAATGAGTGATAAAATTCATGAATGTACTTGTAGAATAGATTTTTTAACATATGGAAAATATATTTTGAAAAATTAAATAAAACAAGAAGCCACCAATTATTTGTTGAAATGATAAGAAACCTTAATTTTAGACTTAATATGAAGAACCTTGGTTTCAAAAACAAAAAATCTAATGTAAAAAAATATAATTATTGCATACCAAATGATAGGTGCAACCTCACACACAAAAAATAGTGATAGTACTTGACATGTTATTACATCATCCATAGTAAGTAATAAAAAAAAATTATTTTTAATTAGGAAAATAAGCAAAGCGCTAAAATTAAAGTGAAAAATATTAATAAAAGTTATTGGGATATGTGAAAGAGTTGAGGAACTCAATGACAATGAGCTATGGGAATTCTCTAGTAGACTTGGAAAGATAAAGTCATAGTTGAAGCTTTCAAAAAAAAAAATTTAAATAATACAAAGTTTTCACATAATAAAAGAGATGTTGTAAAAAGAAGAATTGGTTGTCAAATCACAAGTCACATAAAAAACATTTTTTAGATATGAATTGAACATAATTATATATTAAGTTTCTAAAGAGTTATATATCACTTAGTCTAAAAATCCTACTTATTGTTGTAGGGTTCATGTTCAATATGTTCAATTTGTAATGTATTATGGTATTTTTTCCATATACATGTTACCTTTCTTACTAAAGATATTTTATGAGAGTTTATGATAGAATATCCACTTATATCAATAATTTGATATCAAATGTTTTTTTGTTGAAATAGTAGATGGATAATTTTTATAAGAAATCATGTTTAGATGGAACTTGTGATGGTTGTGGTGTTTTATACAACATTTGAAAATTTTGTATACTTAAAGAAAGCATGCATGAAATTTGAAATGGACTAGTTAATTTTAGTAAATACAATCAATGGCATACACTTTAAAAGATGTTGAAGAAGACAAGAGGTGTAAATCAGTGGGTAAAGAAGAAGTGTATAAAAATTTATGATTATATTTTATGAGAAGATAATGTATAAGTATACAAGGAATACACATAGATTTTGATGATTAGACAAGAAATTAAATTATTTAAGTACATATTTCTTTTTGGTATCATCATGTCAGTTGTAGAATTTGTATAGAAATATGTACTATAGCCAGAAAATAAAGTCCAATCATAACATTGCATATTTATTCAAGTTATCATATTTTTGTATAAAAAATCCATTATTGCCAACACAAATGAAGATAGAAATATATTTAAGGTGATCATTTCTATATTAGTGAGGATCATACACATTCTACAAAAAAATTGCAAGGTTTCTTTGAGATGTTCTATGATAATTTGAGTAACAAAAAATCATGTTCAATCAACACATCATATTGTTAGATAGGTATACATCATAATTTAATAGCTTACAAATGTTTTACTAATTTTTTTTATTTATTTATTTTTGTAAATAAAAGTGGCTAAGCCACTGAACATTTTATTCATAAGGAAATAGTTTACAAGCCCTAGTTCAAAAGGAGCATACCGGCAGGAAAGAACCAGGGAAGAAAACCTCCAGTTATATCTCTGAAAAAAGATAGAAAAAATAAACCTAGAACCCTAGTCAAACCCACAAAGAAATCCCAACCAAAGTGAACAGATATACTTTAATACATAGCCTCCTAGAGAAGCCCCCCAGAGAAAAAAGACCCAGTACAGAATACAAAAGCTTGGTACCAAAGACAAGAGCAAATCATTTTTCCATATTAGGCAGCAAGCTGGAACCAACATCATAGTATGACAATGGCAGAAAATGATCCCAAGAGATTTTCACTTTTTTTCTCAGGAGGAAGATTATCCATAAGTTGATTGCACTCTGAGATAGTTTCCACAAAATTACCATACGCAATTCCAAACCTGAAAAACCATAAGAAGATCTCCAAAACAACCGTTAGAAAGAAAATCATTCTTATGAATAAACCCTGCAATGGAAAAGGAACTATGATCTAAACTATACAAATTTAAGGCTTCACGGAGATCCGAAACAAATATCAAGTCAGGAAGCACAAAATTGTTAGCAATAATAAAAACCCATTCAACATCCAGGAGAACATCCAATGTAATAGTGATGAAACAAGATAAAATATCAACAGTAGAAGCATTTAGATTTTCTAAAAAGTGGAATAGCCGATTCCCTCAGCCCAAACATGAGTTATAATCAGCTGAAGCCCAAAAAATTGAAGATACATAATATGAGTGGTGTTCAATAATTTAGAATTTTTCTAAGATTGGGAATGCAAAAAGGGAGCATGGGTTAAAATATCTCTAGCATGAACAGAGTTGAAGTACAAAAATGGTGTGAAGTTGGAAAGTGCAACATCTATTATTGAAATGTGTAATTCAATAATTAGTCTAGGGAATGAAGGTAATTCTATAATTCATAGATATTTTTGGATGGTAGAAGAAGATAAATTTATAAAATATGAAGCTAGCTTTATAATAATAGGGTCAAGTGAGTTCCACTCCTTTATAAGCTTGAGTACAAGTTCATGAACTATTCAAACAAAGTAGATAGCATTATTTTGTTGTTCATGTATGGTTTTTTTAAAATGAGTTAAAAAGTGGGGTAATAAATTATGTTCTAGACCTTAAAATTCTCTTGAGAATATCAACATCCACAAGCATTACAAGTCATGGAGATAGAATCATCAATTAACTTTGACCATATATTAGATCTAATGAAACCAAGTATTTATAGATGTATTATTTAGTTAAAATATATAGTTTAGATCATTATGTAGTATGTTTCTCTTATTGAATAAAATTAAGTTTTTTATACATTTCAATGTAGCTCATGTTTATTTAGTTATTGCAAATGAAGATAATAAGGAACAAAATAATATTTATGTAATTGTGTTGAGGTAACAAAGAAACTAACAACCCTATCACAAATGGAGAAGAAATTAAGTGTCATATAGAATTTGTGGCTATTACTATAACATGATGTAGATGGTACCCAATCAACAATCCCAATGTTTCATTGTTCAATGACTTTGACACTCATAGGAAAATTATCCATTATTCTAACTTTATTCCTGCATCGAACATTCAATTGATCATATATGACCATAGACTACACAATAAGAACTTGTGGAAAGTTTGTGAGTATAGCCATAAAGCAATAGTTGACTCCATCAATAGTAGAATAGACCCACATGGTTCACTAGATTGAATGAGTATAATGACACACAAGTTTAATAATTTATATGTATATTTATGAATTCTTAAGTTTTGTGTTTTAGTATTATTTTTATTTATATTTACTTTATTTATTTATTTTTAAAATTATTATCAAGTTATTTCTCTATCTATCTCTTTCTCATCCTTGATCTTTATCTCCCTCTTTCTCAACCTCCCTTTTTCTTTCTCTTTCTCACTCTATCTATCCCTCCATCCCTCTATCTTCATCTCTATCTCTCTATCCCTCTCTATTTCTCACTAATATTCCTCTCTCCTATCTCTTTCTCCCTCTCTTTCTTTATTTCTACCACTATGTATTTCTCTCTTTATCCCCTCCCTTTCTCTCTATCTATTTATACCTTATATATCTCCACCTACCTCTATATCTCTCTTGCACCCTCTATCTTTCTCTATCTCTCTCTTTTCCCCCCTTTTTATGTAAAGCAATTACTAATAGCATATCTTTCTATATATATATATCCCTTAATCTCTCTCTTTCTCCCCCATCTCTCCTTCCCTCTATCTTATCTTTATAACTCCCTCTCTATCTATATCTCTCTTTATATATCTCTCTTTCTCTCCCCCTCTATCTCACTTTATCTCTATCTTTCTCCATTGCTATCTCTTTATCCCTTTATCTCTCTTTCTATTATCCACTCTCTCTCCCTCTATATTTATTCACCTCTCTCTTTATTTATCTATCTCTCTCTATATATTTCTCTCTATCTCTTTCTCTCTCCCTCCCTTGATCTCTTTTCCTCCTCCATCTATATCTACATCTCTCTTTATCCTCCTCTCCCTCTTTATCTCTCTCTTTCTCCCCTTATCTCCCTCCATCTCTCTATCTCTTTCCCCATCTATCTCTCTATTTCTCCCCCTCTTTACCCTCCCTCTCTATCTCTCTATTTCTCTTTTTATCTCTCTACATCTTTCTATCTATATATTTATATCCCCCTCTCTATCTCTCTTTTTCTCCCTCTATATCACTCTATTTCTTCTACCCCCTCCCTCTATATCTATATATGTATCCCCCTCTCTCTTTGTCCCCATATCTATGTTTATCCTCCCCATATATCTATCTATCTCTTACTTTTCCTTTCTCTCTCCCTCCCTCCTTATATATACCCATCTTTATCTCCTCTGCTTATGTATCTCTTTATATCCTTTTTCCTCCCTTCATATATATCTCCCTCTATCTATATCTCTTTCTCACTCACTCTCTCTCCCCCTAGACAATGAACCTCCAATGGGGAAACCTCCAACCTTTGGGAAGGTGGAGATTTTGGGTATGAGTACCCACATTATTGGAGTATGGGGTTTTTGGGTATGAGTACCCAAGTTATTTTATGGAGTTTTATGGATTGATAAATGTAGAGAAGTTGTGATTCTATACTTGATATATATATATATGAATCTTTGAGAAGATTCAATGTAAATGTGAATCCTTGGGTTGGGTGTTATTCTATTCATATGTCTGTTTGATGTTGTTGCATGATTGAGAATGTGTGTAACCTAGTTCCTTTGATGGCCTCCAAGCTTGGGGTGACTAGTTTTCCAGTCTAAATTTGGGTGGTGATCACCCCATTGACTTCAGAAGAAACTTGTGTAATGTGTAGGTTCTACATATTTTTGAAGAGAACTCTCAGTTTTGAAGAAGTTGCAAAAAGAGACTATCTACCTTCTATTGTAAAAGTTATTGTAAACTACCCTATAGGACAGATTGTAAAAGTCATGTTTAACTACTATATAGGTTTTGTAAAAATGTTATAAAAACTGTATGTGAAAATTTTGTGGTAGTGCAGCTGTAGTGGAAATGTCTCTTTTATCATTTTATTTAAAATGGTGGATGTAATTTTTGTGTTTTACATTGTTTTAATTTAATTTTCTATAGATGATGAATTATTATTATGTTTTGCTTTTAAAGGGAAATTATTTTTTTTAGATAGTATTTGTATGTAATATAGGTTTGCATTTGTAGAACTATAATCTGGCATGCAAAAGTATAGTTCTACCATAATTTTTCCAGTGAAAAAGTTATTCTATTTCTTCTTTGAATTTGTTTAGATAAAATAGTACGTATCATTTGTTGACCTGCGCCAACAAGAACATAGAGATAAAATTATACTTGAAATTTTTGGAGCTTCTATTAATTACATAGAATTTTGAATTGAAAAATTGTCTCCAATTAAACCAATGAAATTTTTAGCCAAAATAAAAAAGAGACATGCAACGGTGACTCATGAAGAACAACATGCTCTATTTTTTTTAAATCCTATTGTGGTTGTTTTCGGTCACAAAAATAATAGATCCATTGTTTTTAAAGAAAATAAAAATAAGAAAAGACAGTAGAAATTAGAAGAAAATCGAAGTTGAAAGGCCGAATAAATAAAATTAATATATAAGAACCAAAAGTATATTTTATCACAAACTTGTACATCAAAAATAGCTACAGCAAATTATCTTATACTCATGCTTGTATATAGTTTTTTTTTAATTCTTTTACCATGCATGCCAGTACAAAAAATAAGGAACATTGTTGTAAACACGTAAATTCAAATGGAAAATAATTTTCAAGATCTGTTAATATGTATGCTACTACAATCCTCAAACACCATGAATTTTCTTATCGGTGTTGCTCTAGACAAAGGTAAAATGACCAGAAAATAATAATTAAAAAAAAATTCCCCTGATTAGAAACCACTGGTGCCCAGTTTCATCCTATAATGGAAACCTACAATAAACCAAAAAAAGAAAACAAGGAAGAAGTATTTTTGGTTGGAAAATACAAAGCTATGCTTTCTAATCTTCACCCATGGCTGCTGCCTTTGGGTTTGAGTGATGTGAGATATTCATCTTGGTCAGCAACAATAAATGGTAGGTATTAGAGGAAAGATTTTTCTTGACATTGTTAATCACTCACCATTGTGGCATGCGTCTAGCTTGTAACCCTAACCATGATTGTTTGCAACCGTGTTTAACTTCTGAACCGTCTTCCTTTGCCTTTTTTTTTGCTGCACTTCATCGTTCATTTGTCATTTTCTAGTGTGTATCACTAGTTTTCTACCCATACTCTCACCTTGTTCCAGCATGGCCCTTGCCTGGTCTGACTTCACTCCTCCCTCGATGCTTTTTGGTGGATTAATAATGCTCTTCTAAGGTTTTTGCTCTTTGGGAATGAACGAAGGCAAGGGTGTTTCTAGAAATCATACTTTTGTAGCCTCCTTTTTAAACCCTAGCCATTTCTCCTAGGATATTTTTGGTTGCTTCCTTCCTAATGCAGCTAAAATCTATGGCGAGGATGGCTGGAGAAGTATCTAGTTTGCAGCCATCGAAAAAAGGAGGAGCTTCCATTTTTGTAGCTAAGGATGCAAATCAAGTTGAGGATGCAAGCCTTGGGGTCATTTCTTTGGAGAAAAACCCCATCATTTCAAATAAAGAAGCAAATGAACCTATGCCAAAAGACCAATCAAGTAAAACCCTAGAAATTCAACTCCCTGATGATGTTATTGATGTAATTTCAGAATTAATACAGAACTTTTTTTTTTGTAAGAGGTGTGCCTATTGAAAGTGAATTCTATAAATGGGAAAAATTGAACTAGGAAAATCGAGGATGGGAAGTAGAAGCTTTGAGAGGCCTTGGTAAGGGATATGTTTCTTGTATGTTTAAGCTAGGTGACCATGCTCAAGCAGTTTTACAATATGGTATCTAGGTCATATGTGGACAAATATGTTATTTGCAAGCTTGGAATTTTTCATTTCACCTTGAAGGTCCATCTCATTCACATTATCCCATGTGGGTGGAGTTACCTTATCTTAACCTAGCTTTTAGACCCTTCCTAAAGGACATTGTTGCTCAATTAGGAAGAGTAATCTGGTGTAAACATAACTCAGACAAATTTTCAAGCCTAAGGGTTCACCCTAGAGCTTGTGTGGAAGTAGACTTAAACAAACCCCTACCAAAGAATATAAAATTGATCGGCCCAGGATTTGAATTGATTCAACCAATTGTTTACTTAAACAAACCCAATGCATGTTTTTACTATCGTAAAGAATTCCATATGATTCGCGAGTGTCCAATCAAAAGGAAAAAAATTGTTCAACCATCATTGGGCACTACTCCATCAAGTGATCATTTATCCTCTCCTATTCATTCTCCTTAGGTTTCTCAGTCCCCCCTTCGTTTGTCACTTGTTAGTAAAAATTCTTCTTCCCTCAATGCCTCTAGTCCTCCTGTTATGCAAGATGAGCCAACCCCGTCCTTCAAAGATGATTTTATGTCGAATAGTTAGAGAATGGTTAGGAAGAGGAAAGAGCCATCTCCCCTTTCTATCCCTCTCTCTTCATCTTGTGATCATTTTCGTTCAACCTCTTCTTCTCCTAATGTCCCTACTTGTGATCCTACCCCCTCTCCACATCATTCTTCTCCTAAATCTAGTCCTCATGATACCACCTTTTCTTCCCCCCATCCTCATCATTGTTCTAGATCTCCTTCCTCCACCACCCAAGATTGTGAGTCCAAGAATACATATTTGAATCTAGATAATAAGTCCAGTGTGCTAACTCAAGAAGATGACTCTTCCCTTCATCATGAATTATAAGATCCTCTCTTGGAATGTGAGAGGGATTTCCCTCCCTCCTCACAAATATAAAGTCAAATAGGTTGTTATGAAATGGAAACCTAATGTTCTTTTCCTGCAAGAAGTTAAAATTGGTGGTATTAATCTTGATGCTTCTTTATGTAAGATTTGGGGTGATGCCATGTTTTTGTTTACCTCTCATATTGAGGGCAAAGGCGGGTTGTTATTGGGATTTCCCCATGGATTACTAAGCATGTTATTGATAAAGGTGAGGACCCTTCCCACAGTTGTGTTTGGGTCCTTACTTTTAGCAATGGACAACTCATTAGTTTTTGTTCTATTTATGCCCCAAATTCTGCTAAAGAATATGTTGTGTTATGGAACTGGATGGCTAATTATTTACCCAATGTTGAGTAGATTATTGGGGGGACTTTAATATGGTTGAACATGCTCAAGATCATAGTTGGCCTAAAGAGTTTAATCTCAGTAGAGAAAAATTTGATAGTTGGTTGATTTTCCGTAACTCCTTGGGAGTGGTTGATCCTATTGATGATAAAATTTCCAGTCATTCAAATAACTGGTATACTTGGTCCAATTGCAGATTGGGTAGTGATAGAAAGATGAGTAGGTTGGGTATATTTTACCTATCCCCTACCTTACCCCTTAATCTTGACCCTTTGGGGAAATATGTTCAAGGGGACCTCTCCACCACTCTCTTTGACCACTACCCCATCATTTACAATATAGGCTTGTCCCCAAATTCAAACATAAATAGTTCACTTCCTTTCAAACTTAATGTATCCCACTTAAAGAATCCTTCTTGTCTTTCTAACCTTGAAGGTCTTTAGAACTCCATCCCGAAGCCTAATGAGGGGGGCTCTTGGATAGACTAGTTTCTTGCACTCATTTGGCAAACAAATGGCTCGGCAATGCAAATGGAAAGAAATATCCCTCCAAGGAAAAATTGTGCATGATAGAAAATTGCTTAATGTTGATCCTAAAAATATCAAAATTCAAACCTACATTGATGTAACTGAGGCTAAGCTATGTAAACTTGATAATTATAAAGGGAAGGGAGCTAAAATAAAATCCAAATTACATTGGATAAAGGAAGGAAACAAGGGCACAAAATATTTTTTGAATTACCTCAAATATAAACATAAAAAAGAAAGAATCATTAATATAAGGGATGAATCCAATATCTTGCAATCTAGTCCTATTGATATTTGCAATGTCTTCAAACGATTTATGAGAACCTCTTCAAAGATGACCAATGGGAGGATATCCAACAAGTTCTTGAGGATGGTGTCAAAAACCATATTCCTAACAAAATTGACCCAGGTTACAGCCAATATCTTGATAGAACTTTATCATTGGAAGAATTGGGAAATTCTATTTTATCTATGGCCCCTCATAAAATTTTGGGCAGCGATGGGCTTCCTATGGAATTCTACCAGGTTAAGTGGCCACACATCAAGGATGACTTTTACTGTTTATACCTAGAGGCCCTTAACAAAGGTTCCTTAGGTCTGAATATTAATGGTGGCATAGTTAAGCTCCTTCCTAAAGGAAAAATGGAAGACTCAGCGTCTGGTTGGCGTCCTATCACCTTACTTAATACTTCATATGGAATCATCGCTAAAGCTTTGGCTATTCAAATTAAACCAGTGGTGCAATGTATTGTTCGAACAAAGAAAACTAGTTTTATTGCTGGTAGATATATTCTTGACAATCTCATGTTAGAATGGGAAACCTGTAAATGAGCACAACAAACATGCCAAAATGCTATTTTAATTAAACTTGATTTTGATAAGGCCTATGACAGAATTTGTTGGAGTTTTATTATTAAAATTCTTCAATGGTTGGGCTTTGGTCCTAAAATTCATTTTCACATTCAAATGTTGTTCCAGGATGCTAATGCTCAAATTATCATCAATAATATGATGCTTGATCCTTTTTCTTTACAATGATCCATTTATCAAGGATGTCCTTTAGCTCCTTATCTATATGCTCTTACAGTTGATGCTTTGGGTTATCTTCTTCAAAGCATTATTAATCAGCAACTCATAGCAGGAGTTTCCATTCCTCACAATGTTGTTATTAATTCTCATTAT